>CM056838.1:2735000-3142500 GCA_029853015.1 Chelidonichthys spinosus | reverse complement strand
ATATATATATATATATATATATGGCTCTCCTTCCAGATCCTTGTCATCTCTCCTGCGTTCCTTCTTGCTTCTGTGTCGAACCCTTTAGGTTTTTCTCCTGGATCATCCTTCCCACTGCCCCCCCTTCACCTCCCCTTGTTAATAAATAGTAATACATGTTAAATTAATGGACCTGCATTTCTATAGCGCTTTATGCTACATTCAGTCTATTCACCCAGTCACACACACACACACACACACACACTGATGGCAGAGGAGCCACCCACACATCATCCACACACATTCAAGGTCCAAGGACACTCCGGCATGCAGACTGGAAGCTCTTCAGATCGGAGGAGGACTCACTTGTTCTTGGTCCCAATCCCAACACCAACACTCCCATCCTGTGTCTAACTCAGCACTACCCTCTATTAGTGATAATAATACTCAAACATTTCATTGGTATAGTGCTTCTAAAGGTTCTCAAAGACACTTTACATATAGATGAATAAAATAAAATAAAAACAACATTCCTCCATGCTACACTGTGTGCCGTCAGAGTATGAATGTGTGTGTGACTGGATGAAATGTAAAGCACCTTGAGGAGCTAGAAAAGTAGTGTTTAAAAGCAACTCCATAACCAGCACCACCTCCCACATTCACACTAGTGGTTTCAAAGGAGCAAGGAGCTCCAGCAGGAGAGCCTCCAACACAACACAAGAGCAGAGAGGTAACGGGGGATGACAGGGCAGCGTCTCGTTGGGAAGCGGAGGTAACAGGGATTCAAACGTCTTTGTCAAAATCAGTGCATGAGATCAAGAAGAGCCGGGAAGAGGACCTACCATGGACTACTACTGTTCATAGTATCTCTTCTGTTAATACTACTACTATTATACCACCAACACTAAATACATTGGAACCCAAGGGCCTGGGCTGCACCAGATTTCTTCCTAAAAGCCCATTAAGGCAGTTTTTTCTCTCCACTGTCGCTGTAACTCTGCCCCTGGGTGATGATGGGACTCTGAAATTGTATTAACTCTGGAAATCTTGAGTGTATTCTAGTCCTGCTCGATGTGTTACGTGTCCTGAGATGACTTCTGTTGTGATATGACACTATAAATTAAATGTCATTGAACCAGTGAAGTACAACGATGTTATATTGGTGTTGCATGTCCATAATTGGCTTCATATTTCACACTTTGTGCTTTAAATAAGAACACACTGTCAGAGTTATACCTCGGTGGTAACCCGACATGGTGGAGTTGTTTCCCTGGGTCTTCCTCAAGGACGCACGGACATGTGGGATCACAATACGAGCACTCCCACTGGGGTGTGATGTCACTACACGGGCCGATCCGCTGTCCCTGTCACGCTGCTACGCTGCCATGCTGTGCATATCACACTGTACCGCTCGCTCTTGCAGGAAAGAATGCGACATATTGGCCAGAACTCAGACAGTATGCTGCATTGTAAGAATGCAGGGCAGGTCAGAGATGCAACGCAGTCACAGGTGTGTCAAAGCTGGCATAGCAACGCTGGTGCTGTTAATGCTGAACACTGGGATGCAACGGTGGTCTTACCATGCTCCTCAGCTGCACAACCGCCCTACGAAGACAGTCACAATGACAATGTTGGGGGAACCGTGCAACTCATAGAGGAAAAAAGCAGTCATGCTAGAAAAGTCATCATCATCATCACTCCAGGAAACGCATCATCATCATCCATAACCACAGCCAAGACAACAAACAACCAACTCTTTCACAGGTGATGCTGTTTATATTTAAATACATTAAGTACAACAGGAAGTGGTACTTATACATACATGTTGGTTTTTATATTACAAGGTGTTTTGCACAAGCAAAGCCACATCCAACAAAACCTGGGCCAGGTCGCCCCCTAGTGGTGTAAATCAACAGTCCTGCTCTATCTATGTGCAAAAGTGTCCTGACCTTTGATATCAATAAAAATGTAATTCAACTGTTTAAAGATTACTTCTGTAGTTTCCAGCTTTGACAGAGAAAGCAGCTCACGTTCACAAATATTGATTGAACATATTGCAGTTTTTAATTTAGGTGGATTTCCCCGTTTGTTACTGGGGTCATTTATTTTGATCAAGCACATGCAAGGATTCACATGCTGAGACACCCTGACAGGATCCTGCCATGCAACGCAGCAGTGAACTTAAAAAATGCGCTGTGGTGAGAATATGATGGAATTCATGAAAAATATCAAGAGTGGACAGGATCAACAAACACATCACAAATACACATTTGAGTTTAAACTTAAAAAAAATAAATACAAGTCTTACCTTTGGCCTTTCATCCAAAATCTGCTGGCGGATATCCTTGTGCTTCTCCAGTAGTCTCTCCTGTCTTTTACTCTGTGCATCCTCCAGCTACACACACACACACACACACACACACACACACACACACACACACACACACTGTAAGGTCTTTGCATATCTCTCATCAATAATATATATAACCATACCCAATATTGTAGGTATACAAATATATATCAGAGTCAAATTTTAATCATTATATTATTGGCTATTATTATAATATATATATGGTGATGATCATTATAGACTATGGGCCGTATCCTCTTATATTATTATTATTATTATTATTATTAACCCTGTCTTACCCGTTTGATGTACTGCACCACCTCGTTGACAAACGATCTGTTGATCTCCAGTTTCTCTCTGTTGGAAGAATTAATAAATAAATAAATCAAAGGGTCCCTACAGAGCAACATATTTGGTGTTTTAGTGACATCTAGTGGTGATACCAGGTATAACAGCCTACGAGGATTTAACAGACACTTACTCCTCTGTCACGTTCTTGTCTTTAGATTTGGCCTCATTGATCTTCTCCTGCCTTTTTTTGTCCATTTTCTTTTTGAGCTCCTTCTTTTCTCTGAGAGAGAGAGAGAGAGAGAGAGAGAGAGAGAGAGAGAGAGAGGGATGATGGAACACAGGATCCCTGTGTGTGTGTGTGTGTGTGTGCTGAACACTGTCTTACTTCTCACAGATGTCTCTGAGCTTTTTGAGCTGAGTGCTCTGACACTCCTCCGCTATAGTGGTGAGCTTCTCCACCAGCTGAGAGAGAGCGAGAGAGAGAGAGAGAGGGTCAAGAGACTGAACAAAATCAGAGTAAAGAGAGGAAACTATGACTCATCGGTTGTCTTAGTCGATGAAGAAACCTTTAGTTCTTCTTTATGCTTATTTTCATGAACCACTTATTTCAAAGAGAATAATGAGCACATCTCTGGGGAACACAAGTTTTTAGATGATTCTTTGTGTAAAATCTCGATTAAATCGACTCTACGTGAATCAACCGTTCTAATTCTGTCATCGCTGACATCCCCATTAAAGGACGATGGGATGGTGGAAACAACAAAACCACCCCGTCTGCATTATGCTTGTTGTCCCTTTTGCTTGAATGAAACCTTTGAGTGCTGGAGCAGAAGCACATCCATGTTTCCACCCCGTGCAACAGCAGAAACGTATGCACGTGGAGGCAGAGTGATGATAATGAGGAGGTGAGGTTTACAGCAGCATCGGCTCATCGCGTGTTTAGTCATTAGTCCGTCAGCCTGGAGTCAGCAGGAGGCTTCAATCATGCATTTCTGCACGTTTGCAGATAGAGATGCGACTATATTCATGCATTTATTGAACAAAGATAAAGAGGAATGAGTTCCAAAACATGTTTTAATTGAACTAAATATTCTGCTTCAGTTCATATTTGACGACATTTTCATATGTATTAACAGGGTTGGTCTAATAGCAATCTAACATCAACATAATTTACATTTATAAAACTATAAAAACAAAACAAAAATCCAGGTTTTTAGTGTGATGATGTCATGAAATATCACGACAGACATCCGTAGCTTAATCCGGAAAAAAACACGAAATAAAAGCTTCGGATGCAGCAGAAAATTCTGGGAAATTATATATTATATTCAGTCAATATGTCATTAAAGTAGCACTTAATGACATGTATATTTTAAGGATTTAAGATTTCTATCCATATACTACATGTGCATTTATACCTCACCTTAATTTAAACAAAGACTTGAGCAGATATGAGATCAATCCTACTGTCATTTCTCACACATTTTCTGATTATTAAGACATTTTACTACAAAATGTGAAGCAATAAAGTGAACTGGAGTCAGTTTAACTCCACAGAGTCAGTAGAGTCAGTAAAGGAGGACAGTAGAAATCATGAGAACACACACACACACACACACACACACACACACACACACCTGCTTGATGTGCTCTCGTTTCTGGTACTTCTCGCTGTAGTACTGCTCCTGGCGGAGCGTGAGGAGCTGCTGCTGCTGCTGCTCCTTCAGCTCGGCCAGCCTCTGGCTGTACTCCTGATCCAGATCAGACAGCTCCTGGTCCAGGGTCGACAGGGACTGCTCGGACCGGCTGGAGACGGGGAAGGAACAGAAACCAACACCCTGCACAGTTAAGATGCCGCCTCCTTTCTCCAGCCGGGTGGTGTAATGATATGCATCTTTATATGAAATAAAACACTGATGTTAATGTCTGACATCATTTCAAACATCAGGAGTTACACGTGAAATGTGTTATATATCATATCCACTCATTCTCATTCTACACAGAGCTCAGGATTGTTTCTTTCTATCTGCGGCGGGCGATGTCGATGTCGGAGGAATGAAATATGCAGCTTAGTGTGTGTTTAACGTGCATGGAGTGTGTTTCTGTAGATGGAAGACAGAGAGAAAAGAACAAAGAAGGGGAATTCATACACCATTATATATGAACTATATAGCGTTTGTTGTTTAATTTCTATGTCATTCAGAGTCTTTTAACTATCCACCAGACAGCAACTGGGTCTGAAAAGTGAAGCTAATGTAGAAGTGCCTTAAACACGACCTCAGTTAACCTTCTCAACAGTTTTGGAGTCTTCTTCAATCCAGCGAGATGTTCATGTAGTAAGTCATGTTCCCGTTCAGAGTCAAATAGAAGATAACACAGGGTGTGCTTTAGGGGCGGGGCTACCGTTGTGATTGACAGGTGGGAGTTTTCTCCGCGTTTTCAGTGAAACTGAGCTCCACCCTTTCATGGATGCAAAAAAACAAAAAAAACAACAATAAGACCGCCGACCACCAAAATGACATCCACAAACCAACGGCTGACGTCGCCATGACAACATCCACTTTTATTTAATCTAGTCTTTTCCAAGAGAAGGAACGCTGATGACTAATTGTACGCCACACACACACACACACACACACACACACACACACCACAAGTGTCACAAACAAAAGAAAACAGAAAAAGTTCCCCATGTGGTTTTTGTAAACGTGACCTGTCCTCGTGGTTTCTTAGGAAAATAATAGCACATCTTTGCTTTTGAGAGACTTTTCCTTTTATGATGTAATTAAAATGTTTATTGCTAACTCTGCTCGTCTACATTTGGTTGCTTATTCGTGGGAAAAACAGATGGTGGATTTCCTTGGAAGGCAGACAGATAGAAGGGAAAGAAAGAGGTGAAAGGAGAGTTTGCAGAGGCGAGGAGGAGGGCCACCTACCTTTTCTTACCGTCTCGTTTGTGGCTCTTCTGCAGGGCCGAGCGCCGCCGCTGATGCTGGCTCTGCAGCTCGGACACGCGGGCCGTGTGCTCCTTGATCAGCTCGCTGGTCTTGCGGTGGTGTTTCCGAACCAGCTCCTTCATCTCCTTGTACTGCTTCCTCTGCTCTCGCACGAAGCCCTTCTGCTGCTTCAGCTCCTCCACCGTCTGGGCCTCCAGTTCTAAAGGGAGGGAGGCAGAGTCATCTTTGTGTGGAACAAATAAAAAAACCTTAACCTCAATACTAGCTTATTTAGTTATTAAAGTAATTTCCAGGGTTATGATAGCTTGAATTATTAAGCCTATATTTCTGTAATAATAAAGTACTTTCATCAGAAAACCGTCACTGATAAATCACAAACTGAAGCGTACCGGTGAGGACGCTCTGGATGATGTCTTCAGTCTTCACTGATGGTTTCAATGAGCCTGTTAACAAGAAACAAGTTCACATGTGGCTCTGTTTTATCAATATAATCTTAGAGGCGATATTTAAACAATATTGATAGATAGACAGACAAACAGACAGACAGATACATCCAAATATTTAGTGCATTTACGATGCAGTTGAGGTAAAAACTTTGCGCTACTGGGAAAGCCAATGTGCTGATGGGATTATTCTGGTGTGGTACCTGCAGACTGGTAAATGTGGTGACGGGATACTGGTGTGGTACCTGCAGACTGGTAAATGTGGTGACAGGATACTGGTGTGGTACCTGCAGACTGGTAAATGTGTGACGGGATACTGGTGTGGTACCTGCAGACTGGTAAATGTGGTGACAGGATACTGGTGTGGTACCTGCAGACTGGTAAATGTGACGGGATACTGGTGTGGTACCTGCAGACTGGTAAATGTGACGGGATACTGGTGTGGTACCTGCAGACTGGTAAATGTGACGGGATACTGGTGTGGTACCTGCAGACTGGTAAATGTGGTGACGGGATACTGGTGTGGTACCTGCAGACTGGTAAATGTGATGGGATACTGGTGTGGTACCTGAAGACTGGGGCTGGTGGCCGACCAGCGACGGGGGTTTCGGGGCGATGATGGGGGTGTGGCTCAGTCCGTTCTCTGCAGGCAACGACACCCTCTGGTCCAACTTCGATTCTGAGGGGGCGTCGCTTCCCGCCTCCACCTGTCCATCGCGGGTAGAGATCCAACATCTTAAACAGTACTGAACTTGTGAGTCACAGAGCCTCTAAAAGTCTACAGTTTAACAGCGTTTGTGTTTCCAGAAGTCTCTCTGGTCTTGTTGTACCTGGATCCCGCAGGATAGTTTGTAGACATAGCTTCCGTATCCCACTCTCAACATCTCCTCGTCTCACACTAAACGCTCTTAATCTGAAATTCAACGTGATTTTAAATCTCTCGTCAAAGCCACACAGATGCTCTCCTTCCCTCCTCCTCTCTACTCTAAATTCATGTCCGCACGCTGTGCTCCGACTTTCCATGCTCCAGCGCTTTCGGTGACTGTTGCCATGGTCACAGCATGAAAAACAGCGCTCCCCGTCGGCCGTCCTCGTGGGTAATCATATCAGCTGGCAAATCAGATAAAAGACGCCTCTCAGGAGCAAACCCTTATATTTCCAGTCCCCTCTTATTATAAGAAAAACCTCAGATAACCCCCGGGCCTCGCCTCTCGCGTCTCGGCTCAGATAGCGGCCCTTTGTCTGCTCCCTGTTGCACTACGCCGACATTAATCCTCGGCTACCTGCTCTCTCTCCGTGAAGCAGAATCAGAATGACACCGTGAACAAAGACCCTGAAAAACAGCACTTACAGCTTCGTGGTGCAAATCTTTCCTCAGATTCTCTGAAGCAGCCGGGATTTATTCAAACTCCCCGAGCTGCTCGGCGTTTAGGGAACAGTCAGACTGCAGTTTGGACTAAAGTTAAAGCTGGCTGCCAACTCCAGTTTAAACTCAGATAGCGCGCTTTTATTGTGAAAGGTAGAGTGGAGATTCTGCAGAGTTGATGCCAAGACCAGATCGTGACCGAGACCAGACTGCATTGAGACCTGAGATAAGACCAAGACTTTGAGGGGGGTGAGACCAAGTCAAAACCAAGACCACTGCAGGGCGAGGCCGGCTCAAGACCAGACCAGAGTCCCACGCTGCACGATTCCGATAAGACGTGGAACAACGAGACTTATCTTGAGAACTAAACACAGTTCTTCGTATATCCTTGAGGTCTGATAAACATATTGAATGAATGTCCTTCCTTTAAAACATTTTCAGCAGTGAATCCTAGAATAATGTGAAACCTGCATAGTTAACATTCATATTTGCACCGACAGTCTGCTTCTCCCTTGCCTTCCTTGGTGCACTGCTACACTTCTTGGCACGTCACCAGTAAAAACTGTGGATCGGCTGAACGGCAGTCAAAATCTCCACAGGGGACCTCTAAGACTTAAAGCTCGTTAGACACGCGTCGTCAACCTCAAATCACGGACTTGAACACTTGAGATGCAACCGGAGGAAGTCTCATCTGTCATTGTGTCATTTCATCCAGACAAATTAAGTATTCTGACATCCAGTGTCTAAACTTGTCACTCCTGACAAGAAACCCTTAAAGCAACATGAAAGAGAACGGAGACGGAGCCGACAGGCTGCAGGTGGATGCTGAACGAGCCTCCAGGAAACGCAGCAATAATCCTGCTACTGCTGGGGCTGCAGTGCAGTTTATCACGCAGCGACTGGGGATGAAAAACAGCCCCAAACGGACTGGTCTGGTCTGGTCTGGTCTAGTCCTAAACCAGTTAGATCTTGACTATGAGACGAGAGGCCAGCTGCTTGATGTACAAATCAGCAAAACTCAATCAGCAACTCTGAGAGATTTCCACAGATCAGCAGAAACACACACACACACACACACACACACACACACACACACACCTCTTTGTCACCCTCCTCCTCTCCCCCCTCCTCCAAAGTGAGAGCAGCCAGCTGATTGGCTCTCTGCTCCATCAGGTTGACGTAGCGGATGGGGTTGGACAAAGCCTCGATGACATCTGAGGAACAAGAGAATAATAGTAATAGTAATAATAATAATAATAATAATAATAATAATACTACTACTACTACTACTACTACTAATATTAACAATAATAAAAATAATAATAATAATACGGGTCCATACACATAAACATATACAAACATCAACAGAGAAATGATAGGTAGAGGTGGTAAGAAAAGGTAAAAAGACAGTGGAAAGACAATAAGTAAAAAATAGGATTAAAAGTTAGAAATTAAAAAGTAGAAAAAAGGCGACATCACATTAAAGCTAGTCTATAAAAGTGTGTTTTAAGAAGTGATTTAAAAGAATGATTCAGCAAGCCTTAGTGACCTTGAAGTGACCTTTAGGTGTCTCACCTGCAAACGTGTCCGGGACGTAGTCCTTCACTTCTACGTACACAAACAGAGTGGGCAGAGTCAGGGACTGGTTCTTCTCGTTCCTCAGGCTGATGTAGTGATAACCTGCACGGAGAGACCCAACGTCAGAAATAATGAACGTGATGTTGGAGACGACAGCGGGGGATGAGAGCAGCTTCGGCACCTGGACGGATGGCTGACACGGGAATGATACGGTGGCCGATGAACTTCCCTCCTTCCTCAAACACGGCTATCCGTAACGAAGCCAGCGTGGGCAGAACAACCTGAGGGGGAAAATGTCAGGGCATCAAAACGACGCCACCACGTTGCTTCTAAATGTGTGTATGTTTTTGCTTCTGAGAACCCAGCCTGACCTTCTTGAAGACGATGGCCTCCTCCTCCCACACGGGGTTGATGGCGTTGCCTTGAGACGTCTTGGTCTTGAAGGCTTTCCTCTTGGTGTCCACCGGCAGGCCGAACATGTCGATCTCCACGTAGCAGCCCACCTTCTTGTCTGACAGGAACTGGCCTGAGATGATCTGGGAGGACGGGGGAGGACGTAAAGATCACACACACAGAGAGACGGCATAGAGAGTAACAACACACACACACACACACACACACACCTTCACAGACAGCGTGTTGGCCACGATCCCGTCCACGGTGCTCTCGGTGAACGGGTCAAAGTGTTTGTCCGGCCGCCTCATGAACTCCGGCTTGAGTCTGAACCCACACTTGCCGTTGTACTCGTACATGCCGAGGTTCAGCTGCATGGACAAGTCTGGAGAGGGAGGCGGCAACACGAGTGGATGAGGGGGAAGTCACGAAAAGTACAATGACAAAAATGATGGACTCACCGATGGTTTGGAAGTTGAGCGCCACCAGCTGGCAGCCGGCGTTCCAGAAGAGCTGCGGGTTGTAGTTGGACGAGTCCACGCGGGTCCCTTTGGGGTAGATCCGGCTCAGCTGCAGCTTGTTGTACCTGAACGCAGCTGGTTAAGGACAACGATGCTCGGCCCGCATGGGAGAGTCGGACTAGTACTGCTGGGGTTCATTCCGCGAGGAGGGGGACCCCAACACTTAGGAACAGGGGTGAGTATTGGCAAGAACCTCACCATACGATACGTATCACGATACTTTGGTCATGATACGATACGTATCACAATATCACGATATTGCGATATATATATAAAGATGAAAACACAAGTACCTGTATATGTACATCAGATGATATTGAGTCAAAACTATTTCATTCAAAACAGCCTCTCCTTTTTATTAATTCCCATGAAATTCACTGGAATAAATATTGAAAATAAAATACTGAAATACTAAATAAGGATAAAGTACTCAAAAGTCATAAAAATCGATATTGTTTTTGGTGGAAAAGTATCGCGATATTTTGCTGTATCGATATATTTACCCACTCCTACTAAGGAAGCATGAATTAGGGGACGTGTAATCCGGTCTGGGGGTCCAGTTGAACCCACAACACCACTGTAAGTGTCCAAAGTGACTTTCTATTCAGACTGACATGGAAACAAATTGGACAATTTGTTTCCCTGAAACCGATTTCATTTCTGTTTCCCGACGAGCCTCGAGACTGGAACGAAAATAAAAGCACCGTCCTTGTTCATATATAACAACATGGATCTCTACAACCAGGAAGAGAAACAACATAAGAAACCTAATCTCCGTTCATCGATCTCCTCTCGGTTTCAGTACTACGGACAGCGCCGCATCCACACACACACACACACACACACACACACACACACACACACACACACACACACTCTGCTCTTTGCAGCAACTTCTACTTGTATTTTGACTTTAAATTGAGACTTAATGACTTCACACACACTTCTATGTGAATATCATGATTCATGTTAATGAATGACTTTATGTTAGGATCTCTCTGATTCACCCTGAAACATTAAACCCCACCGTTGCCTGATCGTCTCCATCTAAGTGTGCAGATGTAATGATGCAGTCGGGGGTCCCATGTTAAACTCTGTTACCACGGTGAAAAACGAGGACAGAGAACTCGCCGTGAACAACCGGGGAAGTCAGCCGAGTTGTAGAGACGGTAGTTTTAAACCAACACTCACAAACTACATCTCTAAGCAGGCGATTGTTTTTCTTAGGTAAATTAAAGACGAGGCCTCAGATATAATTCCCTACGTCACACGCTGGAAAGGAAATTTCTGGACTCAGGATTAAAAACAAGCTGACAAAAAATACTTGACACTGCCAGCAGGATTATACAGAGACTCAACATTAATAGTTCACATCACGAGCAATTCATGAATTACAAAAAAATAAAAAAAAAGCTCCCTCAAGGAAGACGATATAGGTTACCGCGGCAACGGGAAACATCTTCATCTCCACTTATTCCATTCTCTGTCATCTTATGTTAGTGACTGCCGCTGAATATTTGAGATGCAAATATGAATTGTTAATATTCTAGCACTTTCATCACAACTCACTTTGGCCCACTTATGATTTATTCATTGTTTTACATATTGGGACCCAGCGGCAGACACAGAAGGATACTCCACAAACTCCACGGGACATTTGGTCAGCTGCTCCAGCGCTTTGGTCTCCACGAAGGACGACATCTGGTAGCTGCGGTTGATCTCTGCGGGTGACAGATCCAAGACAAGGTCAAAAAGGTTTGATTCCACTATGATGGACGATAAGACGTCTTCAGCTTACGTACTTTTGGACGCCTCGAAGCTGTTGAACTTGACCGGCTGGATGTAGATGACCAGGTTGGACATTTCCTCGGTAGCGAACGCCTCGCTGCCGGCTGTTCCCTGTACAAAGACACACGGATGGAGATGATGAACGGATTTGATTTCTCTTTGTGTTCGGAAAAGCACTATATAAACTAGATTTATTATTAATATTAATATTATTATAATTAATGCAGCACATCGTTTTAACTAAAGGTCGGTTATGATCCCTGGAAACAAGCTTCTCAAAATGATTATTATTATTATTTGTATTATTACTAAACAACGTAAATCCCGTTGAGATTAGAAAATGTTTCAAAACAGACATAAACAAATTGAAAGATGTGAAACAAACATGGAGTTTATCAGAAAACACACAGATTTTCAAACAACACGGAAACTTTAAAAACAGCTACAGGCTTTGGAAGCTAGATCTGACTGGGGATCAGCCGTCTGTCTGCCCGTCTGTCTGCCCGTCTGTCTGCCCGTCTGTCTGCCCGTCTGTCTGCCCGTCTGTCTGCAGGACGGTTCCAGGCTGAAGGGGCAGAGTTTCAGTACGAGCCTTCAGGACAGACGGTGTCATTTCAGCCACATTAGAGGGGAGCGAGGACGTGGACTTATAAATAAGTCTGCATAGAGGATGGATTGCTGGGGCAGTGGGCAAAAAAGTCTCTTTTAGCCTCGATTTTGGAATCAAAAACATTATCAAACATGTACACTAGAGGGCAGCACCAGCACATGACATGCAAATGATGTGAATCTCCACTATTACTGGCTGAACTGGAGTCATACACACCTCATCCATTGAGCCCTTTTTACAGTCGTCATCATCGTCGTCTTCATCCTCACTCTCTGCCTCCACCTCACCTGGAATCACAGAACCAGCACAGACTGAGGACATGGAGGTGAAATTCATTTCAGTATTGCTTTGGTGGTGTTGACCCGTGAGAGTGATGGTCGGGGCGGGCTGACCTCCAGCTGTCTGATCAGAACCTGTGACGTCATGTGACTCACCAATAGACTTCCTGCCCTGCGGCCTCAGGCTGAGCTCAGCGCCCTCCGGAGGCTGCGAGGAATCGGCCATCTCCTCCTTCGTTGAACCTGCGTGGAAAAGTCATCAGAAGTTAGTGTTTAATCTACATGCAGTAGGTCATATGTTTACATTTTTACTGTTGTTTCATTAATGTCTCACATGCTGCCTTTTATATTAATTTGTTTATCTATTTTTATACTTAGACGTTACGTTGTTTGGCATTCTGTGGACAGCATTTGAAGCTTGAAACACCTGTACTGCTTCATTTCGTCCACCAGGGGGCAGTGTGTGTTAACGTGAGGATGAAGCTTCCAAAGGAAATTAAAGGCTGTTGATTGGCCTTTCATAATTTACAACAGCATGATATCCTTTATGTACAAACATAAATGAATGCAGGTAGAATAGAACGTTAAATAAAGAAGCATGCACGTACACACACACACACACACACACACACACACACACACACACACACACACACATGAAGCCGACAACATCGCAGATATGAACGAATAGGGAAGACTAAAAATCCAGAGAGGCTGTGAAAATATAGAAATCCATAAATCCAGACACATTAAAGTCACAGTAAGGATGTTGACACTGAACCACTGGTGCGTGTTTAAGGCGCCCCGGTGACCAGGGGGGTGTAAACGCCTCACAGCCTCTGTATGCAGCAGCCAATAACACCTCCAGCTGATGGAGAGGGCCGTGAAAATGACGGACGAGCGACGAGAGCGCCGTGTTCGCTCCGGCGACTCCGGTCGGTGGGCCGTACCTGCGCTGGGGGAGGAGGGCTCGCACACGCTGGACGAGTCACTGTAGGTGTTGGAAACCTGCTCCGACAGCTTCTTCTTGGCGCTGCCGCCCGCCTTGTGGTGCTTCTTCTTGTTCTTCACCAGGATCTTCCCCATCAGCTCCATCGGGCTCGGGAGGGGCACGCCGGACTCCAGCTGGACGGAAAGGGAAAAGGTCATAAGGTCATCCATATGAAAGAAAGTCAACAGAGAATACAGTAAAAACTTGATGTGTGATCCGGATGGAAGGATGTGGAAGTGTTTTGTTCTGGAAAAAAACACACAAAAAATCCTAAAAACAAATGTTATGGGATCCCAAAGTGTTCCCAGAACGCTGTTTGACATTAGAGACTAATTAGCTAATTACAGGGACAGAATACTAACGAGAGAAACCGTAATCAAAAGTCAATACGGACACTTGTTAGTGAGGATCGGCTCCACTGATGTGACGACTCAAAAGTTTAACAGTGAAGCGTCACGGGGGGAAAGCGTTAAAAAAACCCAAACGTTTGATGCCTCAAGGGAGCGGCTGGAAGTAGGAAGATGTGTGAGTTATTTATGGGGAACACTGTTTTTGGATCAGCGTGTTTAGGGATATTAATAATGCATCATGGAGGAAGCCGGCGGTGGTGATGAATACACACACACACACACACACACACACACACACACACACACACACACACACAACTTCTCAGCTGTGAAACTGAACTTTCAAAATGTTCCTTACTTTTAGTCAATTTAAGAGTTTTAAGCCAATAAGCCGCACGCCTCCATCATCACCTTCCTGTTGCTGTTGTTGTTGTTGTTTGTTGAGAAGTGATAAAATGATGATTGACAACTCATTTTGCTTCGGTTCACTCACACATTTGAAATGAACACAGTTCAACGCAGCACTAAAGCTGGTTGATTGTTTACCTGGAAGGATTCAAATAAACTTCGTCCCTAAATCCACAAACTGTTCAAAGACAGTGAAAACAGAGCAACAGATGCAGAAACGCTTTAAAAACTCTTCATTCTAGGAATATCTGCTCTAGTTCTCATCACCTTCCATCTCTGACATCTGGCCAGTTGTACTCAAGTATGTGTTGGTACTTGAACTTGAGTATTTCTATTTTAATGTCATACTTCTACTCCACTACATTCATACATACAGCTTTACTTACTAGTTACATTGTGTATTGACATTTACACATTAAATATGTCATATCAAATTACTATGAATCAAAATAAAGTGGCTCCAACTATGACAGTAAATGTCTTATGATTCAAAAATAAAATGTACAATAATATAACACAGTAATATGACAGGAGTCATTTTCTGATGAATTTGTACCTTTGATTATGAAGTGGATTTTGCCGATAATAACCCGTTTTTATGACTTTCCATCATAAAACCCATTGAAAAGGAGGGATGGACTCACTATTTTTTGCCCACTTTTTTATTTATTTATGTTTATATATATATATTTTATTTTATATATGTATATATGTATATATTGGTAGTATGACGGCGTATTAGGGCTACTGTAGGAAAAAAGCTGAGAGAGGAGGACAATATTCAGAGAAAAAAAACTTGATTATGAGATTATAAA
The DNA here is from genome assembly GCA_029853015.1 of Chelidonichthys spinosus. Taxonomy (NCBI): domain Eukaryota; kingdom Metazoa; phylum Chordata; class Actinopteri; order Perciformes; family Triglidae; genus Chelidonichthys; species Chelidonichthys spinosus. The sequence goes on along the minus strand of CM056838.1, from coordinate 3,127,382 downwards.
GTGGTAAATTACCAAGTTTATTAAAGTCAAATATTAACCATGCTAACAACCGGCTAATCTAGGCTTACTAATGTCCCAATGAATGTACGCAAGTATTTTTCCAATTAATATAACACCTCGTTAAGGTCCTTAGGGTGATGGCTGTTGACGGTTCCCGGTCGTGAATTAATTCAAACCACCTTGAATTCAAAACCTTCAAAAACAGGCTTTACCACGTGGTTATTGCATTTAGATGCTTTGTTCATTTCCTGATGTAGAATAGAAGGTGGTGGCCACGTGGCTGTCTCGTCTTCTCATTTGTACAAACTGTGTTAACACAAGTGGAAGATCAGGAGGGACGCTGGCCACGCCTACTTCCTGCCAGCGAGCACATCTCGTCCTGCCAATTCCCGTCCAGTTTGTCCGCGGCTTAAAACACTAATCCTCCCCAAAACTCAGCAAACTGCTCGGTGTCTCAAACATATTTCATATTTTTGATTCATGGGTTGTAATGAAACTGTTTTGGCGGCGCAGCCTTCATCAGCACAATGAATTCAGCGTAACAAACAGGAAAACAGGTTCATGGCCAATCCAATTTTGAAGTCATTTCAGCTGAGCAGACTGTTCTCTTTTGCTTAATTGAAAAAAAAAACAACAAGCAAAGCCCGTCAGAGTCTCTCAGCATGGATGGCGGTGTAGTGGAGAGCAGATCCAGAAGGGGGGAGCTTGAGTTTCTGAGAAAAAGAGCTGTAATCCTCTTTATTCTCACCTCGGGCTCAGCTGAAACCAATCCGGCTATATTACCCTATCTGCCCCTATGGACTCGGGGAGCCCGGATCCCATTCGACACGCTGTATACGGCGGCTGGAGGGGGACTGGTTGTCATTGCACTCACCCTTCCCCAGTTATTACATGCTCAGTGGTGGAAATCTGATTCCTCAGCGGCGCTTCCTCTTCCCAACTTCTCCTTTGGTGTTTGTCTCCTCATATCTGCCTTCCCTCAAACCCCCCCAACAGTAAATCCCACCAGACCTTCATACAGTAACATGTTCTCAACCTCCCTGATAGTTCTTCAATGTCAAATCCAGTCAGAAGGCTGCTGGGAGATCACACTGCTCTACGGCGTCCCATCCACGGGGACAAGACGTCCCCCGGTGGATAATATATATATATATATATATATATATATATATATATATATATATATGTGTGTGGCTGGGTTTGAGTTTTGCGAGACAAGTGTCTAACATTTTGCCTCACGTAAGCGGCTGCGTCATCACACACAAAGACACACACTTGGGAAGAAAGAAAAAAAGAGTTTGGCCACAAAGAGACAAAGCAAAAGCTTTTGACTGGTAGTCATGGCAACAGAGGAGAGACGGATAAAAGGGGGGGCTGCGAAGAAGAAGAAGGAAAAAAAAAAAGCTGGCGTAAAACACTTCCATTTCATCTTACTCTCCAGTGATAACATAGAGGTGACGTAGGAAGGGGGAGGAGCCAAAATAACTGGAAGTTGGCTTGAGAGAGTAAAGTCTAGAAGGCCAGCGGTGAGGAGGAAACCGCTGTGTGAGAGACGGATGGAGGTGAAGGACATCCTCCAGAGGAAGAGGAGGAGAGTGAACACATGAAGGAGCATCGTGGCTTTTCATGCCGTCCTGGATGTTTGGCAGCGTTCATCTGCGTGTGATATCTAGTAAATCCCTCGCTGCCGGCTGAGTTGCATGTGTGAGTGCATGTGTGAGTGCATGTGTGAGTGCATGTGTGAGTGCATGTGTGAGTGCATGTGTGAGTGCATGTGTGAGTGCATGTGTGAGTGCATGTGTGAGTGCATGTGTGAGTATCTCGGGTACTCACAAGATATTTCTCCAGAGGATCTGTCAGTAATGCGTCTCCGAATATCGAGCGGCAGTACTCTGCCATCTTCGCCTGCTGCTTCGGTCTGTGGAGTCACGCAACAACCAAACACACACACACACACACACACACACACACACACACACACACACACACACACTATCAATACACGCTGTATACGTATGGGACTCCCAGGGCAGCTTGAAGCTCCCTGAAGGTGCCGTGGATGTTTACACGGCGATCGACGTTCAAACAGAGCTGATCAATAAGGCTTGGCTCGGACTTACGAGTCCACGTGGTTCTCAAAGGACAGGATGATGGGGAAGGGCGAGGTCTTGAAGGCACACTCCGCTATCGCCTCGATCACCTCCTAGAAAGGCAGACGGAGGAAGAGAACATATTGACGATATAAGTGGAAATGATGTGGTATACACACACTAACGCAGGGAAAATGAGGAAACACTCCTGAGATCGCACGCCAGCCAGAATCCCATCCATTTGCAGTGAAATGGTTTCCCATATTTCCGGGAGAAGACGCTCAAACTTCAACAGGAAGATAAGATAGAAGCACGGAAAAATATATGACACGTCTGCCTTTTACTCCAACATGTTATCTGGCGGCGTGGCGTGTCGACGCTGGAGGAATCACATCCTTCCTGGTTGATTACGTGACAAGAAAGTAGAGTCAAATATATCACAAATTGCTCTGCAACGCAGTCATTCGTGTCCGACACATTCCAGCAGGGATATATTTACGGGGAAATGGGAGGAGAACATCTAATACGGGACTTCAAAGCCACTGATTGTCAATTACGGCCCCATTAACAACGCCTTCATTTCCATGCTTCTCCAAATGTAAGTCTTTGTCTGCGAGCGTCTGCATCTCCTCTCAGGGTTCCCATTAAGCCTGTTGTACTCCATCTGTTACCCGAGTTAGAAATCATTTCATCCATCAATCAATCCCTCCTCCTCCTCACACCTACTCTGAGTTTCACACCCTCCCCCTGCTATAAACGCATCGTCTTTGACTCCTCATCATCGGTGCCTCGGTAAAGGGCCGAGCTGTGACTCACTGTCCTCTTCCATTCGCCATCTGCTGAATGCATGACCCACTTTCTTTTTTTTTGTTCATCTCACTTCTGATCCAGCTTTAATCTTCCCATGTCTGTTTCCGTCTGCTTCTCTGTCCGTTTACATACATATTCACATTACAATCCTTCAAATTCTCATGACGTCAAGCGTTTATTCCATCAGAGGCGATCTGTGTTTTTACATTCGACAAGGAAACAACGTGCGTTTCATCCGGACTCACTGTTTACTGAGTGTGTGAAGTTAATGCAAACAGAACATTTCCTGCTAACAGCCGCTTCACATTCAAGGTGTTCAACGAGGGGATCTGTCACTTTCAGGAGTTCCCTCCTTTTCTCCCCTTGTGGAAAAGATGATTTTTCCTTTTTTTTTACTACTTAAATATGTAGAACCCCCTTATTATTAGTAATTATATTATATATAAGATCTGGTTTCGGCCCTCTGAAGAAAAGAAGTTTAGGCACTCCGGCTGTGAGAGGAAACCTTGATGCGTGGAACAGTTTTTTTCTTATTTTTGGCACAGGAGAAGAAGAAGAAGCAGCCACGGTGACTCAGCTCTGCTGTTGATGTGAAGAGTTATGTGTGATTTGATGAATTTGCTGTGTATCCGACTATGAATTATACAAAGAATTACACCTGGCCTCTCGGGGAGGCTGTCTGGCCCGGAGCCTCGGAGACGGGAACCCTCGGGCACCAAAACCACGTTTATTAAATCTAACGAAGATGAAACTCGGAAACCCATTTTCACCCGAAAATAACTAAAACACAATGTTTTCAATATTTAATATTGTTACTTCACGGAATATGTAAGAGTAGGATAGGGTTCTGTTTATTGTACAGTTACAGTTAGAGAGATTTTACACCAAGTTTTCATTTGTGTGTCTTTGTGTCAATTTGCACTCAATATTTATTTAATATATATTCTTATTCTATGCATATCATATGGCAGGCTCTATTGAGTTCAAATAAATACCAAATGTTCTAAAATACTATAGTGTATTTTATCTTTGACGTTTAAGATGTTATAGAACATAAAAAGTAATATTAGTTACTTTGCTGAGTAACTAATTACTTTTACAATGTTTTACTAACTCAGTTACTTTTTAGGAGAAGTCATTTGTAACTGTAATGACTTTTTTAAAGTACACTGCATATCAGTGTGTGTTATGCAGAGAATGGAACCACGTGTGTGTGGATGACATCATCTCCTTGTGTTACCTTGAACGAGATTTCCGTTGTCATGGTGAAGCCGTGAGTGATGACGGGCTCCTCCTCCGTGGTGCGACCCTTCCAGCAGTCCAGTTCGATGCAGCGGCAGCCCGACAGCAGAACCTGCTTGTACATCTCCACCGAGGAGTTCCCAGCCAGCTGGCCGGCTGCACGCCGGCGGGGGGGAAAAACACCACGTCAGGTGACTGTTACGTATCCATCCACTAAAACAGAAATCAGGGCGCCGACGTCCACTCTTTCCAAGGGGGCTCATTAGCCTCATCAGCTGCTAGCACAAGCGGGCGTTATCTGAAGCAGGCAACAATCTCATCAGCCTGTCACCATTAGTGAAGCAATTAGCTGCTCGCATTAGCAGCATGCTTTCCTGCGACGCGGCGGGACCTTTATCAGAGTGAGATCTGTGTTCTCACTCCGGTTCCACCGTCAATCATTCCCTCTCTCTTTCTTTCTCTTCTTCTATTCATCGACGTTTTTCATCCAAATGCATAAAACACCGCTCCAGTTTCCCAGTTTCTCTCATTATCTCAAAACGTATGACAATAATATCACAATGTGAACCGAGAACCCTCTTTTCCTCATTTGTTCATTTCACAGGCCCCATTAAGGAAATCCCTTTTTTTTTTACATTGCCAGAGAAATTTGATCCACTTTAAGGATTCAATGCTCTCCAGTTTCCCCTCCAGAATAGATTTGAATAGATGAATTCTAAACATCCATTGAAGAGAAAATGGCCTCGTGCACCGAGCCAGTTACTGTGACTACCAGCCTAAAAAGAAACATATTTAAACTCATGAATATCAATGCCTTGGGTATCATTGCGTAGACTTGATTGGATAACCTCCAGAGAGGCGACACACAATGAAGGAGGCCTGATGTGCACCGGGACGTTTGATTGAGCGACCTGCGGAGTGTGACGTGGGGTTATTATATTCCTAAATGAGCCGCTCGGCGTGTTGGAGGATGAGCGATGCAGGCGAGCGGCCGCGTGGAGGACGGATGAACGCGTACCTGTGAGGTATGTGTTGTGTGAGGAGTTGATGAAGTAGTGGGAGAGGGGGAGGGTCATGTCTTCACTCTGGTCCAGCTTCTCCGGGGGCATGATGCTGTTCTCCTCCCCGTCCAGATAGCGGGCGAAGCCCTCCACCGAGATCTGACCTGCAGCAACACATGACGCACAATGTTACCCCAAAACATGCATTTATATGGAAATGTCATTATTTATCATCTGGTTTTATAGCATCTAATGATACTCTTTGTGTTTGTTATGAATAAATCCAAAGAAAAGAACAAAACCAACAATGAAATAATCAGATAACAAGTTCATTTTAAATCCCAAATACACTCTTGTTTGAGTAATGTTTGCTTTTTAATCATTCTGCCTTCTTTAAGAATGAAATGAGATGGTTTATGTATTATATAAAGATTTACGTCTGCGGCAGGAATCAATGGGCCAGAGGGGGAGTCGTAAAGTATCGACCGACACGCTAACACGCTGCTGGATTTCATCTTTTCATCGGATTATCACGTAGAAATATATCGCCTTATTCCTCACATACATGGTGCATGTGGGATTTTACAAAGATAGATAGATAGATAGATAGATAGATAGATAGATAGATAGATAGATAGATAGATAGATAGATAGATAGATAGATAGATAGATAGATATAAAGAGTCTAGAAACACACTCCACAGCAGGGAACAGACTGTTTCTGTTTAAAGGTTATATTACAATCATTTTCATAATCACTAATTAACACTGAGATTACATTAGTGGTCTAATTTAGCCGGAACCCTAATTCACTGTTTGCTGACAGGCGTCGTAGTTTAATACTTAAAGCTTGCGTCTCAGCTTCCTCCATTTTGCTGGCGGGCGTATTCTCAGTTATTGTACTTTATTACAGATATGAAAGTGGATAAATGCCTGTTTTCTCAGGTATCTGACGACACAAACCTCCATCCCTCACGATACCTCGCACAGATCTGATGGAGTCAAGGTCATGGCTGTAAAGCTTTGCCTCCTTGCTGTCATCGCTGAGCTCACGTCGTCTCTGAACGTGCTCCAGAACGTTAATAAAGCCGAATAAATAAATAATAAGCAGCAGAAGAAGAGCAGCTCCATCCAGACAGACACGAGATTAAAATGTTCACACACGTCACATGACACACCTGCATGGATTATACATTTGGTACAACATACAGCGAGCAAGGACGTGAAAACACTTCCTCCGCCCACACACACACACACACACACACACACACTCGACGGTAGGCTAAATATGCTAAGTGATGCGAGCTCGGCGGGTGCAGCAGGTCCCTCCGGCCACTTTATGCTAATTAATGCGGCGCCGCCCTCTGCAGAGTTGCTGGACTAATTAACTCTGGCTGCCGTCTGTGACATGTGAGCTCAGTGGCACTCAGCGTCCTGCTGACGGCGAGGAGACCTCCCCTCGCCAGGCGGAGGCTTAACCTTAACCGACGCGGAGCTTCATGCGGTTCCCAAGACATTCGCCGGTCCAACGGGGGGAAACGGTGTTAACATGGATTAGAGTCGGGCCTGAGAGAGAACCTACAGATTGACTTCCAACCGTGTGATCTCAAATATTAAAGGTGATATCTGTTCCATCCTGTCTACCGCTTATCCTGTATTCAGGGTCGCGGGTGGGCTGGAGCCGATCCCAGCTGACATTGAAGGCAGGGTTCACCTGGACAGGTCGCCAGTCTATCGCAGGGCTGACATGTAGAGACAGACAACCATTCACACTCACATTCACACCTACCTATCCCCATCCTGCATGTCTTTGGACTGTGGGAGGAAGCCGGAGCACCCGGAGAGAACCCACGCTTACACGGGGAGAACATGAAAACTCCACACAGAAGGAACCCGGGCCGACCTGGGAATCGAACCTGGGACCCTCTTGCTGTGAGGCGACAGGTTTACCCACTACACCACCATGCAGCCCTCTGTGTAAATATATGATTCTGAATTTAAAGGTGCTGTAGATGGCGTTGGGAGCATTTCTCGACGGCTCTAAACACGGGGACGGCTGAGCCGGCAGCTTGCAGCTAACGGTGCAAACTACAGCAAAAAAAAACACTATTCTATTACTATTCTAATGTGATGATATGTCTCTGTAGGGAATGCTGATTTTTGCACAAACGTGCACTAAAAGCGAAACGTTATTTTCCACTGTATTGCTGCTCTGAACGGCACCTTTAATAATAACCTGTCATACAACAGTGGACACAAACCGAAAATCAGCCACAAAGAGCCAATCAGCCTTCTGCAACCACTAAAGATGAACATATACGCTGATGACACCATCCACTGATTTAAGAGACTTGTTTTCATCTGCATTCAACAAATGTAGGAACGCTGAGAGCCAGCACAGACCGAAGCAGTCGGAGACAACGATGGAGCGTTAAAGAGATGAATGCAAGGTTTAATATTCAGAAAATCAAAGCTGCAAACAGACGATGAAGAAAGCAAAGTGAGGTAGACCGGAGGTAAAAGGCACCTTATTACCTCTGCAGTCCACAAACACGTGCTTCTCATCCCTGCATGCATGTGTGAGCGTCCTTGAGAGGAATAAGTGGGTGTGAAGGTAGCGTGCCGGGCTCTGGACCCCTCCGCGGAGCAGATGGCATCACTTCCTCCGGCGAGATAAATACTTCACGTGGTGAAATCTGTCACAGAGGAGGGCACGCTTCCAGAGGGGTCGGGGCCCAACACACAACACCCCGGCGTGGTCATGTGATCAGAGTCCAACACAATGTCACATTTGATCTAGTTTATTTGAAAAAAGATCAAATAATAAACGGGTTCCTCAGGGGGAGAGGTTATTAAAGCGCTCGCGCTCTGCTGGAGTCAGTTCAGGTCATTTGAGCTTCAGTGTCGTAATAAAACGCGTGAATGTGATCGGCCAGATACGCTGAACAGGTTTTCTGATGAACGATTAGCATTTTTTAATTTGAACCTAGAAACTCTATTTAATAATAGCCTCCAGACTATTTCTTTGTTCTCCAAATATTTCAGTTTGTATTAAACTTGCCCAGATCTGCACAGGTGGAAACTTCAAGGTCTGAGAAGTGAAGCCAAAGCTGAAGTGCCTTTAATCTGCTTTCTTTCAAATAGTCATCATTAATACGAGCCGTGCTCTCTCTGGTTACGCAAAGCCGGGACAGCGTTACCGTGTTATAACGCCTTGTGTCGTCACACACACCTAAGCCCCGCCCATAATGCCAGGAGCCAATCACAGGCTGCCGATTGGTCGACGCATGATTGCGTGACGTTGAGAGAATCCAGCTGCAGTGCAACGTTATTTGCCAGTTGTTTTTGCTCAAACACACACCAGCTACCTTCCCTCTCTCTCTCTCTCTCTCTCTCTCACACACACACACACACACACACACACACACACACACACACACTCTTTCCACGTAATGGATTCTACTCATTTAATCCTATTCTTGTAAATAAAATGGCAGAGAATATCCTCTGTTAAGCTTCACAGTGTTTGGAGTTGGTGAAACATTTGGCTGGCGTGTGTGTGTGTGTGTGTGTGTGTGTGTGTGTGTGTGTGTGTGTGCGCGCTATTTCCAGACGTTCAACATTCCGTCCCTGGCACCCCTCACTTTCTGATTGTTGGGACACCAGGCAGCCATATCGCTATGGCAACACCCCTGCCAAGTGTCTATGTGGAGGGCTTGGAGGAGGGAGTGTGTATTTATTTGCACACACCCGATAAATGACTTGTATGTGCATAAACGTGTTGTTTCCGGGTGTTTCTGTGTATGTAAGTCATGTGAGCCGCTGACCTTTCTGTGCCAGCGAGGCGTTGGATTCATATTTGTCCACCAGCACCTGGACCTGCTCCGGTTTGAGAGGAGGATAGAGTATCTCGTTGAGACGGGGGTCTCGCTGTTTGCTGTTAATAAACTCCGTCATCTGCTCCACACTGAGGTACGGACGACAATTCGCCCCCCTGAAGGAGAGAGAGAGAGAGAGAGATGAAGCTAGACAAATTCAAATGATTCGGGGGGAGGAGCGGTAATTAAAACGGCGGAGAGAGGTCTGGAAGGAGAGCGACAGAAGTGCAAAGGAGCCGAGGATTACATTTTGTGTTGAGTAAATTATGAGATTTGATTAAAACGCCTTTCATATCTAAGCCTGTTCCACTAAATTATCTCCTCCATATCCTCTTGGCTCTCTTGCCATTTTACTTAACTGTGATTAAAATCTAGATTTATGACATGGAGCGTTCCCGGTCATGCCAGCCTGAGCTGATGGGGTCCCACTGGGGGGGGCAGCTCAGAACGAGGGGGCCACAACCGGGGCAATTGATATGCACTTTTCTGTCATGACTAACTGCTTGTGACGACTGTAATGGGTGTGTTAGAGACGTAAGGCCACGCTGTCTGGAAGGAGCAACAGATGGCTGTGTGGGAAAGAAAACCATTACAGGAATCTCACATTGATTTCAAACCCCCTTTTCTTATATTTGATTTTTGATGTGTACATCTTATATGTGGTATACTGAAGGTTGGGTTCTTACACGTCAGAGAAGATGTGGTCCAGCTCCGAACGGGGGCAGATGTTGCTCAGGAACATGTTGTAGACCTCCGGGGTGAAATCCTCCTGGGGGATGGAGTCGCTCTGCGGCAGACGACAGCAACGTGGTTACATAAGTAAAGAGGCACATACGTACTTGTACGTAGAAATCACAGGGCAGCAAGCAGCAGAAGACGTGGAAGACTCTCCCAATTTAGCCACTATTACGGCTGCGATCCTCTTTTTAATGTGTGTGGGCTGCAGAAAAGTTTCATCATCATCGTCTCCCCTCTGGAAGACGTTACACATCTCAACTTCAAATAAAAAGAACCTCCACTTAAAGCTATGGTCTACCATTTGGAATAAAAAAAAAATCCATTCAGTCTATCAGCCGTAGCACAGAAATAAACCAATGGGAGCCATCGCTCCGGAAGGCTCCCATTGGCTCGTACCCTCCATCCAATCCCCTCGTCTCCCCTGCTCCTCGTCATCCCGCCTCGTCCAATCGTGGAACACTGAGGGGGAGGGGCTTGGTTGGGAGGATGGGATGCTTTTTTCAAATCTGTATCAACTGATGTTCAGAATGTAGACCATAGCTTTAAAGAACGGCGCCATCGGAGCCAGTCTGATGGCTCGGCGGCGGCCGCTCGGCGGCGGGCGATGCTGTTGTGCCGGCTGGAAACAGAGCGGAACAGGAAAGAAGATGAGGAGGGATGCAGGTCAAGCATGGCCTCGACCCGGTGAGTCATTCTGAAGACCTTGGTGCGACCTTGTGTGTGTGTGTGTGTGTGTGTGTGTGTGTGTGTGTGTGTGTGTGTGTGTTTGAGGGATTAACACCACTGCCGTTTAGCTGTAATTAACTTGCGCGTTGGAACAACAGTAAATCCCACCAGACCTTCATACAGCAACACGTTCTTACCCTCCCCCCTCCTCCCTGTGCTAATTAGTGTATGTATAGCTTGTTCCGTGTGTGTGTGTGTGTGTGTGTGTGTGTGTGTGTTCATTCCACTGCAGATACAGTGGTGTGTTTGGCCTACGAGGACGTGCCTATGTTTCCGTGTTCAGAACCGTATTAAACAGCGTTTTCCCAACAAACAAACATGAAATGTGTTTGTTTGAAGGAATACTGGAACAGTGCTGGAGGTTGATTTGCTGTATTGTGTTTCTGTTTAGACCTCGTCACATGACTGGGCTCACGGACAGGTTCTCCCACCGGGTCTATTTATTCCTTTATTACAACCGGAGCTGAATCGGTGGTGAGTGGGAAGTCACGCCGACGTCCAAAGCAGCAATCAGCCGCCGATTCAGGAGAATAAAGGAGCTGAATGGCGATAGGACGAGCCAAAGGACGGCTGGATTCAGAGAGAATCGGTATGTGTTGGTGTCTCACTCTGCCAGAAGGGAGGTTACAGTTTTCCAGGGCCGTCTCCACCCGCTTCCTGTCTGCCGAGAACATCCGGAAGATACTGCAGAGACACAAAAACACATGAAGAGCTTTCAGTCCCATCCTCCACGTCAGAGCACCGAACCATCCCAGCTTTGAATGGATGAATGAAGTTCTGTTGCAGCAGCAAACAACAGAATAACAATCTGTACAACCACAGAGTTGAACGATTAAATGATTATTATCACAAGACAAAAATAATGCAAAAAAACAAAACTGTAATAAATGCTGATTAAGGAAAAAATCTGAATAAAAAACAAACTTAATTCAGTCTAATATATAACAGCCCTGCATTAAATGCTTTATTCATGAAGGTTTTGTTGCTGCTGAGTCAACTTTCTGGTGAGTTATAGTTCTGTTTCTATTCATATTTACAGAGGTGAATGTTAGAAAGTACAGTGAGTTACTTTTCCTTCCATAAATACAGAACGCACTGATGTGAACACGGCGTTTCTCGACCCCAGATGGCCACGCCACACATCCATAAAACCAGTTTGTAATGCTTTATAAAAGACCATATCGTCCCACGTGTTTGCACAGAAGAGCACATGATGTTACATTGTTGTCTTCTTATTATCATCATCATCATTATTATTATTATCCTTATTTACATATTTCTTATTATTCCACAGATCGTTTCTCACCAGTCAGTCTTTGTCTGGTGAAATTAAACGTGAAGATAAGACCGCCGTCGTGTAGAAAACATGCATCTTCTTATGTTTTTCATGAGCAGATTCTTTTTCAACCTCCTCATCCATCACTTTGCATGCAGAGAGAGACGTCTGTGTGGTTGTTCTACTGTTGTTCCAGTGTGTACGGAACGTAAATGAGATTTACTGCAGTGAACCTCAGCGTGGTCACAGGTCCTGTCTTAATTACATGCAGAGGTATTTCCTGTGTGGATCCGTGAGCGCCTACTGTACGCTCGGCGGGAGAGCGGAGTCAAGCTGACATTAGTCAAGCTGACATGTCCTCTCAGCGAGGAGGTTAATTCCCTAAACGTCTCGCTGCCTCTCCGTGTTGACACCCGCTGGTTTGCTCCGCGGCTCCGAGGGAGGTTATCTCCGCAGAAGTTCACCGACGCCCCCGTCGGAACGCCTCAACTCGGCTAATGGAGACGGAGGGAGCTGGTGATGTTTCCCAACGAGCCGATGACAAACTCCCACATGAGTGATACACACACACACACACACTGGCAGATTTTTAGCTGAAATTAGTGACAGATATAAATAGGGCCTTCCGAGGGCGCACACACACACACACACACACACACACACACACACTCTTCAAAGAGAGAAATAACGGAGCACATTTTTTACATTTAAGCTGAAAAAAAAAACCCAAAATGAGGTTATTGTGACGACAGAAGGGAGTAACATCGTGTTAATGAATGAACACAAGCTGATAGAAACGAGTGTAAACGGAGGAAGCTATGCATTGATCAAAGGGGTCTTACTTCTTGACGGGGATTCGACCCTCAGGGTTCAGCTGCAGCTTCAGCCTCGTGTATCTGCGTTGGACGGAGAACACACACACACACACTAAATCAGCAGTTTGTCTTTGTGAGTCACTCAGTTTTAATTTCTGCTTGCATGAGTTTACACGCGGACACAAATGTGCATTTCATGGTCGTGTCTCTGCAGCGCCGGGCGGCTGAGACACACGAGGAGGTGGCTTATTCCCTAGGAGAAGCAGCAGCAGCAGCATTAACAGCAGCAGCAGCATTAACAGCAGCAGCAGCATTAACAGCAGCAGCAGCATTAACAGCAGCAGCAGCATTAACAGTAACAGCAGTAGCAGCATTAACAGCAGCAGCAGCATTAACAGCAGCAGCAGCATTAACAGTAACAGCAGTAGCAGCATTAACAGCAGTAGCAGCATTAACAGCAGCAGCAGCAGCAGCATTAACAGCAGCAGCAGCAGCAGCATTAACAGTAACAGCAGTAGCAGCATTAACAGCAGCAGCAGCATTAACAGCAGCAGCAGCATTAACAGTAACAGCAGTAGCAGCATTAACAGCAGTAGCAGCATTAACAGCAGCAGCAGCAGCAGCATTAACAGCAGCAGCAGCAGCAGCATTAACAGCAGCAGCAGCAGCAGCATTAACAGTAACAGCAGCAGCAGCATTAACAGTAACAGCAGCAGCAGCATTAACAGCAGCAGCAGCATTAACAGCAGCAGCAGCAGCATTAACAGTAACAGCAGCAGCAGCATTAACAGTAACAGCAGCAGCAGCATTAACAGCAGCAGCAGCATTAACAGCAGCAGCAGCAGCATTAACAGTAACAGCAGTAGCAGCATTAACAGCAGCAGCAGCAGCATTAACAGCAGCAGCAGCATCAACAGGGCCAGTGCAGCCTGGGCTATAATTAGCCTATAGCTGCAACAGGAGCCATCATTACAGGCTTAAAGTGGCTGCTGGCTAATAATTAATATCCATTACAGTGTCCACTTCACAGGGCAGGCTGGGTGCCACCGGCAAAGTCACGGTGACTGTAATGGTTAACTGTGCCAAACTGTTTTTTTTCTCTCGATACAAAGAGGAAAAAGCTTGTTGATCAGTCGCTCATATGAGGAGGATTTCTGAATAGGAAGTAAGGAAGGAAGGAAGGAAGGAAGGAGGGAAGAGTTTGGTGTTTGGTGCCCTTATCTGAATTACAACTGTCTGTATTATTCATGAAGACGGAAAAACAGATCTCTTGGCTGCGTCTCCGTTTTACTCAGCACTTTCTCTTTCTCCGTCTGGTCTCCTCTCTGCGATCCCTTTCAAGGTAACGCAGATCCAACAAGCTCATTTTTTATTCACCTGCAGTAATACTTATTACAGCGGATTAAAAACGGAGCCGAGAGAGGAGGGGGTAATATTCAGAGAAAAAAAAAACCTGCATTTGCATTTTTCTAAAGTCATATATTTACGATGCTATCAACCTTCCCATGAATGTACGGATGTATGTTTCTAATTAAAACATCCTCTGGGTGATGATGTTGATGCTTATTGTTGGTTTTTATTCATGAGGCCAAATTGTCATCTTATGGGTGTTTATTGATCGGAGATGCTAGCGGTAGCTTTCACTTGTTGTCATAGCAACGTCAAACATCCGGTGTTCATGGATATTTGCCACCCCTCCCTCGGCCCTGTTTTATTTCCTACAGTGGCATTAATATGTCATCATAGATTTTTGCTCCACTTACTTTGTGTTAGTTGTGGGATAAAATGCAAAAAAAACTACAAATCAACTCCTGGTAACGTTTTATAGCATAGTTTACGTGTCATCCCATTGTTGAACAAGCAGCTCTAACTCCAATCATCGATAAGGAACAAGGCAACATAATCCAGACACCGCTGCATCGATCTGAACAGAACATCTTGGAGCCCTCAGCCACTGTTTTACTCGCCGTTGCCGGGGACGACGAGGCTCTGAGAGCCAGCGATGAGAATGAATACACATGCGGAAGATTCAATTTGATCCACGATCTCTTTTCATATAGAACAGGACGAGGGCTGATGATCCTCAAAGTCAGAAGAAAATCAACGAATCGCCTTTTTGGAAGACACAACAGTGGCTCCATTCACTTCTATTTAACTCCATGTGTGTGTACGATGTGGTCGATGGCCGCTTTTATTGTCTCATAAGTCAGTTAGCCTCCTCGGGGGTCTGAGTTAATGGCTTCTGTTTGCTGATAAACATCAGGACAGGTGGGAGTTGTCACCAGCTGAACCTGCTATATTCTCTCAATACAATTCATATTCAGGTTTCACTCACGTGAGTCAGCTGTGTGTGTGTGTGTTGAGTGTGTGTTCTGATTGGATCAATACGAGCGTGGAGCCGTTGGCCAACAGACGGCGTTATTGCACAGGATCAGAGGAGTTATTGATGATAAGTGTCTCTCATTGACGAGGATTTATGTGTTCGCCAACGAGATGCCGACTCCTCTCATCCTGACACGACCTTGATTCCAGGTCAGCTGACCCCCGACCTGCCTAAGGGTCTGTCATTATTTCATCAATGCAATAAGAACACAAGTTAAACACCACATAAAGACATGTACTTTCATGTAGAAGCAGAGTCGGGTTCATGAACTGAAACATATTTGCAGCCGTTTTATCCTCCTTCCTGTCTGTGTTTTCTCTCCATTGATGTGAGGTGAAATGACCTTTATAACCCCCCCCCCTCAGGCTGCCTGGGGAGCTGTGAAAAGCAGCCTCTTGTTTGTGTGTGTGAGTACAGTACAGCCCATACCAGGGTTTCTACACCTTTTACAAAGTCAAATTCACATCTGTTTTGTGTGTGTGAGTGTGTGTTGGGACGACATACCCTTTCTCAAGGCAGTCCTCTCTGGACATGTTCTGCACCAGGAGGTTGGACGCCAGGTTGAACAGCTCTTCGGCCCATTCCTGCAGTAAATACAAACCAACACAGAGTCAGGTGCAGCAGCCAGCTGAGGTTGAAATGTGGTGGTGTGTTATTACTGTAATAAATGAAGACATTCATTTGTATGTAAATGCTGATGAAGTCTGTTTGAATTCCAAAAAACACACTGTTACACATCTGCTTTGATGTAAAATGTTAATCCTGAAGCTACGAAGTAGTTAACCCGAGAAATAAAAATGTGCATTCATCAAAAACCCACGAAGGCGTATTAAGGTCATATGCCGAGTATGATGCCTGCAGTGGATGACCTCATCAAATTACACTTGGCAAAAGGAAATACTCTGAAATAGCTCTGAATCATCATATTATCATAAGCCGGCTCTGTTTTTTACATTTGTTTTACATACAATGGCATTAATGCGCCGTCGTAAAGCCTCCAACATCACCCGACATCACGCTGAATGCTTGGAGGCCTCTACAGAGTTAAAGTTACACCCTCTACAGGCGTAAAGTTACACCCTCTACAGACGTAAAGTTACACCCTCTACAGACGTAAAGTTACACCCTCTACAGGCGTAAAGTTACACCCTCTACAGACGTAAAGTTACACCCTCTACAGGCGTAAAGTTACAGCCTCTACAGGCGTAAAGTTACAGCCTCTACAGGCGTAAAGTTACAGCCTCTACAGATGTAAGGTTACAGCCTCTACAGGCGTAAAGTTACAGCCTCTACAGGTGTAAAGTTACAGCCTCTACAGGCGTAAAGTTACAGCCTCTACAGACGTAAAGTTACACCCTCTACAGGTGTAAAGTTACAGCCTCTACAGATGTAAAGTTACAGCCTCTACAGATGTAAAGTTACAGCCTCTACAGATGTAAAGTTACAGCCTCTACAGGCGTAAAGTTACAGCCTCTACAGACATAAAGTCACAGCCTCTACAGATGTAAAGTTACAGCCTCTACAGGTGTAAAGTTACAGTCTCTACAGGCGTAAAGTTACAGCCTCTACAGACATAAAGTCACAGCCTCTACAGATGTAAAGTTACAGCCTCTACAGGTGTAAAGTCACAGCCTCTACAGGCGTAAAGTTACAGTCTCTACAGATGTAAAGTTACAGCCTCTACAGATGTAAGGTTACAGCCTCTACAGACATAAAGTTACAGCCTCTACAGGTGTAAAGTTACACCCTCTACAGACGTAAAGTTACAGCCTCTACAGACATAAAGTTACAGCCTCTACAGGCGTAAAGTTACACCCTCTACAGACGTAAAGTTACACCCTCTACAGGCGTAAAGTTACAGCCTCTACAGACGTAAAGTTACACCCTCTACAGACGTAAAGTTACACCCTCTACAGGCGTAAAGTTACAGCCTCTACAGACGTAAAGTTACAGCCTCTACAGATGTAAAGTTACAGCCTCTACAGGCGTAAAGTTACAGCCTCTACAGACGTAAAGTTACACCCTCTACAGGCGTAAAGTTACACCCTCTACAGGCGTAAAGTTACAGCCTCTACAGACGTAAAGTTACACCCTCTACAGGCGTAAAGTTACAGCCTCTACAGACGTAAAGTTACAGCCTCTACAGATGTAAAGTTACAGCCTCTACAGACGTAAAGTTACAGCCTCTACAGACGTAAAGTTACAGCCTCTACAGCCGTAAAGTTACACCCTCTACAGGCGTAAAGTTACAGCCTCTACAGGCGTAAAGTTACAGCCTCTACAGACGTAAAGTTACACCCTCTACAGATGTAAAGTTACAGCCTCTACAGGCGTAAAGTTACAGTCTCTTCAGGTGTAAAGTTACAGCCTCTACAGACGTAAAGTTGCACCCTCTACAGACGTAAAGTTACAGCCTCTACAGATGTAAAGTTACAGCCTCTACAGGCGTAAAGTTACAGCCTCTACAGATGTAAAGTTACAGCCTCTACAGACGTAAAGTCACATCCTGGTATAATGTTTTTGGTTCTCATGCAGAATGTTTCTACCTTAGCCGTCTCCTCCTGGAAGGCCATGAAGTTCAGGTAGGTGATGTTGACCATGTCCGGGCCGCTCACCACCGTCAGCATCCTGTTCTCCATCTTCCCCGCCAGCGTGCTAACGTCCAGCAGCTCACGCAGCTTCGCTTCCTAAACAACGTAACACAAACCAGATTTCAAAAAGCGTGTCATCACTGGGATCACATTGAGCGAGTGGAAAGGTTAATTTTCATATTGAAATCAGTCCCAATAAGGTCAAGCCAGCTGAAATTCACACACATCCACCACCTCGCAGCACAAATGACAAAAAGGCAAATTACATAAAACAGCCATGGAAAAAAAAGACAAGGTATGCTCTGTTTCCAGGAAGTGATAGACAGTACTGCTCTGTCATGGTGTTGAGGTTTAAAGTTGCTTTACAACGAGAACAACGAGGCAGTCAGCACCTCGTCCAGCAGCTGATTTATGTGATAGATGAGAGGTCAGCGGTCTGAGGCGGCCGGTGTGAGGAGGTGAGACACCGCTGCCCCCGAAGAGCCAAACGTGACTCGCAGGTTCAATATTACAGTCGATAAGAGCAGCAAACAAGGCGGTGGGAGACATTTCAAATGTTAACGAACCAAAAGGGCCGGAGGGTGAAAGACCCCGGTGAACTCTCTGGAACAATATGTAGACTTGTGCTATTTCAAAGCACAGAAGAAAAAGCAAATATCTGCAGGGGATTTATGATGTTATTAGCTATAAATAACCGCCATGACAACTCTCCAAATCCGGCTGCTTTCCAGCATGATTTTCATGTTTGGAAAACATCCTCCCATAATATCCCATTTTCAGATTCACTTGTGTTTTCACAATGAGTTTCTAGTGTCACATTTAATACACCTTTAATTCTCTGTAACCTTCATCATCCAACACATTAAGCGGTTCAATGTGTCTGCTGCTGTAACAAAACACTGTCTGCTGTTAACAGTTCAGTTCACACAGAGAACAAAACTGTGAAAGGAATCGTATCGAGCGCCGTCTGCTGTCTGAGGAAAACCCGCTCAAACTCAGTCCAGCAAATATACATTTCAGCATCTTTGCTGCAAATCTTATATTTATATAAAAACAACTTTCCTCTCTGGGGCGCCGGGGAGGAACAACAATGATCTCTTTCTCTCCTTCGCGGCCCCAAGTACACAAGCAGCATACAAAATGGTTGCTCTGGCTTAATTAACACGACAAAAACAAGACCAAAAAAAAAAAAAAACCCTGTAAAGGATTTTTGCAGAGAATGCAAATGAGCTCCCACTAATTTAACCAATCAAACAAAGAGCATTGTGTCCTGTGTCACGCTGATAAATGTCCTCTACACGTCCTGCACGCCTCCCAATCACATTGTGCAGATTAGCGGCGCCCATTATGATCACGCTGAACTTTTCTGAGGCGATGCATTTTTTCCCCTATTGAAGAATCTGCCTGTCTGCCTGCCTGTCTGTCTCTCAGCATTCATGGTTTCATGTGGCTGCAAGGAGAGCTACTTTCTTAAAAAACAAATTTCCAGAAGAGAACAAAACAACTCTATAATATTATTTTTATTATGATTTCTGCACGTTGTAACGATGATGCGTTCCCAGTGTTTTGTGGTTTACCCATAAGATTAAAGTTGCTTGACCACCAATCAATAGAAGCCAAAGTGCTGATCTGAACGGGGATCCATCATTCTGAATGCCACCGGCCGACATCCATCACAGCATTAAAAAAAAAGCCGCTTTCAATTTGCTAGAACACACGATGAAGCCCCGAGAAGCCCCGCAGGAATGAACCATGAAAGACTTCTGAGAAGCAAAACCAGATGACAGCGAGATGCATGTTTCATTGGTTACAACGCCTCGACGTCAATACAGTTTGATGCTGCTTTGACGGCGACTCGTAGCCATTAGACAAACACACAGCCTCATCTCGTTGTGTGCGGTCGGCGCTGGATGGGGGGGGGCACTCACGCCACATCGACTGGAGAAACATTATGTTGATGAAGAACTCGGTCAAAGAGGAAGGAGGAGGAGGAGGAGGGGGAAAGAGAGAAGTAAAACCATGAAAACAGACGTTCGGAGGAACAGAGGAATGGAATCAGCTGTGTGACAGACATGTTATTTGTGCTGGTGCGTGTCAGTGCCGGAGCTCTTCTGAGCGTTCAGGTGGAGCGACCAGCCTGAAGGAATGTACCGCGCTCCCACAAGACTCCGACTGTCACACGGTCTGGCACGAGGGGAACGGATTCAAGATTGGCAAAGGCGAAGCCAGCCGCGCCTCAGGTCATTAAACCTGCAGCACGGCACCTGTCTAAACGCAGTCTCACACACACACACACACACACACACACACACACACGGAGGAATCCCATCAAAGGAAATGTCAATATGAATGATTGATGACGGCCCAACTACCTTCACACACGCCACCCGATGCCTTTAATGTAGTGCAGCACACATGTGATGCCATGCCAGCCTGTGGTGTGTGTCGGCAATGGTGGCAATACTGCTTGTTTTTTTTGTTAAGGACATTTTATATAAAAAATATGTTGGATGTCAGTTGTAATAACCCATTATGTATCAGAATATACATAATTACACATTGGTTTGGCGCTATAAAAGCAACAGCAGCACCAACTATATGGGCGACCCTGTGTGTGTATATATATATATATATATATATATATATATACGGTATCACCTCATGTGACCTCACACGTTTACACACTCCTCATGAATTGCTAATATTAAAAAAAAACAATTATGGGCCTCTTGACCCCCCAGAGCAGCCACAGGTAGGAGTAAACAGGAGTGGGGGGGCTTGACAGTTATAAATGACTTTATATCCGTGTTCAGACAAGCTCATCTGGACGTTTGGAGCCGCGACACGCAGGGTCAAAGGTTACAGGTTACAGAAGGGCATCCTCCTGCTGCTGGGCAGCCTCGTTAACTAACGGAGCGGCACGATGCCGCTGCCGGAGGGGGGGCAGCAAAGCGCCTCGGGGTATTTGGAGAGGGAATTATGGGACATCAAGCTGGGGGAGATGTGCTCATTCTGCCACACAAACGCTGTGCAGATGCACATTTGCTCATTTTGTGTTTACGCAGTCATGTGTGGGAATCGGCGTGTAGCGGTGGCCGGATTAAATCAATTACCTTTGTGTCATGTTAGTGTCCTGTGAAGGAGTGTGTGTGTGTGTGTGTGTGTGTGTGTGTGTGTGTGTGTGCCTTCTGTTGTTTTATCAGCCGGCGTGAGTCATAGAGTCCACAGAGCATCTTAACCCGCAGCTAAAAGGCGAATCCTCAGACGACTCCCGGTGATGCAGTCATTTCTTTAAGAGGGTCACGTCGCATCTAAAGGGAATGTTTTAAACATCAGCCACATCATAACTTACACAGACAGCACGCGCTGAAACATGGACTCCATTAGAGGAAAGACAGCCCCCCCCCGTCCTTCTCACCCAGCCAAAGTTACCCCCCCCACTCCCAAATGACCTTTCTGATCATCAGATGCACAACAATGGAGACGTCACATTCATCAAGGGCCAGTTTAAAGTCCCAGTCCGGTGGATGGAGGGCACTCACGCTCCTCCCCCTCAACCACCAAGCTCCTCCCCCACGACCACCGAGCTCCTCCCCCACCACCACCGAGCTCCTCCCCCACCACCACCGAGGTCCTACCCCTCAACCACTGAGCTCCTCCTCCACGACCACCGAGCTCCTCCCCCACGACCACCGAGCTCCTCCTCCACGACCACCAAGCTCCTCCCCCATGACCACCGAGTTCCTCCCCCTTGACTTTGTGCCCTTTGAACTCCCTTAGATCACGCCACCTTTGAAACGCGGTTCTGATGTTGACTCTGGTTTTATCACGTCGCCATCTTTCTTTTTGTCCTTCTTTTCCACCGGTGTTTTCTTCTCCTTGGTTGTTTTGGACCTCCTCGTTTCGGTTTTTAACGAGGAATTGGAAGCTTGTTGCTACTTCCCTCCCCCTCCCTCCTGTGATAGTGGAACGACCCGAGGGGGGAGGGGCTCTGTGTGTGCACAAACACAGCCCTGCATGCTGATTGGACAGGATGATCCGGGTGCTGTCAATCTTTGCAAAACAAACAACAGGCTCTACATTTACGTAGAGGCATGCTTTTTTTCTAAAACGGGATGATTTATGTTGTTCTATCGGAGCGTAGTGTCGGCTTCAGTGAATATAATCAAAAACATGTCGCCGACTGGGACTTTAAGTAACACACATTGGTGCTGTATCAGGGAATAGATTCTCCCTGCAGATGAAGTGTTGTACGTTCTGCATGCATCTTAAAGGGACAGTTCCACCCAAACTCAAAAACACATCCTTCTCCCTACCTGTTAGTGCTCATTAATTATCTAGATGGTTGGACATATGGTCTGCCTTCCTTCATACGTTTGAAAAATTCAACAGAAATGTCTCTTTGAAAAGAAAGGCATGGTTTACTTAAGATGGTCCACAGACCTCGATGTGAGCAGTTTAACGTTAAAAATCAAATAGCTGCTCACAGCGATGCCTGTTTGATTATGTTGAGTTTCATTTTCACGTAAAACGTACAAGATCTCAGTATTCTATCATGTTTTAGACCTCAAACACTGATCAGATCCTTCATAAGCTTTTATTTATCTTTGATGCTCCTTTTAAATAACTCTATCATCATTGCATCCCTTAAAAACAAGTTGTTTTTTCATTGTAAAACACTCTGCCAATGTTTTAGTGCCACAATTTACTGGCAATGTTTTGATCTTTGCTTGTTTGGATAAAGGCAACACTCCCTTATTTAAATATGATGCACTCCAACCGGTAAACATGGCAGGTGTGGTTCATCTCAGAGACCAGAGTAATAAAACATCAACACTTCCATGAAGTTCACAAAACTTCTAAATATCAAACATATGCTATTTATAAGATTATGTCATTGTCAAAAATATAGATATAATTGAAGTTTGTGGATGTTTTATATCTCGTGTGTCTTGGATGCATCACACATTAATAAGGGGGTGTGTCCCTCTTGTTCAAACATGGATGTGATGAAGATGAAGACGAGCTGAGTTAATGTGTTTGCAGTGAAGCCACCACTGTTTCTCTATTTACTCATCCATAATTGCTTGTTTGATTGCGTCTCGTCTGAGGCGGAGCTCATTTTCTGTCTCTCTCTTCGATATTTCGTTTGTTGTGTTTCGGTTATGTGTTATATAACTCATGTCGTTTGTGAGTCATGTGACCTTGAAAAACCAGGTGACACATCTCCAGGTATTTATCTCCATACATTTCTTCACTGGAATTAAATACACTTCTTTTCCAGAATGCTCAATAAATAGTTAAAAAAAAGATTCAGCATAAAATGTTTGGCAAGTTGGATAACCCTGCGGGTAAAAAGGACACACACACACACACACACACACACACACACACACACGAACAAAGAACAAAGAAACAAAGAGCCTGGATTGTATAAAAGTAGAAACGTGGACTTCACACCCTCACAGTGGGGAGCTCCAGTCTGAGCATCGCTGCTACGGGGGAACACCATGTAGTTCAGCTTTAAAGCCTTTCTGCTGATCAAACGGCCTTTTTCATTCAACCTCAATAGCAGAAGACTTTCACGTCAGCATGGGAGAGCTGTCTGCTTCCATTACAGCTCCACAGTTTCATATTCTAAACCTGTCTTCAGCCCAGAAACTGCCTTATTTAATCCACTTTACCTGAACCTCTCCCCAAAACACAACAGAAGATGGACGTCCCAGATTCACGTCTACATCCTGCTCTCGCCCCCTCATCCGTGAGTCTCCGCTTCTTTTCTTTTTTTTAAATGATTTTTATTATTCTCCCACATGGCCGTAATTCATTGGGCGCTCAAGTGTCAGTGGATGCCGACCGCCACAGTTTCATGAGGCGGAGAATTGCCCACAAGGCCAGGAGTAAAAGGTCAGTGCTTCATCAGTCAGCTGTCAGGATATGCCTCACTGACTGTGTGTGTGTGTGTGTGTGTGTGTGTGTGTGTGTTGTGTGTGTGTGTGACCCTGCAGTTGCAAGCCAAAAAAAGAACTTCTCAAAAATGGGTAAAAAGGCTTTGCTGCTGGTGGAGTGTGCCAGAATTATGCAAATGAGTTACTGACTTCCTTCCTTCCCTTGAAGCCATCCGGCTCGGTTGTCTGTAATACAGATGGATTGGCAAGCGTCCATCAGCGAGGATCAGCAAAGTTCAAGTTCAGGGACACAGGAGCTCGTACGCTGTCATGATTTAAAGATGCTAGAGATACCTTCTCGTTAAAGGCCATGTGTCTCATGGTTA
Source organism: Chelidonichthys spinosus (assembly GCA_029853015.1). Lineage (NCBI taxonomy): Eukaryota > Metazoa > Chordata > Actinopteri > Perciformes > Triglidae > Chelidonichthys > Chelidonichthys spinosus. The sequence goes on along the minus strand of CM056838.1, from coordinate 3,103,558 downwards.
AGAAGGGAATTAGCGTGAAGAAACCACAACACGATGAGAGCGAAAGCTTCGGATCATCATTCGTCGTTTGGAAAAAAACCAGCGTGGGAGGAGGTCCGAAACTCTTATGGGTTTAAAAAAACCCTCTCTGGTTGGATGGTTCTTCAACGGGGGCATTTCATTAACCCGTGGAAGCAGTGAGACATGAAGAGATGGAGGAGGGGGGGGGACACATCACGCCATTTCCAAAATGCCAGCACATCAGCAGTAATGCGTGCTGACGGCCGTTTTCATGTCTCCAGGAAGTGGCGTTCACACCCGATGCTGATCATCACCATGACGACTGGTGGAGCTGGACTCAGCTTTGTAACTTTTTTTTTCAGTTATACAATCACTGTATTTCTCATTTCATCATGGATAATCTAACCGTGGACTGCACCAACTTTTCCACAGGTGTGTGGAAACTTCCATGACGCCTGCAGGGCGGCTGGACTCCAACACGCCGAGCAGAAATGGATGAGGGAAGAAACACTGATGTGTCATTCCAGAAACTTTTTATGATTTTATAGAACTACGCCTCGTTCCCCTCAGCGCACAAGAGATTCTCACGCCTGAGTGGACAATTACATTACATGTGATGCAGTGCAAAAACATTCTGATTCAGATTTTTGAATTCTAAGCATTTTATCATCAAAACGTCACTGGGATGGAAACTGATTTGGAAGATAAAAGTCATCACTTTCACAGTGTTTAAGTGGAATAAAACTGCTGTCGACAGCCGTGAACTGAGAATCATATTCTTCTGGAAACAGACGGAATAGTTGACAGCGTTTGACTGCCGTCTCGATGACATCATCATCCGATTTAACTGTCACCCGGCCGACACCGGCAGCCTGACGACTGCAGGGGGAAGGAGGAAATCAGTGGAGCTCGTCCTCAGAGCATTACAGCTGCAATACCACTCAAGAGGTTAAATTCCACCACATGAATTACAGATATGAATGAAAATGTTTACTTGTGCAGAAGCAAAGCAATATACATGAATAGAGTAGTCCGGACAGAGAGCATCTGCGCCTCCAAATCCCATTTAGTATTTGTTTGTTTGAAGATACGAGAAGGATTCAAGGACCCTCATGGATAAATAACAGCTGTTATTGTTGCATTTGGACTTGTTTATGTGTATTTCTTTGTATAGTCCATGTATACGCTTCCTCACTGGGGGAAACGGCTCCGCATTTTAATCCAATAAACAAACTACAGTGGCTCACCATCGCCTCTCAGGTAACGGGTGGTACTACAAGACAAGCTGGCTAGCAGTAGAAATCTCTGCAGCACATTAAGTTGAAGTGTTTAGCATTAAATCTGTTACTTTTGTACATTCTTTTGATAATATTGTGTCATTTTTTAAAAATGTTTAAACAAAAATTCAAGGCAGATCTTCTACGCTGTACCTTTAAAAGACGGAGACGGAGCTTTTCAAATATGCAGAAGAGGAGCAGAACCACAGAGTATGAATGTATTATTTATTTTTAATAATACATCTCACAAGGGAAGACTGGAATTAAGTATAAATATAGGATGAGACAGAGTCACACCCTCCGCCCAGCACACTTCATTTTAGTGGCCCACACTTACTTTAGTATCTGACTTTACAATTAACTGTCGGGTTTGAACAGCGGACGGCTGAGCCAAAAAATACACCATGATTTCCTGCTGCTTCTAGAATATAACCGGTTTTTACCAAAAAACAAAACTTATCAATAACTAAAACATATTTTTTGACGACTCGTTGACTCCGTTTCTAATGTAGGAATCTAGAGCTTCAGTCATGAAATTCACAAATAAAGTAAATAAATGAAATTAATTAATGATGCCGAGCAGGAGAGGCGGAGCACTAGCGCCCCCTATGGATCTAGAAGACAAAATGTGTGCTTTTTTAAGCTGAATGGATGCTGCAGATACAAAAATAGGCAGCCATAAAGAAGGAAGAGGTTTTCCACTTCAGGAGGGATGTTTGTCAGCGTTCTAAACTCTCTAAGGAAGGACTCCATTTGTGTTTACGTGCTGATTCACAGAAATACGATCACAACAACACCTGGACGACACACCAGAGAATACAGGATTATACTGCCATTAATGGCCCCCAAACAGATTTTTGTAGCAGATGCCCGAGTATCACGGGGAATAAGAGACCTGGAGGGAAGCGGACTGCCAGGATGGATTAAGAGGGAACATAAAAAGCTTGGAGGGCAGGACATAAGGATAATTACACAGAGGAGACTCGCCATATCTCTGTCACACAGACTCCTTTTGCTCCTCCATTCCTGGGAACATAACCTGCATAACAATCTGCTGCAAGGGCACACGTTCTGCAGAATTAGCGGGTAAATTGTTCATATTGCGTGTCTGACTCACAGATGAGCAGGTCAGTGTCTGATGGAGGGAGAGGGGAAGCAAATAGAGAGAAAAAAAGGCGAGAGGACGATTCACGCTGCGTGTGAATCATCGCCGAGGAAAGACGGAGAGACAGAAAAGGGAGGAGGGGGGAGGTTTGATGAGGTGGAAGGACTCTACCTGGCAGGCACTCCTCCACTCGCTGGCTCAGCTCACATCGGGCGGACAGGAAGTCAGAGGCACAGACAGGAGGACGCTGACCTCAGAGACGCTGCGTGAACTCCAGCAGGAGAAAAATAATCAAGCGCCGTGACTCACCAGCTCAGAGCTTTCTCATTAGAGGGCGAAACAACGGAACGAAACCCGAGGGAACTTGGTGGCGCACAAGACAAACATAAGCTGGCAAACATCTCCAACGCTGCAAGAATTTAGTAAATATAAAAAAGAAAGTTTTTTGAGAGCTTGATGCATCTGGGAAACATTTCCACTGAATGATGAGACAGAAATGGAAGTAGACATCTGAGTTAAGTAAACAAAACTCAAACCAAGGACATTCAATCAATTAAATAAAACTAAATCTTGAGGGAATAAATGTCATTTGAAGTAACCGGTACGAGTTTCTAATTCTGCTTCCTCTTCTTCTCCCCTTTGTGACTTAATAGAACTTCCATCTCAGCGTGGCTCAGGTATTCTGGTCATTACTCCCACACACACTCTCTGTGACTCATTCGCTTCTATTTGTGAGGAGGATGAACCCCCGTTCTGTCCGAGCTGTCCATCAAGCAGGGGGCGGTGCTAAAAACAGCACCCCCGGGTCACCCAGACACCGGCAGGTACATAACTACAGTAATTATCCTGTAGTCATTCAAAGTCTCATTTAGTGAGATGTAGAAAAACAGCGTCCGGTACATGGAGTACAAGCGACGCAGACGTGTGTGCTGGCATCGACGAAGGCACAGATGCACAAACACCCACACGGAGACTAATAAACATGGCCGCTACAAAAATAGACGTGGAGCCGAAACAGTGGAGAGATTGGTGGAACCAGAATCCACGTTTTTTTGGGATGCAAGACACTAGGGGTGAGTATCGCAAGAACCTCACGATACGATACGTATCACGATACTTTGGGCACGATACGTATCACGATATCATGATATTGCGATATAAATAAAGATGAAGTACCTGTTTATGTACATCAGATGATATTGATCAAAATGAGTCAAAACTATTTCATTCAAAACACCTCTCCATTTTATTCATTCCCATGAAATTCACTGGAATAAATATTGAAAATAAAATGAAAAAGGATAAAGTACTGCAGTTTGGAGTTGAAAAATCGATATTGTATTGGGCGGCAAAGTATCGCGATATATTGCCATATCGATGTTTTTACCCACCCCTACAAGACACTGGATTTACACCTGCTGTATTCTCTAAGTGACCCTGAACTCTTAATGTGGAAGCGATAATGAAGTACGATCAGGGATTTTACATTGCTATGACTTTTATAGTCGCGTTATAAAAATCCTCCTTTGCATGAAGTCTTCTCTAATTCCTCAAAGCAGTCTGCAAACTCACATAGTCTACCAGGCTGTTTGGAAAGAGGACCATTTGCAGCCTTTGGTCCTCCCCCTGGCACCCTACTCGGCCCTCTGAGATTCAAGAGGCCCATGGAGAGAGAGGCCCTGCAGGGGAAATGTCCACAATGGGCTCTAGAAGTAAATAATTTATACGAGTCCCTATCGGCCCGGTGCAGCCTTCGGGCTGTAGATGCTGCTGCAGGACGGTAGCATATGTCTGCTCCCGCTAGCGCTTTCCATTCTTGCCATCTTTTACTTAACCCCCACCCTCCTCCTCCTCCGCCTCCGCCTCCATTCCTTCTTCACAAAACACTCCAATAAGCTGGACTCCTCGCTGCGTAGAGGACACTAAGCAGACTCGAGCCCCCAATGACATCTTTAATAATTCTGAGCAGAACCAATTGGGTTTATTGGGGGACATTCCTGCAGGACTAAAAGGGGGGGAGGGCTGCGTAGCATCACGGGCAGTCGGCCTGCTGTGTAAAGTAAAAGTGAAGCTGAAGAGACGGGGCTGTGCTTCGTCTCGCTGCTGATGGAGACGCACACGGAGACATGGCTTTATTCAGCTCACAGACGGAGGCTGATGTCAGTGACGCACAGGAGTACTGCCAGAATACAGTACAGGAAGTGTACCGGCCACTGATGTAAGGCTACCCAGTACAGGACCAGAGACCTGTCGGCATGTTACCCATCAAGATTTCTTGTTTTACATCGTCTAATAATGAGGGTTATTAGCAATCAGGATGATGATATGGTGTCTACGCCGCATAATATGGCAACAGCAGGAAAGCAAACAAATACCATTAAACTGAATGGAAGTGGAGATAACGATACGAAGCTTTTCATATTTGATCATTTACTTCAATTAAACATGCTTCTTCACACCAGGGAAGTTAAAGACATTTTGTCTTCCATAATGTGACATTAAGTGAATGTTTTAAAATACAGGGCTGAACTAAGATATGGACCAATGCTCACCTCACTGATTCTGTGGAGAATGCAAAGTACCTTTCTTTATTTTCAGTTGAACTTGGAGGGGAAAAATCATCTTTTGGAGCCTTAGAAATGTTTTGTTACACTATTGAGTCATTTATATCTGCCATTAAAGTGACAAATCCACAGTTCTTTGAGTTCTGCTTAAGAGATCATTATTTTTCCGGTGAAATCACAGCTTTTCAAGAGAACATCTTATGCAGCGAGGAGGCCAGGAGGTACGGTGCACCATCATTCAGGCCTTCACACAAGAAAAAAACATCTGAGGAAACGGTCGTTTTAAGCCAGCTCACACACTGTTCTGCACACGGAGGACAACGTCTACTGGATGACATCATCCTGTGCACAAACAGCCCTAATTGGGCCTCCGAATCCCTCTGCAAACATCTGAGGATCCTTGGTAGGCGTCGTGCAGTGATAATTGGGATTTATCCTCCTGTCTGGAGTCATCATTTTAGCCTTTTGCCATCATTAACTCGTGACACAGAGGGAGGGAGCTGTGCTGACATCCCCGGACCAGCCAGCCGACCAGCCAGCTAACCGCCGACCAGCCAGCCAGACAACAACCAGCCACCGACCAGCCAGCTAACCGCCGACCAGCCAAACAACAACCAGCCAGACAACAACCAGCCACCGACCAGCCAGCTAACCGCCGACCAGCCAAACAACAACCAGCCAGACAACAACCAGCCAGCCGACCAGCCAGCTAACCGCCGACCAGCCAGCCAGACAACAAACCGCCAGACAACGACCAGCCAGACAACGACCAGCCACCGACCAGCCTGCTAACCGCCGACCAGCCATCCAGACAACGACCAGCCTGCTAACCGCCGACCAGCCATCCAGACAACGACCAGCCAGCTAACCGCCGACCAGCCAGCTAACCGCCGACCAGCCAGCCAGACAACAAACCGCCAGACAACGACCAGCCACCGACCAGCCAGCTAACCGCCGACCAGCCAAACAACAACCAGCCAGACAACAACCAGCCAGACAACAACCAGCCACCGACCAGCCAGCTAACCGCCGACCAGCCAGCCAGACAACAAACCGCCAGACAACAACCAGCCACCGACCAGCCAGCCAGCCAGCCATCCAGACAACGACCAGCCACCGACCAGCCAGCTAACCGCTGACCAGCCAAACAACAACCAGCCAGACAACAACCAGCCAGACAACAAACCGCCAGACAACAACCAGCCAGACAACGACCAGCCAGACAACGACCAGCCAGACAACGACCAGCCACCGACCAGCCAGACAACAACCAGCCAGACAACAACCAGCCAGACAACGACCAGCCAGACAACGACCAGCCACCGACCAGCCAGACAACAACCAGCCAGACAACAAACCGCCAGACAACAACCAGCCAGACAACGACCAGCCAGACAACAACCAGCCAGACAACAAACCGCCAGACAACAACCAGCCAGACAACGACCAGCCAGACAACGACCAGCCACCGACCAGCCAGACAACAACCAGCCAGACAACAACCAGCCAGACAACGACCAGCCAGACAACAACCAGCCAGACAACGACCAGCCACCGACCAGCCAGCCAGACAACAAACCGCCAGACAACGACCAGCCACCGACCAGCCTGCTAGCCGTCAACCAGCCAGCCGATCAGCCAGCCGACCCAGCTAGCCGTCAACCAGCCAGCCACCGACCAGCCAGCCAGTCGACCAGCCTGCCAGCCGACCAGCCTGCTAGCCGTCAACCAGCCAGCCGACCAGCCTGCTAGCCGTCAACCAGCCAGCCGACCAGCCTGCTAGCCGTCAACCAGCCAGCCGACCAGCCTGCTAGCCGTCAACCAGCCAGCCGACCAGCCAGCCGACCCAGCTAGCCGTCAACCAGCCAGCCGACCAGCCAGCCGGCCAGCCACCGACCAGCCAGCCACCTACGGCCCTCACACACACACAACACCCCATTTGGAATGGCATCTGTGCTCCGCTGATCTGCTAACAAAGGATTACTGAATGTTTGAACAAGGATATTTAAAAGAATATTCATTCATGTAATCAGTCGTGTTGTAATCCTGTGGACTCTGCACTGAGCTGACAGCGATCTGGGGGTCGACCCCCGTATCAGACGCCACGCCGTTGATGACACACATCACAGAAAGCCACAGCCCACGGCGAGCTATTCCCCATATCTGAGTGTGATTCTGTGTGACTGGAAAAGATGATTAGAAGTTGGCGGATAAGACACCGGTGGCACCTCGGAGCTTAATTTGCTCGCCTCGGGGTCTGACTGCGGTTCAGGAGATGTGTCTAGACGTAACGCCCGCCGCCTGTTAACGAAACAGACAAAAACAGCTGATTATCAGGGAGAGACCTTTGATGTGTAATCCGCTGCTAACATTGCTTCGAGGAAAACAATTCTGAGACTGAAAAGAGAGAGAGAGAACCATCGAAATCTTCAGCTTTCACTTGAGTCACCCTCTTTCTTGGCTCTCCTTCAGGAGCAGAAACAGAACAAATTATGGGAGGAGGCCAGAAGGGTTTCATATAATCATCGTTTGTCAATCCTCTTATTCACTGGAGAAAAAAAACAGTCCTATCAAACTCTCAGAGCAAACACGGTTTTAAAAATATAATGTACAAGAAGCATCAAACCGCGTAGTAATTTGTAAAAGCTGTATTCACCAATTTGCTGGCAGAGATCATTACATTGCTGTTCAGGCTAAATGCTCCGCTAGTTGCTTTATATAACAGTGCTTCCTACAGTACAGGATGTAACAATAGATGTTCGGGCAGAGCAGCCTGGTCTGGAGGAATGTATTCATAATTGCAGTCCATTAAATTACACAGTGGGGTAGAATAACATCCACCTGTTTCCAACTGAAGATATTTCTGAACCTGGTGTGGTTTTCCTGGTGCTGATTAAAGGATGAGTTTTGGAAAGAACCACAGAGATTTTGACTTTGAACGCATCGCCGAACTGAAAAAAGTCCCGCCCCCTTCGATCAGACCTGTTCAAGGCCCCGCCCCCCAGAACGCCACAATGATCGCTTGAGATCGGCAATCAGGAAGAAAGCGTTGGCGTCACGGCCACACATGACATTTTTTAATGTTTTTATATCAGAACATTTAATGTAGTCATTGCTATCACTACGAGGATTTCAAGTAATAACTTCACCGACTCAACCTTTAACCTTTGATGTTCTTTGGAAGGTATCAAAAGGCTGGTATAAGGGAAGGGACGTTGAGCTGTTTTTTTAAAACTACACGAGGCTAAAATCCATGTAAGGTGGATGTTTTTTCCCCGGAGAGTGTCGTCAGCATCTCTGCTCAGTGTTAAACTCAACTGTTAAACACAGAAGCTGCAGTCCGTCAGCTAAGGAAACCATGCGTGGAGTGGAAGTAACCAAACAAATGGCTGCAACAAATGTTACACAACTTCCCCGTTTGGAAAAAGTCTCTCCACGTTTGTGTGAACACCATTTAATGGAGCAGAGCGGAGAAGAGAGGCCCCCTTTTGAAAAAGGAAATAGTTGGAGAGAGCTCCGCGGTCCCTGGAGCAGCAAAAATCGGACGTTTTCTTTACTAACCCTCCAGAGATTTACTATCAAAAACCAATTAAGTCCTCGGCATGTGTGTGTGTGTGTGTGTGTGTGTGTGTGCTTGGCAGGGATCGTTGGAGGGAGTGTGAAAGGTCAACTGTCTCTTTTATGTGCCGGCATTGAAAGGATCCCTTGAATACACACAGTTACACGTGGAGCCAGGAATCCGATCAAACGAGCTCCACGCCGGTGTCACCTGCGTGATTAACGGCGTTCGGCGGCAAATCAAGAGCCGCTCTCGTATCTGCATGTTTATTTAGCTGCACAATTGCAATTTAAAAAATGACATATGTACGGTTTGGCCGTGATCGGCGATCATTAACGCCGCCGCTTCATTAGCGTTCGCAATCATTAGCATTTCGCGATCATTAGCCTTATAGTTTTCCATTTAGGTTATGAGCGATCTGAGACGTCGGCTTCCAAAATCATCATCGATGTTTTAAATGGTAGATTTTCTTCCCTGCAAATATCTTTCAAGGCAATTAAGGTGAAAATGGTGTGAAGCCAGTGGAGCTCTGCGGTTTGAGCTTTAATGAAACCACATTTTTAACTCTTTGATAATCAAAAGTCTGGAACAGCAGACAGATCTCGGCATCTATTACTCCAATTAACAAACAAACTCCCCGAGACCGACGGAAACCCGTCAGCCAGAAAGAGAGCGGAGAGACGAGGTGTGAACGTTTCTCCTGAGAAGAGCCTTAATTAGCGCTCCGTGTGATCGTCCTATACCTTCACCTGTCAAACGTTCAAGTCGCCGTGCGTCAGGGAGACTTTCCCTCGCCCCTCGTTAGGCCTGTGTTCGTCGTCTCCCTCCTTATGGTTTCCATGGCAACAAACCCATCAGACTGGTCACAACCCCTCATATTTCATACTCAATCTGCCAGGCGGGTGGTGTGTGTCGTCTCTCCTGAAAGGTAACTCCATCCTTCATCCAGTCAACGTCGTTTCGTTTTCTGAAATAACTGAATGCGTATACAGGAGACTACTTGAAGTCACTCCATTGTTTTCCCCTAAATCAAGCCTTTAATTGTGAACTATATAACTCCATTCATCAGTCGGCCTCAGTGCGGTCAGATATCTGCATGCTAAGTAATGACCGGGATCACTATCGATGCCTGAAAAAGAGCAACTCGGTCAATATATCGACAGCGACTGAAGAACGGCTGGATCGAGACGGAGATCAGTCGATAGCGGCTCGGCTAAGAGCCAGTAGATTGAAGACTTAAGTCACATGATAATGACAAGCTAAATAAGCTTCTGTCAAGATGCACGGCTGTTATACTCAGTCTGATTGACCTGATACTGATCCTAGTAAATGTAGTTTTTTTTAGCGAGTACAACCGGCTGAAGGCAGAGCAGCACGTAAATACTCGGGAAATAATTCGGGAAAAGCAACAAATGTACTTATTGTAAGTCGTTTTGGATAAAAGTGTGTGCTAAATACCCTAAATGTAAGCTACGTAGCTGACATATTTACCTCAACGTAATGGATAAACAAGTGAAGTTAGCTGGAAGTAAAATAATGAAGTAGAAGTAATGGATAAACTTTTGAAAAATTGTGCAAAACCTTATAGATAAATAGTTGAAATGGTAGCCGAGGCTAAAATAAATGGTCGTCATACAACTTGTAATTTCTCCTTCCAGTTGGGAGTGTCTTTATAAATCACGTATCTGCTTCTGCTATTGTATTTTTATATACTTTCTGTTTGTCTCCCATGTCAGCGTTGCTTTGTGATTTAATGAGACTGTGAGAGCATCTTACCATCTGTTTGGATTCCTTTGATACGACACGCTGCACACAGACTTCACCGAATTCAATAACAAGGTTGACTAAGAAACAAATTCGGTTGTTTGTGAAGAAAAAGAAGCAGCAGAACTCCCCCGTTCTCTCACGACCAAGCTAGAGTATTAAGAAAGGGGAAGGATTGTCTTTTCCCCAGAGAACAGTTTGAAACATTCCTGCTGGGTTTCTGCCAAAGGTGAGAACTTTATCTGCACAGGTGCACCATTGTGCTCCTTCTGACCGAGATAGTTATCTCTGGACCCACTTGGGTAACTCTGCTTCTCCTTCACACAGGTCGCTCTGTTCATCACGGTCTCCATTTCATCTGTTCATTCATTCTTTTTCCCTTATTCATCCTGGTCCAGCAGCTCGGGTCTCACTCCGAGCTGGGAACGAGCAGTAATGAGATGGCCAGCTTCTCACCGGGGGAATTCATCTGTGTGCGAGGATCACCTCGGTAATTGACTGGAGAATCAAACCCAACCCCATCAGGCTTCATCATGCTAACCTTCTCTTTGCTTTAAAAAAAACGCACCTTTCTCATTCCCTTCTGCTCCCGCCGGCCTGGAGGTTACATCAAAGCGTGGCGCTGATCAATCGCGTGACTGATGACGAACGGGCGCTGCAGTTTCTGGTTGTGAAAATCAATGAGTCCATACGGCCGGTTTGCTTTAATCACCTCTTACTGCGAGCTGCCGTATACCCTGCAGGTCAATCCCCCCCCTGATGAAAACGATAGTTATTGATATCCAATCTCTTCTTCATATATTGACTTGGATTAGCTGCATTTGCCAGATTGACTACAAATAGAGTGAGAGTCAGTCAGACGTGGAGAGGACGATAGATGATAAGGTGATGGTTTGTTTGAATCAACCAACAATCTACACTCAGGATTCGTCCACACGTACCGAAGCCATCTTTTTCCCCGGTTTTCCTTCGTCGTTCATCGTCGAGACGTCGTGGGGATGAGAAGTCAAAGGCCATAGCGTTGAGGGGTGGGGCAATGACATCATCGCATGCATATTTGCCATCTACATGAACACGAAACGCAAGGGAGCCGTTTTTCTGCCGGGGACCTGGATTTACAGGCACCAAAAACTCCGGATCCCTGTTAACAATCGGCCCAATGTGCAAGACAAAAAACGTTTCCGTGTGGACGGGGCCTCGGACTCATGTGACCCTTTAAGGACCCTTACAGGACAGGTCAACGACTCTCAGATGACCCCGTCCAATAGTTCACTTGACAGCTCAGTCCTCCACTTGTCCTCATTAAAGTGCTAATGACTCAAGGTTCAGTTGAGGTCTGGGTGGGTCCAGAAGTCACATGACTCACAGTATTAAGGACCCTACGAGAGGTTAAACACCTGAACACCCTACCTCTCCGTCTCAATCGATAGTTCCAAGTCTTCTTCAACACAGCGTGATGTTCACTTCGTAAATAACGGGTCACTACCACAGTGTTGTCCTCGTTCCCCCTTTAACCCTCGTAACAGTGTGTTTTCAGTTCATTCTAACATGTTGGTCCCTTAAACACCTTCACTTGGTCGTCTACAAACCAGTGTGACGTTCATCTTCAACACAGACCTTTCAGAAAAGTCTCGATATCATGTTCAAAACGAAAAAAACAGCCATATGTGTCCAAAGCACCAATAAAAACCATTCAATAATGAATCAGTTGATGGAAAATGATCTGTCATTTTGCTTATATAATACTTCCTCTTCTCAAATGTGAATTCTTCCTGGTTTTCTTGATTTGTAACACTCTTGATCAGATCGTTTCATCCTGTCAGTTTCGGTACAAAACCTTCCGTGTACATGAACATAAAAGTTGTAGAACGACTCATTCTTTGAGCTCTGGTTGAAAAGAGATTCAATATTTCCATTTCTCTCTTGAATACAAACGTACTTTCTCTTTCTAACAAAGGCCTTCACAGAGACTCGTTATCACTGATTGTCCTCGTAAAGTTTCCTTTTACACTCGGCCGCTCATCTCTACAACCATCAGTGCTGTTTTGCATGATAATTCAGGATTTGATCTAATAACTTATAGTCCAGTGTTTCAACACGCTGCCACGCGACACTAATCTACATCAGCGACAGCGAGACCACCATCCATGCGACTAAATCTCCGAGGCCAGTGTTGATCCCTGCATATGAGCGGGGATCAGCTGCCGTCTCTCTTTGCATACGGGGAGACTGTGGAGTTCACAAGGTGAGACCACAATTTGAATTACAATTTGCCTCTCTGGTGTTGAGGGTGAGACGCTGCTTGTTTGCATACATATGGTTGCGTCGGCGTCAAAATAGCATCTCTACACACACACAAACACACACAGAAAAACATCATTGGCTGATAAGCTGACACACTGGACCTCCTATAAATGTGCATATTGCAATGTGAAATATGCCACCGCCAGCAGAAGCATACTAATCAGTTACTGGGCTGCGTTTGGTGGTTTTATTGCTTCTTAGGAATCTCCCCTTCTGTTCCAATGCAAAACCCAAAAAAAAGACAGCTTCTCTGGACTGTCGCGTACCAGCCGAGGTTGTATATCTTGACCGACCTGTCACTCATGATGTCACGGCTGTGGATGCGTTCATCACAGTTCACCAAGCCAGCCGTCGCTGAGCTCGTGTGACATTTGCATGCTTTTCTCAGCTGTTCGTCTTGTGGCGTTGGAGCGTAGCGGCATGTCCAGGGTCACACAAAGGCCATGTGACATGCATGGATCTGAAGGGCTGTGATCGCTGCAGCCGGAGCACATACGGTGACAGCGTGGAGGATGGTAGTAAGCACCGCCACAGCCTTGGAGCACCACAGAATAAAAAATGAAACGCTGTAGAGAGGAGATTAAGGAAAGCCTTCCGCGCTGGTATTATTACATTTGAAGAACCTATTAATGTGTTTGTTGAAGCCGTGTGTGTCCTTGGGTCAAAAAGACCCGCCACTGTGTTTAACAGCAGAGAAAAATCCAATAAATGATTGTTTTTTCCGAGATTGACCCAACATTACAAAAAGTGAAATTTGGCCTTTATTCATATTTCCATGAAAAAAAGGTACTAATATTGTCTTCAGGTCAAAATGATACGACATCACATTATTCACTGGGAAAAAATAAATAAATAAAATAAATAACCTGACTTATCCTCCAAGACCTGAGCTCTTTTTAGGTATGCATTTTTAATTTCTCTTTGCTATTTGGCCTTATTGGGACCTGATAAGTATAAAAAATAAGTATCATCTTTTGACATGATGTAGTTTTTGTAAATGAAGCAGGTCTCCGTTAAGCAGAATTATGTATTCTGGTACAGACAACTTAAAATGTGCATGTGGACGCCAGGTCATACGAGGTTATTGGGATGAATAAAAATGCGAATTCGAATGACTTTCTTAGGCTATAGAAATACTATAGAAAATATTATTTACCACCTATACAGTAAAAAATAATACAATTGACAGCAGCAAGAGGGAAAACTCTTGTTTCTTCAGACAAAAATAGAAAATAAGCTGCTCTATTTTGGGTGTTTAGTGAAGGTGGGTCATTTGTAACCGAATATGAGGAAGTTTCAAGTTATGTGCGATGAAATAAAAAGTCCACTCCCGATCCGGGTCGACTTGTAACTGGATTTCAGTAAAGAAAAGGAAAAGAATTTGGCGAGCGCTGCCCGTTTCCAAAAATAAATGCCGTGACATTGATACTGTGTGACTGTATGTCACGCTGACTTCTGTACTGTGTGATCGCTGCTTTCATACGCTGTCACAACACAACACAGCTTCGACTGTGCGTCCGATGAGGGCGCGTGGAAACCTCGCCGTGGACACGGAGGAGCCGTTTAGCTCGCCGGCTCCGGCCGACTCTGTTGGCCAGACAGAGCGGTGGTGATAATGGCCTGCTGGCCTCTCCCAGATCCTGTTACACTGCTGGGGACACACAAGCCGCTCTGTTTTTAGCAGCAAGTCCTCTCTGCTGCAAGCTTAGAACTGTAACGGAGCTCAAGGCCACTTCCTCTCCAGTCCGAAGGAACAGAACAGCTCGGGAGGGAAATTAATATCGTAACGCTGTCGACTTCAGACCATTCATTAGGTTTTTTTTAATTTCTTTTACAAATTGCTGTTGATGTTCAGCACCTGGAAGAAAATAAGGACCCAAGGAACTGCACTATAGCAGTCAAGAAGACCCCTCCCTCTATGACAAGACCCCCAGAACTCAATTAGTTCCCCTCTCAGCTGCCAAGCCGAGCCAGTATGCCCTTGTGTGTGAAATTCACCAATACTGCAACCAGAAAAAAAGGCAATTCTGAGAGCAACTCCGTGTGATCGCTCCAGAGTCAATCCAGCCATTAGTTCCAGCCAGTCAGCAGCCTGATCCTATGTATCATGGGATGGATGAGCTCCGTGATCCTCCTGTCTTGTTTAGGCACACGCAGCAACAATAATTCACCCGCCACACGGCAGACTCCGGCTGAATTATCGGGCCATGTTCTGCAGTCCTGCAGCGTAACCCTCCGTTATAAAACACGGGGGGAGATGGGGGAAGATGAAGTCCTGCGTACAGAACACTGAATCATTAAGGCTTTCCATTTCCAAGACGCGTGTTACAAGCCGAGCATCTCTCACATCTGTTTGGATGTCACAAATACAAAGGAGGAAGTGTGTAATTCCGCCTGTCGGACTCCTACTGGAAGCAGTGTGGTGAGATGCTGATTATATTTTCAGCTATCGCCGGTTCTGCTGAGAGAGAACAATTGAGACGGCAGAAGAGCTCCAGAAAGCAGAGGGGGGGTGATAATGCCCCCTCGCAGTGTGGAGAAGGAGGCAGACCTGAACGCCGCTGTGCAGAAGAAGCCTTTAGTTGTTGGCTCGGTGCTGTGGAGAGGGAACATGCCGTGCAGGAACAAGCTAATCTGCTGATTTAATAAAGAGGCAATATACATGGATGGTTTGGAACAGTGGGGGCCTGGTACGCTGACCAAGGGGAGGGGGAGAAGAAATAAATACACACATGGATGAAGTAAAGCAATGCTGCCTCCAGGAGTGATTTTGGATACGGATGTTGTGCCATTTTACTCTCCTCCTAGGTTTTATTTAACAAGAAATAGAAATGAATAGAAGTCTTATAAAGACATGAAGGTGGCTGCGAAAACCAATGGAAGGCCAACATCCAGGAAATGTCAGCTTATTGTGAAATGAATCATCCCTGCTGCATGTGTACTTGTCCCCTGTCCATTAATTATACCTTCTAAACTGCCAGGTAGACGAGGATTCTGTTCTCCCATTGGTCAAAACTTATACTGGCTTTTTCACACAAACAATATGAGCAAAAATAGGACTAAATAATACAAAATGCTTGATGTGCACAAGGTTAAAAAGAAAAGGGTGAATTGATGTTCAACCTTGATAGTCCCTTCATTGCCACCAGAGTTTGAATATTATAACCACACATGTGCAAAGCATCATGCAGATTCAGAGGCGACAGCTCTTTTAGCTTCACACCCTTTACGCATTCAAAACAGCAAATCCACACGGCGTGTGGTTTCATTCTGGAGCCATCCGTCAAACAAAGGTTGCCTCTTGATAGTGGGCGTTTCCATCAACTGTTTTTGTTTTCAGCGTCTGTGTGTCTGTCGATAGTGAAAATGTATGAATCACAGCCTGGGGGAGCTGCAGCCTGGAGGAGCTGCAGCCTGGAGGCAGCCTGGAGGAGCTGCAGCCTGGAGGCAGCCTGGAGGCAGCCTGGAGGAGCTGCAGCCTGGAGGAGCTGCAACCTCAAGAAGCTGCAGCCTGGAGGAGCTGCAACCTGGAGGAGCTGCAACCTCAAGAAGCTGCAGCCTGGAGGAGCTGCAGCCTGGATGGAGGAGCTTCAGCCTCAAGGTAGCCTGGAGGAGCTGCAGCCTGGAGGAGCTGCAGCCTCGAGGCAGCCTGGAGGAGCTGCAGCCTGCAGGCAGACTGGAGGAGCTGCAACCTGGAGGAGCTGCAACCTCAAGAAGCTGCAGCCTGGAGGAGCTGCAGCCTGGATGGAGGAGCTTCAGCCTCAAGGTAGCCTGGAGGAGCTGCAGCCTGGAGGAGCTGCAGCCTCGAGGCAGCCTGGAGGAGCTGCAGCCTCAAGAAGCTGCAGCCTGGAGGAGGAGTTCACCGGAGGGCAGACAGCCGCCCACACACCGTGACGAGCCGGCGGACACGGCGGCGTGCTCCAAAAAACCCGTGACGGCATTCAGACAGAAATTCCGATGGCGCTCACAGACAATACGAGGTAACTTGATCTGCAGCAGAAAACAAGTGCGTTTTAAAAAAGAGGAAGGCATGCCTTTTTTCCATCTGGAGTCCATTTTGGAGCCCTGCCTGTTGAGGATGATTACATCGGAGTCCGACGGTCGGGCCGAGGGAGACGCGGGACTCTCGAGTGGCAACAATAAAAGCACTTCTGAGGCTTTCTGCCGACATGTCATCGGGAGTTCAACATCTCGTCTCGTCCTGGTTTCCCAGCAATTTGCATAAATGAAGGAATGCTGCCGAGGGAGCTCTTGAGGAGGAGGAGGAGGAACAGGCTTTTAAAAGTAGAGAGTATAGACTAAACCGACAGAGGCAATAACAAGACAGTTAAAGTAGGAGTATGTTTTTTACAGTATCACGTTTAAACTTGAATTGTTGACGGGAAGAAAAGGAGTTCCTCTTTCGATCTGCTCGCTGCAAACATGGAGGGAGAACATCGATCCCAATAGTTAGTCGGGAATCATCAGTCACCTCAGGATTCATTACGATGCATCTCTACTTTGGATTTAGACATAATGAGAACTTTTCCTTCAAATCTTTCAAACCAATTCCTCCTTATATGATACAGTTGATATGCTACATTACTTCTATAAAATGATTGTTTGAAGTGGTTAAATGGAATTATGGTGTATTTATGAGCACGTATATTATGATTATTATATTTTGTTTGACTTGGGGGGGGAGAATTCAGCTTTTGTGCATTTCTTTCAGGTTAGATAACATCACAGGGATCCTTAAACATTCTGACAAGCTCCTCAAAACGCGTGAAAAAGCAATGAAAAGTCCAAATAAAGCAACATCATCTGTCCTTCCTCTCATCCTCCTGCAGACCTTCCATAAAAAAAGCTCCTCACCGTTTTCCCTCTCCTCTTTCTTGCTTTCCTTCCTCTCATCCCCACAGTATCTTCATCACCGCCCCCCCCCCCCCTCCTCATCCCATCAACCCTTCAGACATTGTGTCTCACTGGTGCTCCCATTACAATGCCCAGGGTGCATCACTGCTCCATCACCCAGTAATGGATTCCCAATGCTTCGACCATCTCACCCGTCACGTGGTCATGTCTCCTCTCCTGGGTAGCATCACTCTGTGAGCTGTTTAGAAATGCATGAATCCTCTCCGTGTTATTGTACTCGTTCCATCATTACTCACTCCCCAGGCGGAGCGGCGGCGGCGGCGGCTCGACCCCCACTCACTTCGTACCCGCCGCACCGAGTCAAAATGATAAAAACTGTGTGTAACGGCAGCTCATCACCCAGACTCAATTCGATTCAGCACATATATGAAATTGAGTCGCGTATAATAAGAAAGCAGGTTATTGTTCTAATCATCGCTCGGGCATGTGGGAAAATTAACAGCGAGAAGTGAATTTGGCTCTGCGACTGCACCAGAATGGGCCAACATTCCTGACAGCTGCAGCGTGCCAGTTTCCAAAAAAAAAAAAAAAAAAATCGCTCACAATCAAAAGCCTTTTAATTTGCTGTGAAATAGGAATTTGGAAACGCTGGGAAGTGGAAACCGAGCATGTGCTGTGTGGGTTTTCAGATTCCCCTGAACGCGTCTCACACATCACCCAACATATGAACCTGAAGGTCACGTGAGGGTCGACTACACCCGTGTCTGGTCTTGTGGTTACACGTCACCCATTACAACCACCTCAATCAATTTCAACCTGATCTGGAAGTGTTCATGGCCAGAAGCCTGCAGGAACTTTCTGGTTCATGCTTTACGTTTCTGTGCAAAAACGCTTAAAAAGAAAATCATCACCTCCTCAAAAAAGCCCCGTCTGTCTTTCCAGCACTCTGCTGTTTGTGTTTCCGGAGTCTCAACAGACAAAAACAACCACAACATTGTTGATTCAATAATAATAAGTACACAACATTGCATAAAGACAAACTATACCATCTCAGGGTTGGATGCCTCCACCAACCAGCTATGATTTTATCTTTTTAGCACATTCATTATTAAGTTATGGCCCAAAACATGTTTTTCAGGAGGTCACAATGACCTTGACCTTTGACCACCAAATTCCCATGTGCTCAATGCAAAACTCAGATCAGCTCGTTGCCGGCTTACCTTTGGCGTTTTGGTGCACTTTCCATTCCTGGCATCTTTAATGTAGGCTATATCCAGCAGATCCGTATCCTGGAAACAGAAAGAAGAACAGTAAACATTCTGTTGGATGCAAATCATGAACCCTGCTCTACTTTGTTCGCTCTATTTGCTCAAGACAAGACAACACATTGAACACGAGCAGAGGATGACTTCAAAAAAACAAACAAGCTTCGCTTAGGTTTCTGTATTCAGACCTGAGGGTAGATGTGTTGGTTTCAGCACAAAAACCTGATTGAGGACTTCATAAACCATCAAAACAAAACAAATACCCCTCAAACTTTCCAACCCAATCCAGCAGACAGCACTAGAGTGCTTCACCCCCCATTAACCCATGATAGTGGAAATTCAAACGCTGGTTTTAAAGTAAAGAGTGCATTGAAAATGAGAACAAAAAATGTTGACCGTGCTGGAAAAAACAAAAAGGTTGCAGATGTTTTCTAGAAAATAGCAAAAGAAAATTGGAGAGCCAGCATCTTTTTTCAACAATCAGGAAGAACATAAGGGGGGGGTTGGGGGTGCATCTTTTTTCCTGACCACCTTATTTTCTGCGGCCGCTCCAAAAAGAGATCGGAATCTCTTTTCAGAAATACAACGGTGACATCTGACATCGCCGTGGAAAACGGAGACATGTTTGTCTCATAACAAAACCTGAAACCGTGTCAAGTTATCGTCGTAATAGAAGCAGTATGTCACAGTAACCTGTGTCCCGTTACAGACATGCATCCACCAATCAGCCTCCCGACTGGTTCATGCTTATTTGCACGTCCCTTTAAGAGCCAGACAACGTGATTAGCAGTAAACACACACAAAAGGTAATCCTGCAGAAAGCCGCCACATCCCCTCTATCAGTGTGGATTATCGCTCCCTCCATCTCTGTGAGGGCGAGCCAGGACCTGAGCTGGGAAATTAACTGTGTCCACTCAGCATTATCTTGAGACACAAAGAGGGACGGGGGGGCTGGACTCCATCTCCAGACACTACGCCGGTATCGGCATCGGACCGTCTCAAGGCCATGATGGCTGCACGCCACTCTTCCTTCTTATCTACTAATCCATACTGCACATTAGTGCTCTTACTTTTGTTATTGTAATGTCTTTGATGTAATGTTTTTATTGTTAATTGTAATGGATTGCACCTGGAATAGTTAGAAATTTAGATTTATTCTTACTAAAGGATAGACTGTATTTGTATGGCACCTTTCATACACAAGGCAGACTTCACATCATAACATGTCATACAAGAAAGTGAAAAATAGAAGAATTAAAAGAAAAAAAGGCTGAATTAAAATGCATCACAGTGCAGACGTTAAAAGATTCAGCAGAAAGCTAAGGTGAACATTTTTCAGTCTAGTTTTAAAAGTGGTCGTTAGGGCAAGTCTTCCATCTTCAGGAAGTTTCTTCCAGCTATTTGTTGCATCGTGACTTAATGATGATTCAAGTTTACTCTGGGAATCACTAACAGATCTTAGTGGTCTAGAAGGCTTATAGTGGGATCAGATCAGTGATATACGTCAGCCCTAGAACATGTAGTGATTTCTATGTGAGCAGGAGGATTTTGGAATCAATTCTCTGACCTACAGTAAGGATTTAAAGATCATTTAGCATACAGTAGCAGATGCACGGCCACCGTCTGCCTCCATGCGCTGCAAGAGACGGAAGTTAAAGCACTCTATTCTACGGCTGCAATCCACGAGGACGAGTTATTCCCTTTCTGCAGTGCATAGCATCAATTAGCCCTGTTTGCACAGAGAGAGAGAGCCTCTGAGTCAAAGGTTAACGCCTACATGGAGTCTGGGAATGCCTGCCTTTGAAGTCTCTTTAGAGATGGAGCTCCGCATGGGAGCTGCAGGAAGCTGATGGGGTCCTCCCTCCAGCCCCCCCGGCATATTAAACGCAGCTCTGCTCGGCTGCTCCAGCCTCATTGGTTAAGTGTTAACCTATGCAGCCGATTCATTAAAGGGGATGTAAATCCGCCCGTACGGGAAGACAAAGCTGCTCACGCCGCGTATCTATTACCGTGGCGACCGAGCGCATGTGTCAGCATCTGTGTGCAAAACAACTAGAAGCCGATGACGTTTTATTACTATGAATAATAAATTGGATTTATGACTGGGATTTATAATCGCAGGCGATGTTGGTTAATTAAAGATTTTTCTTTCAGTCTGGCAGCGGAGCCATCATTTCTCCTGTTCAATCCCCCCCATTTATTTCCGACATGACATATTCTATACATTCTTTATCTGTTCATTTCTGTCATTCCTCTTTATGTATTAGCTCTCTCTCTCTCTGGCCATTCCTGTGTGCATCCAAACAGTGAGCAGGGATCCGAAGCCTATTAAGACCCTCGGCACGTCCAGGAAACAAGCAGGGCCGGCAGGCGAGACAGAAATAAATGAACATGCTTAACATACGCCGCCCCCCGGGGCTCTGTTGGTTTCCGACTGTCCGTCTCTGCCGTGAAGCCGGCTGTTGACGCAACAAACATCTGCAACGCGGCGTCTTTCTCTTTTAAAATGAAAGCCGTTCCTTTCTCCGAGCGGCAAGTAAGGAGGCTGAAACTTTTCTACAGGAAATGAATCATTTGTTCTGCAAGTCGTTGTCAAATATGCATCTGCTTCTGGCACTGCATCTCATGTATCAACCACGTTCCTACTCTTTGTTTTTCCTTCAGTTTGAAGAACAGCGAGCTCGCTGTGATGTGTGATATTCAAAAGTTGGCTGGAGGCTTTTTTTTTTTACAAGGTGCTTTGGAGTAAACAGCTTTTTGCTGAATGTCTGCTGTGGGGTTTGCAGAGTCTGGAGGGGTTGGAGGGGGGTTCAGGAAACATGGAATGGTGGAGGTGGAGGTGGAGCAAGAACAAGATAAGTGGAAGTAAGAAGAGCTAACGCTCATTTCCCAGCAGGATGCTTGACAGCCTCCGGTTTGAAAATGACTGTACTCTCCACAGGGAGGGAGGGTGAATACACACAGCAAACATGCAAATAATAATAATATTAATAATGCATACATGTATCTATTTGAATAATCAACCCAGCCACGCATGTCAACGCCTTGGATCCGGTTTGCTCGCTGGTCCGACCTGGTTTGCTTCCAGGCTGACAGGCTGCTGGTTTGTGTCATGAGGTCACGCAGGCTATACTGGTCTAACATGTCAGAGTCAGAGCCCCTCCCCCCCCCATGTCACGGGCCAAAATAAGCTCTCATAAACACAGTACGGATGCCAGGACTCTGTGAAGGCACACACACACACACACACACACACACACACTCAGTATAACTTTGATGAGATTTCGGGGGTTTAATGTGATGCAGAGCTATGAGACTATTACATAACAATGTACTCGGCTGCATTCTCTATGCATAAGAGTTCTCAAAGCCCACTGACTCAGGGAATCGTAAACAGAGCTAATGCTTTCATGGGACACACACACACACACACACACACACACACACACACACACACACACTAAAGTCAGACAGGTGCCTGTAAGTGACCCTCCAGTGACACTCGGCTGCCAGGAAACAGGAACTGTTAGGGGGGAATGGTAGTGCTTGACAGTCACATCCACTACACAGAGCCACCCAACGCTGGGATTAAGCTGCACACCTCCTCACCTGAAGAGGCTGACGAAAGAAACACAGAGAGAGCTGCAAACAACCGGAGGAAACAGTGGTTTTGTGTGTGTGGGAGGGAAAGGATTTTGTGGACATTGTGTTGTGTCTGTATGGATCGTGTGAAGACACTCCTGTCCTCCTCTATAGGAGGGACCATTACATCGTAAATCAATTCTGCTTCTCACAGATTAAATGCTTTATTATGTGATATGAAGTCGAGAGTGACAGCAAACATGGGTGGTGTCACGCCAAAGAGGTCTTAAGAAAAGTGCTGGGGAGAGAGACTGGTGTATCCACCAGGAGGCCCAAGGCCCTCTCTAGTCTGAGAAACCACTATCTAGTCTGAGAAACCGCTATCCAGTCTGAGAAACCACTATCTAGTCTGAGAAACCGCTATCTAGTCTGAGAAACCGCTATCCAGTCTGAGAGACCACTATCTAGTCTGAGAAACCGCTATCTAGTCTGAGAAACCGCTATCCAGTCTGAGAGACCACTATCTAGTCTGAGAAACCACTATCTAGTCTGAGAAACCACTATCTAGTCTGAGAAACCGCTATCCAGTCTGAGAAACCACTATCCAGTCTGAGAGACCACTATCTAGTCTGAGAAACCACTATCTAGTCTGAGAGAAAACTATCTAGTCTGAGAGACCACTATCTAGTCTGAGAAACCACTATCCAGTCTGAGAGACCACTATCTAGTCTGAGAAACCACTTCCTAGTCTGAGAGACCACTATCTAGTCTGAGAAACCACTATCTAGTCTGAGAAACCACTATCTAGTCTGAGAAACCACTATCTAGTCTGAGAAACCACTATCTAGTCTGAGAGAAAACTATCTAGTCTGAGAGACCACTATCTAGTCTGAGAAACCACTATCTAGTCTGAGAGAAAACGATCTACTCTGAGAGAAAACTATCTAGTCTGAGAGACCACTATCTAGTCTGAGAGAAAACTATCTAGTCTGAGAGACCACTATCTAGTCTGAGAGACCGCTTTCTAGTCTGAGAAACCGCTATCTAGTCTGAGAAACCACTATCTAGTCTGAGAAACCACTATCTAGTCTGAGAGACCACTATCTAGTCTGAGAGGCCACTATCTAGTCTGAGAAACCACTATCTAGTCTGAGAGACCGCTTTCTAGTCTGAGAAACCGCTATCTAGTCTGAGAAACCACTATCTAGTCGGAGAAACCACTATCTAGTCTGAGAGACTACTTCCTAGTCTGAGAGACCACTATCTAGTCTGAGATACCACTATCTAGTCTGAGAGACCACTATCTAGTCTGAAAGACCACTATCTAGTCTGAGAGACCACTATCTAGTCAGAGAAACCGCTATCTAGTCTGAGAGACCACTATCTAGTCTGAGAAACCACTTCCTCGTCTGAGAGAAAACTATCTAGTCTGAGAGACCACTATCTAGTCTGAGAAACCACTTCCTCGTCTGAGAGAAAACTATCTAGTCTGAGAGACCACTATCTAGTCTGAAAGACCACTATCTAGTCTGAGAGACCACTATCTAGTCTGAGAGACCACTATCTAGTCAGAGAAACCGCTATCTAGTCTGAGAAACCACTATCTAGTCTGAGAGACCACTATCTAGTCTGAGAGAAAACTATCTAGTCTGAGAGACCACTATCTAGTCTGAGAAACCACTATCTAGTCTGAGAAACCACTATCCAGTCTGAGAGACCACTATCTAGTCTGAGAAACCACTTCCTAGTCTGAGAGACCACTATCTAGTCTGAGAAACCACTATCTAGTCTGAGAGAAAACGATCTACTCTGAGAGAAAACTATCTAGTCTGAGAGACCACTATCTAGTCTGAGAGAAAACTATCTAGTCTGAGAGACCACTATCTAGTCTGAGAGACCGCTTTCTAGTCTGAGAAACCGCTATCTAGTCTGAGAAACCACTATCTAGTCTGAGAAACCACTATCTAGTCTGAGAGACCACTATCTAGTCTGAGAGGCCACTATCTAGTCTGAGAAACCACTATCTAGTCTGAGAGACCGCTTTCTAGTCTGAGAAACCGCTATCTAGTCTGAGAAACCACTATCTAGTCGGAGAAACCACTATCTAGTCTGAGAGACTACTTCCTAGTCTGAGAGACCACTATCTAGTCTGAGATACCACTATCTAGTCTGAGAGACCACTATCTAGTCTGAAAGACCACTATCTAGTCTGAGAGACCACTATCTAGTCAGAGAAACCGCTATCTAGTCTGAGAGACCACTATCTAGTCTGAGAAACCACTTCCTCGTCTGAGAGAAAACTATCTAGTCTGAGAGACCACTATCTAGTCTGAGAAACCACTTCCTCGTCTGAGAGAAAACTATCTAGTCTGAGAGACCACTATCTAGTCTGAAAGACCACTATCTAGTCTGAGAGACCACTATCTAGTCTGAGAGACCACTATCTAGTCAGAGAAACCGCTATCTAGTCTGAGAAACCACTATCTAGTCTGAGAGACCACTATCTAGTCTGAGAAACCACTTCCTCGTCTGAGAGAAAACTATCTAGTCTGAGAGACTACTTCCTAGTCTGAGAGACCACTATCTAGTCGGAGAAACCACTATCTAGTCTGGGAAACTAGTTCTGTGGATCCAGGTCTTCCTTCCTTCTCTTCTTTTCAACACTTTAGATCCCTGAAGTGGATCCCCACCATGCATGAACGTGATTGGCCGGCTGGTAGATCCCGTTTCTAACGTCTCTAACCTTCACTGAGAGGGTAGAAGTGCTGGATCTGAGACAGATGAGGCGTCTCTCTCCCAGCCACGACTCAAGGTCGAGACCAGGAAAATGATTCTTTATTCTATTATTACATCGTCACGGAAACAGTTATTCATTATCCCCGAGTCGTCTTTAACAGGGACCTCCAGATTTGACCTGAGAAGTTTGGATATATCCGGAGTGTTCACTTTATTTTATTTAGTTTGTCTCAGTCTTGCTGAGTCATGCTTCCACACGATCACAAATGTATCTTCATTGATTTAAATCCACTCTGATTCTTTATCATCTCTATGTATCCTCTATACAGTTCCATACACTTAACTTATTTTATTTTACTTGTATTATTATCCCTACTTTATATATTTAACTAAGAGTTTTTGGTTTATTTTATACTTATACTTAAGCTGCTGGAAATCCAATTTCCTTGCGGGAGTCATCCCAAAGGGATCGATAAAGAGAAGTCTATCAATCTAAATGTGGATCATGAAATACACGTAAAAAAGTCATAACATCACAATGAAGTCATAAATATGTACGGCATCACTTTGAGTTCTGGATCACGGTCGCACAGATGGGGAGGATGAAGAGGGGATGACGGAGGAGGAAGGTGTGAGGGAGGAACAGCTATGGTTGTGTGTGTGTGTGTGTGAGAGGGTGTGTGTGGGGGGGAGGCCGAACGATGGAAGAGCGAGGCTAGGCCGGGTCAGGCTACGCAAAACAGCTGCAGGAAGCTTTGTTCTGTGTTCTGTACATCACTCTCACACACACACACACACACACACACACACAGACACACACACACACACACACACAGACACACACACACACACACACTCACACACACACACACACACACTCCAACTCCTCATCAATCAGCAGCGTCTGCCGTGTTCAGTCATTCTAAACGCTCGGGGAGCTGAGAGCGATGATGTGACTGGCTCTTCGGCTCACGCTGGTCACCATTTTTCTAGCTATGACCAATCAAATGTGGGACACACACACACACACACACACACACACACACACACAGTGACGGATGGAATGTGGCGAGGCAGACCGGAGGGAGTGTGCTCCTCGCTGATAGATAGCAGAACCGAGTGGGATGACAAGAGAAAGCAAAGCTGCCTCCCTCATCTGTCCATCAACCTCTCGTGTTCCCTCTCTCACTGTCTTTGTTACGCTTCTGGCTGGACTTTTTTTTACTCTTCATGTTATTTATTTTATTTTAAGACATGTGTCTCTCCGTCTCAACTCTCCTCTCCGTGGACATCTGCCTCCTCCTTATCCCTCTTCGCCTCCCGTCTTCTCGGAGGGTTCTTGACAGCAGCTCCCGCGTCGATGGATGACGCCTCACATCTCGTCTCCTTCAGATTCGCCTTTTCCGACACATGCTAACACGCCGGCGTTTAAGTCTGCTCCTCCGTCCTACCACCGACTCATATCTCAGATGGCCGTCAAATCAGTCCGCACTTGGAGTGGATTTAACACAAACTCACAGACTACGACGCACACACACTTTCAATGTCATATATTGTGATTCTGAAAAGCACGTCTCCGGATTCTTTGGATATTCTACGCGTTCAAGAAAATGGGCATTCATCCACACTGTGTGCAGGTCTATGGGCTGGAAGTGATCATCGGCCTTTGCCAAGGCTCTCCACTGAAGTCCTTTGAGAAATGCCTGCCAGTGGCAGATACAGCGGCCGCTCTGGCTCTCATCTTTCACATCACCTCATTTAGACGCCTGCTAAGTGAATTCCACCGGCTCTTTGAAGTCGGGACGAAGTGGACGGCTAAGAGAAAGGCATTTTCTGCCTCTCAGCTTCTCCAGCGTCCTTCCTCAGACCCTCTCTGGTTATCCTTCCACCATCTTCTATCTCTAACTAACTGATCAGGAGGCGGAAACACTAAATACGGGACTAATACGGGGATAAAACATTAACTATTCAAACGGCAGTGCAAACACCAGACCACAATTAAAGTCAATCAGAATCACGCTGGATTATATATCATATAATACAATAAAACAATATAGCAGGCAATATTTATTTTAAATAGAAACATAATGTGTTGCTGTGTTCTTACTGGAACATTTTGTAATTGAAGAATACACTTGTGAGTTCTCTTTAGTGGACAAACACATGAGAAACGGAAATGACTCAGACTATAGACGGATCCGAGTTGTAGGTAAGTAAACATGCCGTCATCTTACGTGTAAAACCCTCTAAAGTACACAGTAATGTATCGTGGTGGGACAATATATCGAAATATCGTGATACTCCCCACTGCGATACGATATCGATACACTAGCGGCAAATATTTCTTTATTAAAATATGCAGAAAAACTGACCACATGCAGTGAAAAAACACGATTCCTGTTTTTGCATTTCGCAGTATTTTTCTCCTTCAGATACACAGATATCGTGATGTATAGCGTAGATGATTATCTTGCAACGTATCGAGTATCGTGATCATGGTTATCGTGGGCAAAATATAGTAATATCATCGTTTTGTGAGTTACACATTGATTCCCTCCCCTAGTTTTGTAAGGATTGTCACATTGGAAATGTAGTTTTAATCCCAAACAGTGACTCATCCTGCAGGATATTCTAGTTTGGTTTCTGTGAATAGAAAGCTGAGTCAGCGTCAGAGAAGAGGACCAGAGCGGGGTGCCGGCCTGGACTACACATGAGGTTTAGGTAAGTCCTGCATTGGCCTCCTCGTTAGCGCTCTTATCCGTCGGCGGAGGTGATCGCCAACCGAACGTCAGTCAACTCAGACGCCAAGTGCTTTATTTCCCTCATTCGTGTCAAAAGCCCACAAGCAATTATGTGTGTTTTTCATCGACAGGTCCTAAAAGCATTTGATTCAAGTCGTGCAGCGAAAGCCGCAGATAACGCGAGCAGAGCGCGGCGAGGCTGCGGAGAAGAAATGTGTGTAAAAAGGTTTCACCGCCACTCCTGCTTCCGCCTGCCTGCTAATGTACTGATGAAAACTAATTCTCTGGTCTAATGGGCGAGGTGTTGTCGGCTCCTCTCCCTCCTGTCTCGTAACGGCTGCACTCCCTCATCCTGCCCTCGTGAGCAGCATCTCCGAGCTGTTTAAACGCCATACCTCCTTATCATCCTACCAAATTGAAATAAGTGGAGGAAAAAAGGGCGACTGACCCACATTTGTGACACACTTAGTTTTTGCCTGAGCGGGAAAATGGAGCGGGGAGAGGGAAGAGGGGGAAATTTCGAGGATGGACACAAAAGAATGATTGCTTAGCAGAAAAAAAGCAGCTGGATTCAACCCCGGCACTCTATTTAAATGTCAAAGTAAATTGTGGCGACAAGCCATGCCTGCACTTTGAGATAAACATAACAATGTGATGGTGGGAAAGTCTGTCACGGCAGGTCGGGATTCAACACCTTCTGTCGAGGCAAGTGTCCTTTTCTGGCCCTTTATTTGCTTTCATCAGGATTACTTTGTGTGTTTTTCTAACTTCAATTCAAGTTTGTAGATGTATCTGTAGAGAGAGGTTAATAACCTACAACAAAAGGCCACAATGAGGTGCCTCAGTGTGTCGGTAATAAGCTTCCCAACAGTCGGGCGATGGAGAGACAGCACCCAGAAAACGCCTGGCTGGTGGCAATTATGAACCTTTAAACAGCACAAGCTCATCTGATGTGATTATTACGATTACCTCGACACCAAAGCCATCAATACAAGTTGAGAGTGAACTGTTCCGATACCATTTTCCCTCCCGATACCGATTCCGATACTCGTGCTGTGGGTATCGTCCGATACCGAGTACAGATACCGATACCAGTGCGTTTAGCGTGACGCCTCTTCAAATGTTTGATTTAGTTGCTGGTGTTTAAATTTGCAACACTCGTGCAAACCCCTCTAAATTGAGTCTTTGCACACGTTGCATGTCGCCGTCTTACTGGTGGGAACATCCACCGTGAAGTACAGCCAAACCGCCGACATGATGCGCTAACATTAGCTCCTTTTAGCAGGTGTCAGGTGATCAATTCTTCACAGAAGAACTGTGTCAAAAGCTAACGGAGCTAACCAGTAAGTGAATTCCTATTTCTAATAAATTACGTGGTATCGGATCGATGCCAGCACTTTCGGCAGTATTGGAGGCATTTCCGAAACTGTTATCGGAATCGTAACTCAGAAACTCAACCCAGAAAACGCCTGGCTGGTGATAATCATGAACCTTTAAACATCACAAGCTCATCCGATGTGATTACTACGATTACCTCGAAACCAAAGCCATCAATAAAAGCGTGAACACAACTTCCTGTGTGCATCCCTTCCCAGCGTGCTTGTGAACGCTGACCGAGACCCGTCTTTGCTCTCGCTTTAACTATCGCCATTAAAACCCGTCTCTTAGCAGACGGCCGTCTCCGTGATTGGTCATTCATTTATGTGCAGGAAAGCACTGGAAATCGCTCGAAAGCAGAGATGCCAGTAATTGGCTTATTAGCATTAGCAAATGGGACTCGAGTGAAAGTCATCCACTGCACTGATTCAAGCAAAATGAATTAAATGCAATTTATTGAGGGCTTTCACTGAATATGGAGGAAAAACAGCTTGAAACACTAGAGGGGAGGAGGGGGAGAAAGAAGGAGGGAGGGGAGAAAGACAAATGGCAGCTCTTCATATATTAATAGGGTTATTGAATTAATGCAGAGCGCCTATGTTCAGTGTTATGAGAATGAATAAGCTGGCAGGCTCATAATGTTGATCTGCACTTTAAAGCCATACGTGATTTCTTTTTTTCTTCCTTCTATTAGCCGGCTCCTTGAAGTCTCTTTCAGCATTCCTCAACAGGAAGCTGATAATCTTGTTGACTACCACCACAATCTCCAGTCTGATAAAACGTACCATATTTTCTCTGTTTGTTAAGAAAGAAGCTTGATAAGGCCGAGTGGCTGCAAGTCAAACAGGGGGCAAACCTTTTTTATTTCATTAGACTCTCACTTATCTAACATTAACCAACACACCAATAAAGAAAAGTGCCTTTAGGGCTTTTATTGTGAAAATCAACTGTTTTATTTATTAATCCGATTTGTAGTTTTGTGAGTTTCAAGTGGATGTTTGTCAGTACAGTAGTCTCTCTCTCTCATTGAGTATTCTCTCTCTTTATCAGGGAATTTGCCATCAAAGCCAACTTCACCTTTTGACAATTTTACATCATTCCTCAGGGGAGAAAGGAATAATTTATCTGTCTTCTATTAATTTCAGTTTCTCATCATCTCTCTGTTCCGAGTGATGGTGAAGATGAAAGAGAGAGAGAGAGAGGGAGAGAGACAACGGGGGACTTCATCGCTGGGCGACCAACACGAGCACTCAAAGACAAAAACAGAAGTGAACTAAACCCCCAAAAAGAGAGAGGTGTCTTCTCTTTCTATCAAAAGCTTCCGAGGCGTGCGATAGGTGTGAATGTGAGGCTTGACATGTTAGGAGCGCTTCTCTCTTCCCGTCTTGAAAACCTGGTGTTGGATTTGATCCGTCGTTCATTCTAGTCCCTCAGCCCGACAACCACGAACCTCGACGGCGTTTTAGATTTAGAGGATTGAGGATTATCAGATACAGTCAAATGCATCTTTGCAGCATTTACACCTGCTTAGCTCTGGCTAAGCTCCTCCCATCAAAGCTTCGCCCGTCAAAGCTTCGCCCGTCAAAGCCCGGGATGAGACAGGAAGGCAGCGCGTTCTCGTACTGAGAGCTCGTCTACAGAGGGACTTCAAAGTGGTTTGGCTGAATGCCTTTATTTGAAAGGGCTCCCTGAGGAAGGCAGCCACCTGGTGCAGCAGCGATGGCAGTCAAATCGCAGCAACAGGAGGGGGGATGTTTGAGTACTTTGCAGCATCAAAAAACAAGCTGCACGGATTGGATTGTAATGGCAACTGGGCCGGGTTAGCATTTGAAGCGGAAGGAACGGGAAGAAAAGAAGAAAAGAAGGGAGAGCGAGTCGGTCGGCGTCTCTTTGTGTAGCGTTTGACTCATTAAACACGCTCCTAACAAATCTTAAAACCAGAAGCGTCGGCGTTTAAAACGTCTAAGCCATAAATTCTCTGAAGGGATCGATTTTTGCATAATTAAAAAGCAGCGGCGCAGATCAATGACGGGGAGATTTTTTTCTGATTCATCCCTTCTGACTCGTGTTGGCAGCACTTTATCTAACTCACGGGAACAGTTTATCAGAGATCCATACACGACTGTGACCTCGCACGTCTGACCCCGCGACCCCAGGGTCAGGCCACCAATCCACCACAGCATGCACATCGCAGCTGACCTACGCTTTCTATTGACTGTGCATACAATAGTCAATGTCCAGCCAACATCACATAAGGAAAAACACTCCAAATCATCCACAGGGGAGTAAAATAAGAAAAACACTGGCTTCACGGGGAAATCAGAGTCACTGGTGTCACTAAAGATGGAATATTTAGTTTTCAGACACAATCCTCTGTTTATTCCTATTTAAACGCATCAATAATCACTTTTGATCAGGTGCAATGATTACATTATATGTCCCAATTATACAATGGCGTATTAGAAAAAAAAAAGGAGCCGCGAGAAGGGCAATATTCCCCAAAAAAGTTGCCACTTTTGAAATATATATATATATATATATATATATATATATATATATATATATATATATATATTATATATATAGCCGATATAGCCGATATAAACAAGTTCCCGCCAAGACTGTTTGCCGTTGCTATGGCAACAAGTGAAAACTACCGCTAGCATCTTAGCCCAACCGCCCGGATCAATAAACATTCATAAGATGACAGTTTGTCCTCATATAATAAAATCAACAATAAGCATCAACATCATCACCCTAAGGACCTTAACGAGGCGTCGTCACACGTTGGGATGATTCATTAGAAACATAAACGTACATTCATGGGAAGTTAGCTTCGTAATAAACACTTCTTTCCTCTGAATATTGCCCCCCTCTCTCAGATCCATTTCTCTTTTGCCCTAACACGCCGTCGTACAATCACCCAGGTGAAATTACCACATGCATAACATTTGTTTTGCACAATAAAAGACAACACATTTGCTAAATATTCCAATATTATTATTATAAATATTCCTGTCTAAGACGTCAGAGTGAGGTCTCTTTCTGGATTCGTGTGCAGCCTTTCGCTGGTTCAGCCTGGTGGCACTGCCATAAACAAGCTGACGCTGACGGATTCAGTCGTGAGTTGTGATGCAGAGGTCGACCGCTCACTTCTGTCGCAGCCATGCAAATATCTAACTGACAGCTACAGCAGCAGCCCGGCCTCCGCTGCACATTTAAATCTATTCACAGTGACAGGGAGGTCTGTTAGGATACAGAGCCTCCACTTCTCACATTTCATGGTCAAGCTTCACGTTTGGATCGGCGTATTTACTGCAAAATAAAGTTGTTTTTATTGATTCCTTGGTATCAGTTATCTGGTAGCCACTGGCAAAGATGATCTATTAATCACCTTTTTAACAAGAGTTGTTTCATTTCATCGTTGATAAATAAAATCACTGCTGTGAAATGGAGGGGCTGGCTTCCCTCGGAGCAAAGCAGCTTATTATTGCACCAAAACCAATAAGCGATGCTGGCAGGTAACAATTACGAGGTAATCAGCAGGTCCAAAGAGAGTAATGACTGAGACGGACAGACAGGCAGAGAGACAGACGGGTGGAGACAAAGACACGACAGAGACGGAACAAAAACAGCGAGAGTGAGGCGGACCTTTCCGGCTGATTGCAGGCTATTGAGGAGAGATAAAGTCGATTTGCTGGCATCACAGATGACCATACATCAAGTGTAAGAGTCTCATCCAATCCATCCATTAAACAGCATCCTGAGTGACCAGTATAATATTAATAATAATAATAATAATAATGATAGAGATCACTTTTGAATAAACAACGCAGAAATACGCCAACATGAATACCTGGAGCTTAATCATCAATCTTCATATTTTAAGCAGCTCGTCACTCAGAGCGGCTGTTATTTTATATACGAGCAATTCATCCGACAAAATGTACTTACATGATACATTTAGTTATATCGTCATTAAATCACCAACGTCTAATATACGACTTGTTTTCTGTTTTCCAGATGCCTGCTTATGATGTAAATCAACTGGAGTACTTTCAATGTCTTATTTCCTTCAGTCATATTTACAAGTGTCATGTCGGAGACATCAAAATGAATGAATCCCAGAATAGAGAGCAAAGCTTACATTCTGGGCCAGTTGGATGTCACTGACGTCACAGGCCTTTTTATATTATGTGTATTATCTGTGCATGTCTTCTAATTGAAAACCCAAAAGCCTTTTTCTTTAATCCCACTTCTCAGCAGTGAAGTACCAACAGTAAAAACAAACAAAATATAAATACAAATACACATGGTGGTCTCTTTACATTTAGCACTCAAAGACATAATAGTAATAAAGTGATGATGTGCTTAAAACGGCAAGTAAAATCTAATTGCTGGGCTATTAAAGTCATGTTTAAAAAATCTAAAAATCAGGGATCCTCCTCTGGTTGTGAAAAAAGTCTGCATCTCATTGATTATTATCTCAGTAAACATCCTAAACATGAGTTTATGGTCTCGATTCATTCAGTACATTATGGTCCATTTAGAGTCCAACAGACCAGAAAGCAGTTATTTTGGTTTAGGAGGGGGCGATTTAGAGGTCAAAGAGGGTTTTTGTTTTAAAACCTCGTCCAGTATACAGTCTGTGCTTTAGAGGCGTTGATTGCTACACCGCAGGGCGTATTTTCGTATATTAAAAAAGACAAGTACAGGTGAGAGTACAAATAAGAAAATCAAAAAGAGCAATACGTAGAATTGCACCACATTTTAGTTCTTTTTCCAGCCTCTATATCCCTTCAAATTATAACTGACTGTGGGCCATTACCGATATCCTTCAGTGGCTGCCGCTCAACATCATTTTCCAGCCGCGTGATTGGTTGAGCTTATCACCTGAATCCAGGGTGTCTGAGCTGCCCAGACAGAGGCTCTGCGTCGCTAAATCACCTCTGTTGCCCCGGCAGACTCTGCGGACGCGCCGAGACTCATACTGAGCAGCGAACGCACCGAGCAAGCCTTTAATCAGCCACAAGGCTCCAAAAAGACAAAAAAAAACCCTCTCCGGCTGCAGGTTTTGTGAGCGCGTTCAGTTGTTCTGGAGGGGAAATGAGGAGAACCCCCTCCCCCTTTAGTGTTACTCTTTTCACGCCTGCTTGAGCTTTGGTTTGTGTGCCCGTAGAGCAACACAGCGTGGCGGAAAAGAAGTCCTAATCGGTATTCAAAGTGAAAAACACGACTAACTCAAGCGCAAACAAAGCCTTCTGAAGTCACCCAGGAAGTGCTAATCCAAAAAAAAGGGGCGTTTGTAACACTTTTCTTCTTCTAAGCACTCTTTTCCTTTTTTCTCTGCTTTCGAGTGGCAGCTCTGATAAAGAGTGACTCACTCTTCAAATGCCAAGTCTCGGGTGTTGTTCAGGGCACCTAAAAGTGATCGTAACGTTATATTCTGCTGCAGGCGTGGAGTGGCTGGATCAACTCGTGAGTCGTAATGTTTAAGTGCCGCAGTGACAAAAACCAATGTGGATCCAATAAATAACATCTATAAAGACAGCTGAGGCCAATGACCCCGCCGTGACCTTTTTTTGCTGTAAACGTAAAGCCTTTCAGGGTTGATTGCGAGGCCTTACCCTCTCTGTGTGGCTGATTCAGTATCTACTGGAGGTACAAGTTTTACCCCGTGTGGAAAAGATTTTCTTCATCTTTCATGAGGACTAAATTTAAGGGGAAAGGCTTGTTTTGTTGGCGAGACACTGACAGCGAACCTGTCACACGATAGAAAACTCCATGTGGCGATGACAAGTTGATTTGAGCATGAATAATTAATCCATCAAAATGACAATCAGGAGCGCTGCAAGAGTCGCTAACTCATCCAGTCCAATCTTTCAGCAGCAAACAGTAAATTGTCCACCGTTGCCTCCAGTGTTCCCGGTAGTTATGGTTACGGACCTCGACTGAAATGCATTTTGTAGCGCCGGTACATGACAGAAACAATAAGCATTTGACCCGGAGAGAGAGAGAGAGAGAGACTCACGTTGTGACCTGAATACTGCCCATCATTTGGATGCAACCCGACAGCTGGAAAGGCACATCTGTAAACGCAACGAGACTTTGCCAGTTTATGTGACTCGCCCCAGATCTCGACCGGATCAGATGACCCACATCAACCTAACGCGATCTGATATAGGACATGGTTTTCTATACTTGACATTACTCTCTTTACGGGTCCAATCAAATGAAACCCTCCTCCGCGATGTCACCAATATGTTAACGTGGCGTGAAAGTGACTCGTTAAATTGGCATCAGGCCAAGACGAACCGGATCGCTTCCCTCAGAGCCGAGCAACTACCAACAAAAGAATGCCAACTAAATGCCAGTTTCAACCCTTCGTTAGTCAGAGGAGTTTTATCTATTAATAACTGGCAGAGAAAACAAAGAGCTATCCTCTTACTGCTGCCGTAAACCGAGCCTTCACATCCTCATACAAGGTGAGACAGGATTGTATCATTAAAGTGTCATGATTACATACACGTAATCAACAATTATGATATGAAAAAAAAGGTCTATTGCCGCTTTACGTCAAATGAACTGAAACCATTTCACAGCTGACGAAGCAGACGTTTCCTCCATGGTGATCGCCTTCTTGTTTCTTCTTCCCTCCGTGTTTTTCCCTCCGTCACCTTTTCTCACCATCGGTTCGGATGAAATAAGGCCTCCGGGTGCCAGGCTGTAACTTGGCAGGGGTCACAATTCACTTTCAGTAGATTGGCTGCAGATTTATGCCCCATCCCTGACTGCCGTATAGTGCTGACGGAGGTGCAGGAGCAGCAGCCTCAGTAATCACGGAAGATTGCTGTGTTGGGAGAAACAGATGCGTGAACTCTGCTATGACAGAGCGGAGAGAAGTGTGTTTATGCATCAAGTGTGCGTGTGTGTGTGTGTGTGTTTTAATATGAACCCAAAACATTTGAGGCTCATATAGATATGCTCTTCACACTCAGCCAGCTGTCGGGGCGTGTGAGTCCAGGTTTTTGCTCTTTCACCTCCAAACCTCATCCAATGCCATATATATATATATATATATATATATATATATACACACACACACACACACACACGCGCTGAGTGCTCGTTCGGCGCTGAAATTGGCACACCGCTGAAACACAAATCTCCCGAGAAAAAGCATTTAACCTTTTTTTTATGACCGCAGCCTGAGAACACACGAGCACAAGGAAACAATGATATCAGTTTCAAAGCGACAACATTCTCCAGGATGCGAGCGGGGGCCGAGAAAGGGGATGTGACATTTCCAAGGTGTGTGCTGTCGCATGGCAACCATGGCAACTAAACCAAAAGGCTGTTGGGTTTGAGTCAGTCCACCTCTCAGTGTTGAATAGCTCCTCCCCCTCCTTTGGAAACATGCGTAACCAACTGGAGCAAAAATTATTTTTAACCTACGAAAGAAAAAAAAAAGAAAAAAAAAAGGGCACCTGTTCCTGGTTCCTGAACATGACAGGAATGTTGGCATGCTGGTGAAGGTGGCGTCGTCTCCGGTGACTCTGTGTGGGTGATTGGGTGTGTTGTGTTGGGTGCTGGTGTTGATGCAGGTGAGTTTCTTGAAGCATATATATATATATATATATATATATATATATATATATATATTAATGTTTAGACGCGTTGTGGATGCAGTACTTTATCCCTTTTCATTTTATTTTCAATATTTATTCCAGTGAATTTCATGGGAATTAATAAAAAGGAGAGGCTGTTTTGAATGAAATAGTTTTGACTCAATTTGTCCTGTGATCAATATCATCTGATGTACATATACAGGTACAGGTGATATCGTGATATCGTGATACGTATCATGAGGTTCTTGCCAATACTCACCCCTAATACTCATATATATATATATATATATATATATATATATATATATATATAGACTGAAGACGTACAAATGTGTTTATCTGTCACCAACCAAATTCAAATACACTGCCCATTTCAAAGGAAGTGGGAAAATGCAACCTCCCAAAATATGCATTATTGCAAAACTCTGAACAAAGAAGAAGTATATGCAAGTTCCCTGTTGAATGGGGGAGGGGGCTGAACCACCTGAGGGGTTTGTTATCTAATAGCTAATAGCTAACTGTTGAATCCCTACATACCACCTATGTATGACCTCCCGCCAACATTTACGACACTGTGGTTAATGTATCTCCACTGGACGGCAAGGCGTTGACAAAAAGGTCACAGAGTAGTTGTTCATTTGCATCGAGTCCACACAAATTCTACTGGTGTTGTTGTTACCGCCGTTGCCGTGGTCACCATCATTATCATCCAGAAGCAACGCGGCGGCGGCGGTTGTTGTGGGACTGTGAAAGTATACACAACAGTGGAATCATCCGAGGTGAAGGAGAGAGAGCCTGCAGGGACGCAAGAAAGCCGGCCAAATGGACTCAAGCAAACCAAACACATACAAACACGGGAGAGTGATGACGGCGGGGGTTTACATAGCGGTGCCCTGTTTAGAAAAAACACAGCGGTGTGCAGAAATGGAGACGAGAGCTCACACACACACAGGAACCCACAACGGTTTGCACCTGTTTCCATCCACATGGAGGGGAAGGAAGAGATCACATGACGATATCAGACCTTATTGTTCAAGCCACGCTTTTGGCGAGCGTCCATTATCGGAGATAAAAAAATCTAATTAAGTCCGGGGTGCGTTCGCTCGTCTCCTGGGCCGCTGCCATCATTAAGTCACCTTGATTGCAGCGACGGAGGCGATCAAGAATCAATAAAAGCACGTTATTGCACATTTTGTGACGAGCCTTCCATAGACGTACGACTGTGTTTGAAGCTGAGTGCATCGATATGAAACGGGAGGAATGAACGGTGAGTCATCAACATAAAAGCCTATCCAGGAAGGGAACATCACGCCTAAACACATCTGACATTGAGTCGTCCCCGCCGTTATGGAGCTAAACTTTGCCTTTCTGACCTGAAACATGGCTGAAGTCCACCGTTGGATCAGAGTCCGACAAGGAGAGCTCATGAAACGAGAGGCTTCAGGATTAGCAGCTTCCATCACACGCCAGCACACTCTACACAAAGTCAAGTCTCCTTTATCAGGTCCAAGTCACGTCCCAAAGTTTGCTTTGCTAAAAAAAACAAACTTCTTATGGAATTAAGCTTTAAACAATCATAGACAGCTAGTGTCAGACAATGCCCATTGTTTATTAATACTGAAAGCTTAGCTGCTGGCTAATGTCAGCTCAAGCCACAGCTGTCCGTTAACGTTACCTTACTGGTTTTTCTGCAGCCTCAAAATGTCAAACAGTTTAGTTGTTTATGTTTTTAACTGTGTTTTGAATGTTGCCCCTGGCAACAGCATGGTCTTCATAATTGAGAGGGAGAGTCTGATGTAGCGTGCACAATAATAACTCGAAGTCTATATTTATTGGCAGAAAAATTTGCTTTTGCTGTTGATTTGCTTTTTTATACCATCAGTTTTTAATCTCTGGGCTTATAAAATCACATCACATTTATGATTTAAACTAGAGAGTCAATAAAAAGCCACAAATATGACTCAGGGCTCCAGTGAAACGTGAAAACGGTAAAAAACGGGAAACATCAGTGACAGCGTGCGATTGAAAGCGAGTGCTGAGTACAGTTCTGCTGTGCTTCTGAAGAATCTGAGGAATGCTTTTACTCTGCAGGCCATCAGGCATCAGGAGTCTCTAACAAACACACACACACACACACACACACACACACACAACTGGACACGGCATCACGGCTTGTTTAAGTTGGTCTGCCGGCCAGATGTGCAATACCAGCATGGATGGTGAGAGAAGGAATATAGCGGGTGTCTTTTTATGCCCTCAGAGAGTTTGTGTGCAGAGCTTGATTTTCATGTGTGAGAGGAAGAACACCCAGCAGGCATCATCAGGGATGGAAAAGGTGACTTTTAATCCCCGGCAAAGGCATAAAAAGTAGAACATTTTTAAAGATTTACCTTCAGGAAGTATGCTTCTAAGTCCTACTTCTCTCCTTACTGAACAAAAGTTTGGCATTTTAACTATCAAACTTTATAAAAACAAGGAATATTTCACTTCTGGAGACCGAATACTTTCCAAAAAAAGGTAAGAGATCTCAATAGACTGTAAAACTGAAAATAATCTCATTTGCTATGAAATTGAAAGCCTTAATTTCATTTGAACAGGTGAGTTAAATGAGTATTTATTAGCGGTAGAGACCATCATCGCCAACCTCATGAGGCCATTTGAGGAACTGCAAGTTTTTGACACTTCCAGGTTGGCTTCATATACATATATATTCCCCCCACACATCGTAGATTCACTTCCAGCAGGTCGCCAACACAATAGGATCCGTCTCTGTTACCAAACAGGAGTTTCCTCACAGACGACATGTGTATGTATATGAAGGACGGAGGTAAACGCCTCCGTCAGCACTCCTCGTCTGATCTCCGGTACGGCAGCAGAGAAACACCCTCATCCAGGCAAACATAAAATCAATGCCAGCTATTAATTAGTCTCAGATACAGATATACACACAGATAGAACAGGGATGCATCATCCGCCTGTTTGAAGCCATCATTTTAAAGAATAGAGGCAGACTTGTACTGAAGCTTTAAGTAAGAAACACGCTTTCAAGGTTAAACGGAGATTACAGAGACTGATAAGAGCCTGGTATCTTTAATTTCATGAGGTTGGTTATGAGGAAACATGAACTTTGACATCACTGGGGAGGAGACAAAAAATAAAACACAATGCACGATGGGGTATTCTCACAGGTGTCACGTTAACAGCACAGTGGAGGTGCAGCAGTTCACATTTCTGTGCTTTTTCCCCAAAGACTGCTCTTAAACAGAATCCATGTGAGCCCCTCCCTTCCTGGTTTTACTGCTACGATTATGAATGAAAGATTCATAAATGGCTACGAGGAAGTAGACGGGTTAATTGGAGGACGCTAACACGTAACTTCTGATCCTCTTTTTCTAATAAGCTGAGCTTCAGTGTCAAAAAATGATGGCATGGCGACCACAGACTTTTAATGGCGTTGCTATGGTAACGAGTATGCAGTGATAAAGTTGGACAGTTTCAAGCATTTTTTTGTTGTTGTTGTTGTTGGTTATACAGCAACTCTTCAAGCAGGAAGAACGGCAACGCAATTCAAAAACCACAGATATGAATTCTCCGGCGGCTGGACGGCGTAACGAGGGCGGGTTTCCATCCTAACATGCTTTCAACTCCTCAAATAACGGTTTCACTTTCACTTCAGACAACAAACAGAAAACACTCGACCTCCTCGCTCATGGCGATCATCAGGGTGTGAACATTTGTGTGTTTTTTTACTTCCTTCACTACTCACTAAGAGCATTCAGCATTTCAAAACTGAGATGGAATAAAACGCTTACTGATGCTGTTATAATAACTGTTATAATAATTGGCATGAATCTCGGCCCAGAGGCGAATAAACAATGGTGTGATTCGATTTTAAGAAGATAAATAAATAAGAGGTAGGTGAAACATGATGCGAGCTTCAAGGACGAGAGGTCGGAGCGCGGTGTCTTACCTTGTTCTGGTCGGTCCAATACAAGAAGTAACCTTTGGGGTCGACTGTTAGGGTCACCGGGGTCACGGTGGTGGAATCCTGCAGGAAAAGGATAAAAAAAAACAACACATCTGGGATCAATGTGTATTCTCTGGGAAAACCAAGTCATTGTGTGTACTTCCACTCACATACCAGGATCTGAAATGACATTTAAAAACAAGCACGCCATCGTTTCACGTGAACTGGCGTCACCGCGAGGAGCCCGAGGAGTCCCGGTGTGCAAGTGTGTGTTCGTTTGAGACGCCTGAAAGCACACACTGCAGGTCGCTTCACACCTGATGTTTCCCGTTTTTTTTTCCACCTCTTGTAACAGACAAATGCTTTCCCACAGTCCCCACACACACACACACACACACACACACACACACACACACAGTTTGACCCTGAGGCATACATGGCAACACCAGATATTATTGGATGCTTCTATAAAAAGAAAGAGCCTTTGCTTTTGTGTGTGTGTGTGTGTGTGTGTGTGTTTGGGCACAACAGTAGCATATTGTCTTCCTCAATCAGCCACGGCTGTGAGATCACAGAGAATGGAAACCGCATTTGCCGCACAGAGCAAGAAAAATCTTCAAAGTGTCTTCATGAGGCTTCTAATGATGCCCCCCCCCTCCCCCCCTTTCCTTTTTTCGTGGCATTGGGAGACTCGGCTAATGGTCTGCATCTGCCGCCACGCTTCATATTTGGGCGTGACCCCGTGTGAGTTGCAAGTGTAGGATGTCATGAAGCGGAGGCGTCCGTGTGTGGACATCGGGGACTATTAGAGCTCTGAAAAATCATGCTTTATGTCACCTGGAACACCTGGAACACCTGCTCCATGACGGACCTCCACCCAAACCTGCCCCTCCTGTGTGGACCCACCAAACTGAAGAGTCAAAAGCGACTCGTTGGATGTCGGAATCCGAGGCATTTTGTGATCGTAACGTTCGCCATGGCAACCCATCGTCCCCGAGAAATCTCTGAAGAGACTTGAGAAGAATCGGGGTTTTTTTTGGGTTCCCGTTCACATGATCGCGCAATCTCCGCGGGCTTGACTGGATGACAACAGACGCATGCAGCACACACACACACACACACACACACTAACGGCCCGAGGGCAGGGAAATAAAAACATAAAAATAAAATAAAAAAGCCTCATGTTGCCAGTTCTTGCAGAGAGCATCACATCCTGCAGCCTCACATTCTCAAACGTCTTCGATTTAGTTTTCACAGATGAATCTCTCTCATCCCACATCACTTAGCCATAAAAACTTTATAAAATCATAATGAGTGGATGAGCACTTATACAGTAGGCTCTTTATAGTTCCAATAAACCAACCCCCCCCCCCTCTTGTGGTGATTGATGGCTGGTCTGTGATGTCGGAGGGAGAGACAGGAGGAAGGCTTGAGAGCACTGGGGATCTGCCTAATGGTGTGAGAGAAGTCGTTTTCACCAGCTTTCTTTCTTAATGTGCTAACTCTCCATGGCCACCGCTACAAACACATTAAAGCCATTATCCACTCTCAAGCAAAGCATTTCCTCGTGGGTTTTGCACATTTCCGGAAAAAAAAAAAAAAACATGACATTGTGGATTATGGTTTCCGAGTGATTTGCTGAGTTTACCACATCCGGAGTGCTGTTGTTTTTTGGTGCCATTTGAGGATTTTAGTCATTTATGGGAAGACATTAGGGCACCGCTTTTGTTTTCCTGAATTAAGATGACATCAGTGATTATACAAACATCCTGAGGGAACCCAACACCCAATGTTTCATTTCTTAATGGAAGAGTTTGTACCAGGAGATTCGGAGCACAGCAGGTTTCTATTGTGAATGTCATATTCTACTACTTTGACAAGACGTTAGGCTCCCCCGTGGAGCCTGATAATAACATACTCAATATGCACCAACCAGAATGGCCTGATAAGCCTATAAAACTCTCTTTTACACATCATCCGTCGCACATCTCACATCCTTCCAGCCGCTGTGTGAGATCTTTAAGATGGACGTCCGCCTGGCAGCCACTCTAGAGAGCAGCGTTACGACACTCCTCGGTGCTGAAGTGTGATTTGAAGTGTAATAACAAAACAATCCAGGCCAGGAGCGAGCATTTTCTTTAGCCACAGCAGCAGCCAGCCAGTCTGGAGAGGCAGCATCAAGATGCAACGCGTGTGTGAGGAAGGCTGGAGAGGGTCTGGCACTTTTCAAGAGGGCTTTTTTTTTTGGGTGATTTCTCCTCGATTTTCACCAGAAGGCCAGACAGTCGATACGTCAACATGTTCTGCCTCCACAGACATGAAATCTGTCATTTTCACTTAAACAAACAAACTCACACACATTCAAATATTGGAAATTGCTTTGACAATTTCCTGTGGGAAGATGTTAGAGTGGATTCCCCCCCCCCCCCCCTCTCTCCTCCAGCAAACCAAAGGCTGAGATAAGATGGAAAATAATTTAATTCAATCCGTTTTTTTTTTTTTCACTGACGATGTATAAAGCGTTATCTGTCCGGTCCTCCTCTGTGATTCTTTCCACCGAGTGGCAGAGAGGAGAGGAAATGGGGAGGAAGGAGTGCATGGGAAATGAAACGGGGGAAGGTATCCACGGTTACGTGTGTTTTCACAGGAAAGGCCTGGTGGGCATTCGATTCTGGAGACGAGCCCACATGTACAAACTACAGTACACACACACGGCTGTTTGGGGAAACAGACCACCCCTCCTCCTATCTCACAACTAACCAACCTGATTAGTTATAACTGTAGAAAAACTTCTTATCTGGGAGACTGATGATTGACAGAGTGTTGCATAATCTCCTCTGCCTTGAAATCACCTGAGATTCGGGGAAGAGGATTATTTTTTTGCTGTGTTTTTTCATTTTTCAGATGAAACTTCACCTGATCTGCATCTTTAATGAGATTTCATTCATCATTCTCAGGGCTAACACAATAAAGACGTTTGTAGGAATATGCAAATGAGATGGACGTCATAAAAGGTCACTGAGCCAGAGGTTAGTTAGGTTGTGGAGGTGCAGTGCGCCATCCCTTTAAGGACACTTCTCTCGTGTGTGCGTGTGTTTTTTTTCCGCCTTCTACTCAAACAGAAGCGCAATCAATTGTGATCAAGGTCATTTCACTACACGGTCAGACAGGCAGACAGACAGGCAGGCAGACAGCCGGTGGGACGCACGGACGCATGGCAGCACAACCATCGATATCCAACTCTTTACGCTGCAGATGCGCGTTGAGCTAATTAAACGCAGTTAATTGATAATAAATAAATAATAAAAAGCTTTCAGGCGGAGGGGGAGGGGTGCGCGTAATTCAAAAATATTTAATGAAATGTAAATAAGCGGAGCGCACATTGTCACACACACGATCACGCACGCGCACACACATTGTAAATTGAAGAAATGTAAACAAAGCTCACGTCACGTTCGCTGCTTTATGGCAGTAAATGTGTTGCATGGTGTTGTCATGTATGTTCTGGTGGGAAGCACAGATTAGACATGTACTCACATCGTCCCATTTCATGAATTTGTTGCCCCTTCTCAGGCTCTCGGGCACGGACACCGGCTTGAGCTGCAGCGCGTGAACTCCCGGCTGTGCCCCTGCCATTGATCCGTCTACTCTTCTCCGGTACGAACGAGTCACTTCACTCCACGCTCTACTCTGCTCTTATTCCCGACGCGGTTGCCTTTCTCTGGATAAACGCAGGCTGACGGAAGCCCCTCCACTACTGCTGCCTGTATGTCATGCCCGCATTGACGGCGG
Organism: Chelidonichthys spinosus; assembly: GCA_029853015.1. Classification (NCBI taxonomy): domain Eukaryota; kingdom Metazoa; phylum Chordata; class Actinopteri; order Perciformes; family Triglidae; genus Chelidonichthys; species Chelidonichthys spinosus. The sequence continues at coordinate 3,059,043 of CM056838.1, read as the reverse complement.
CGGCGGCGGCGCGTCCTCGGCTTTTGGAGAGTTGTGTGGAGGAGGCGGACGCAGGCGCAGCGCAGCGAGGCCACTAACTGACTGACTGGGCTGACTGAACGACATGCAGCTAAAACAGACCAGGAGAGAGAGAGGGAGAGGGAGGGAGAGAAGGAGGAGGAGGAGGGGATCTGAATGAGTTACACGTCTGGGTTCAAATTGTACAAGTCCAGCCTGCAGGGACGGGATCGATGCTGGAAGTGATCTAGCGCCTCCGTGCGTCCGAGGCCGGATGAGGGGAATCATGAGTGACCTCAGCGTGGATGAGCAGCTACAGGGCAGGGCAGGTGCATGCAAAAGATCCAATGCATTCATATGTGAATGATTAGGAGGATGAGATACCTTTGGGTGGAGGAGACAGTCTGGTTCTGATATTATAACTGGACTCTACAGCTTTGAATCGGACATAAACTCAACTAGAATATAGGGATTTCAGTCCATCAGCTCATATGTGATGGATTATTATGTGGATATAGTTTGTAGCCTCTGACGTGGTCACTGAAGACACACCGATCCCAGGATGCAGGGTGGAGCTTCTCAAATGCAATATTTTCAGAAGCAATGGCAGCAAACTCACTTCCATTCAAATAAAATATAAGGGTATCATATATTTCCAACATAATATCCCATGAAGGCTTTGAAATATGTCACGTGTGGAGACAGTTACATGAAATATAATGGAATTTAATGGTTAAAGTCAACCTCACACCTTGATATTTCCAACCTCCTGTCTATGATCCTGGTTAATGTGATCTATCTATCCTCACCAGAAGGCAACTGCACGAGGGAGGGGATACTTTAATTTAAGAAATCCGTCCACACCCATCAGCTGGAGTGGACTCTGGTTTCTGCTTCAGTGCCCACACATGGCTGCCGGCCATCTTACTTCTTCATGACTAAACTTCTTCAAAGTTCCGAGTGTGTCACCGCCGTCGGGACTTTGATTTTTTATTTCAACTTGCTTATTAAATAAAACATAGAGGCCCTCTGGGTTTCCTCCCACCCACGCTCTTTATTCTCTGCTGTTTCCTAAAAGAAGGGACTATCCGGCCACGCGTCCGTCCCCTGACCGTCAGACCTGTCAAACCTGTCCAAGTCTGACTGGCACTTTTCATGTCAGTCGTAATAGCGGTTTGTTGGAGTTCGCCTCCTGTCCTTAATGATTGATCTGTAGTGACAGCTCGGGTACCAGGCCACGAATAGAGTCGTCTGAGAGAAGACAATATTATCTGATGACAGACTTGTTTCAATAACAACAGCAAATACACCACATACTGAAATGCAGAGACAAATGTTTTTACGCCCCAAAGTGAGTCATGTTGCCCTCCATGCCTCAGACGTCGGCCCCCGTCATCCGTCTTATCAGCCCCGAGGTTCCAACTGAATCAGCCACAGCACCCAAACAAACCTCGAACTAAGGGGAGAAAATAATTGGATTGTTATATAAAAGTCCCTGTTACCTTCTTTCAGAGAAACACTGAGCTTTAAAATGCAGTTTCTTATTCTTTCCTTATTGTTGAAAGAAATAAAATGAGGAAAGTTACGCATCAGAAGGATCTCAGGCAGAGATTAGAATAAAGAATTATTCATAAATAATTAAATCAATCAATCAGGAGCTCCGAAAATGATGATATGCGTTTGACAAAGTTGGAGATCTCATCTCCTGGAACCTCGACTTGTCCTCTAAGCCGTGGTCGGGATTCATTTCCCAGAGAGCGGCTCCTTCTTCAACGGACTTCCTGTCGAGCAGCAGGACTGGATGAACCTGTCGGGGAGCCGAACCGCAACAGAGAGCCTCCTCGGAAACATGTTCCTGCAGCAAATTGGTCCCAGAAGTCAGACAGCATTCCTGTGCTGGAATCCAACCCTGACCCCGGGTTTACTGCGTTCATGTTTGTGGGCAAAATATGGGATTCAAAAAGCAGCAGCAAACAGGCAAAGATACAGAGGAGAGGATGTAGATGCTGCTCAACAAAAAGGGAATTTTGTGAACTTATACTGCAAAGCATGTACAAACAGACATTTTCATGATTAGGCTGTATAACTGCATGATCTGACTGAAAATCGGATGGCTGTTTTGCCCGGCAACCACTTTTTTTTTTAGAGTTAGTGTTGCAGCACAGATATCCAGCACACTTACTGTTCATTCACAGTCCCTCACACTGGTGTTGGTGGAGGAGGCGAGACGGCTGCTTTGCTTTATATGCAGTGACAAGACAGAAGGAACAGCAGTGCAGCAGCAGCAGCGACTCGGCGTTCCTGTGCCCATGATGAGGAACAGGTGTTCTCAAATGACTGCCTGCTGGAGCTTTCATCATCGATATCCACTCAAGACTTCCTCCCCGAGCTGCACATTCAGCACACTGAATTATGGACTCGTCACACCAGCACGCCTCCTCTCTCTGCCAACCTGATTTCGCTTCTTTCATTCGTGCTTTAGACGCCAAGATTGGTACGTCAATGTCAAGTGTTTGTTTTTTGACAGAATGCCTGTTCGTGAAGTGACTATAATAAACGTCGGTGGCTCAGATGGGGTTCATTTCTCCCTGAAGAGTTGATGTGAGGAACGTCGGGGAATACAGGTGTGAATGTGGACACGATGCCTCTGGGAAAAGGCGAAGGGTCTGTTTAGGTTGATGCCAGTATTGTCCTCTCTATGAACCCGAACAGAGCGTAAACCAAAGAGGCAAATTAGCGGCATCTTCTGGACATCTACTGTCACTGCACTTTGTGTCTGACGTCGAAAGATATTATTTATTTATTTTTTTTACCCCTGGAAAATGATTCATGCATACAATCATATAAAGTGTATTAAATACATATATATTATATATATATTCAAATATATAACTGTATGGATTATCCTTGTAAAATCAGTCTTTGCTGCTCTTATTGGAAGATCATTAGAATAATCATAATTATTATGCTTATTCTGGACAAAATAACTGGATTCAGAATATCATGAAAATACATTTAAAACTCTTAAAATGGAACTAAAACATCCTGGAATCAATTTAAATAACATACAAACACATTTATTATTATGTCACACATATTGTGTTAATGAAAAAACACATAAAGGAATCCAGACAGTCACGTTGACTGATTTTTGGCTATTTCATAAAATCAAAGGAAGACAAATCAGGTTGTTTCCTCACATTTGTCCAAAAAATAAAAAATGCAGTATTGCCATAAGCTAGTCCTGCTAATTAATATCCCAACTTTCCCACGACGGCCGAATACAACCACAGAAATGACTGTAGAGAAGTAGTAACCATGGTTTACATGCTACGGCCTTTTCCCACTGTTTCCACTAGCAGAATCGTCAGGTGACACATTTATATCAACATATATGCCCAACCCTGATTGTCCCCATTTCTCCTTATTCATATACAACTAAACGAGAAGTCATTCCACAGTTTAACCATAAAACTACCTGATGAGTTCATCATTTGAAGGACGGATGCAGCCGTTTTACTGTTTAACACGTCAGAATACAGTAAACTACTAAAAAAATAAACACGGGGGGGAAAAAAAACACATGAAACCTCGTTAAAATGTCTTACGTATCAGCCACATCCCACGGACTGCTAAATTCACACTTAAGTGGTTATAATTTGACTGTAATAAAAAAAAAAAAAAAAGGTTTTATTGGTCCGAATGTAATTGTTTCCTGTGCTTTCTGTTGTGGGTTTTTTGAGAGACGCGTCACCAGCGCGGCGGCCCACTGCTAAATTCCCTCCTCACAACTACTCGGACAGGAAGTTTCCATCCGCAGCCTCCGGTATTAGACATGTGTGTATGTGTGAAAAATCAACACACCCATTTACAGAAGGAGGTGGGGAGGGGGGATTAAATCCTATGAAGCCGCGTGGTTTCCAACTTTTCTCTTATGCACCTGTGAAAGGGAAAACACTCAGTAATGCATGGGCATCCCTGCTAATTATGTGACTATAGTCTATTTACTTCTGTATTATGAAACCATCAGCCTTGGGATTCTAAATGGGTTCAGTTCAAAGAGTTCCTCCACCACTCGTACTTATAAAATAGTGAGTAAGTACTGGCAGGCCTAACTACTACTTAGTGAATACGAGCTCTTCAAAGAAACTGGGGATGTGGTTTCTAGCCTATAAAAAGACCAAAGCCGTACTTGGACTTTCAAGGCTTCCAGCGTGAGGGTGGGGGTGGTGGGGGGGCAATGCATCAAGTTCACCAACAGGGGGTGCTGTGGCATAACATTCCCACCATGCTAGCTCTCTCTCTCTCTCTCTCTTGCTCTCCTCTGCTTACGATTAAGAATAATCCTTCTCTCAAGGTTCAGGAACTTCATTGTCCATTCAATCCAAATTCCTGGTAACTAACATAACACGGAACATGTGCAGTGAAAAACGATATGTTAAAAACTTAACAGCTTGCAGAGGGGGCCCAGGGCCTGTGGTTCAGGTCAAATTATGAGTTTAAAGCAAAACGCCGGAGCTCTTTCTGCTCCCCGACTCCACCGACACAAAAATGTGTGTGTGTGTGTGTTTTTTTTTTTAACATTATTCACACCTGGAGAGTTGCAGCGACCTTGTGGGCGAGACAGGGGAGGCTTTAATATGTCTCATTCCTCTGTGTTTCTGTGTGTAACCAAACACTTCTACTGCTTCTATTGTCTTATCTGAGATTGAGGAGGGGAGGGGAGGAAAAAAAACCTGGCAGGTGTTTCTTCCCTTCAGGCTACAGACTTCTGAAATGAGGAAAATAGAGGGTGGGAGTCAGAATGAAAGGGAACACGCATGCATGCATGTATACACACACACACACACACACACACACACATGCACAAGCATATACTTTGACACACATGTCTGAGTGTGTTGCGAGATCACACGGCCAGTGCTGTTACATGCAGTGTAAACATGTCTGAGGGTGTGTATTAAATGCTCATTACAGAGGACTGGGTAAGCTCTGGGAGAGACTGGGAGAGAAAACAAACAAACCCCACAGGGTGGCTGAGAGGGGGGGGGGGCTCTCCCAGTGTAATTCAAGTTCAATAACTGACCCTTAACCTCACTCTAACTCAGGTTACACAGTTCTGGTGAGACAGATTATAGGCGCAGTTACCTCACAGCTGTGGATACTATACACCTCTACAGAAGCTTCACACACACACACACACACACACACACACACACACACACACACACACACGGCACCAAAAACAAAACAAAAAGGTCAGTTGGTAATGTCAACAATCAACGAAGTATTGTTGAATATCAAATGGCAACGTGGATGACAGGTTCCCGATGCGAGCACCTTTTTGGGATGATGTAAAGAAACCGGGACCACACAGAGACCCTTTCACAGCCAGGAAGTAGACGACATCATTCACCTGCAAGAGCTGCAGCTGGGCCAGTTTCACTCTGTCAGAAACTCATTACGTGCACGTCAGAATGATCAGGGTGAAGCAAAACCACTTCACATGCAGGCAATTGTTGGGTTTTACACCTTGGAGATACGGAGGAACCGCGTTGTCTGCAGAGATCCTGCAGTAGATGATCCCTCGGAGGATGAAAGATAGCATTTTGTTCTGTTTGTCTATGTGTTGGTGGTTGGTTGAGGGGGTCCACATGGCAGCAGTTATCATCTTGTTATTTAATTCATCTTGCATGCAAGCAAACCAACTAAACATGCAATCTCTAAAAAACAAAAAATCATCAATCAGACGATATTCAATTCCTGGTTTTCCAAACAAAAACTGCCACTTTGAATTAATATTTATTCCAATGTGTCCATCCGCCACATGAATCCAGATTTTTTTTTTTTTTTTTTTTTTGCAACTTCCAGATGAGGCCAGTGGAAGGGCTGCAGATGCCACGGTTGTGGCCGCAACCTAAAAATGGTTCACATCCCATGCTGTGTTAGCATAACCACGGTCACATGTCTGAGGGAAAGACTGAAAAGTCTGTGGGGGGGGAGAGGAAAAGAGAAAAGAGAGATGTATCTACTGAATTCAACTTTTTTTTTTCTTAACACATGACAGAGATAGAAACATCTAGATTTAAAAAAATCAATTCCCTTTTGACCCCTTCCCTCTCGGTTGGGTCCAGACATCTCCGCCTCTGGGCATCGCTTCACTCCTATTGTGGGTGCAACAGTAGATGGGGCTGCAGGTCTGCAACACTACAACAGAGAATCTGGCTATTTGACCCAATCTTGTCTTTGTTTCAGTCCTTTCCTTTCCACGAGTCCCTGTGGACTCAATATTTATGGATTGGTAAAACCAACATGGAACGGGGGAGTTGACCAACATATCGAGTGTCAAAGTCTTGTCAGAAAGGTCCTAAATTTGCATCATTACAGCTCATCGTCTGGGGAGACGGCAGGGCTAATTCAAACCATCGACTCGTAGCTGGGAGAGAGAGAAAGTGGGGCTCTCTCTTCTGGAGAGGAATCAAAAAAATGGTTTATATCATCATCTTTAGGTTCCACAACGTACAGCTGTCGTTTCAAAACCTGACATCTCGAGACAAAGCAATAAGGCATCATTGTGCCTCAAAAATGAGAAGCAGGATTTATAAGCACCTCCCACTGTGACTTTACTATTAAGTGCGTTTGTTATAAGTCGATCTGCCAATCAGCAATGCACAAAGGGCCTATTGTCCACGGCCGCTGTGGCACAGTTCCAGAGAGGGCGTAAAACTCCTGTCTGCTCTGATAGCGATCTGGAACTAAAGCCCTTCGCCCAATCCCTACATGCAGCAGCTACAACAGTGCTGACTAAGCCTAGGCCGCGCTAAGATGCTGATCTGAGGTCAGTTTTGTGCCCTCAAATGGTTTTAAATGGGAGGATTAGCTGCAGGTAAGGTGGTCATAGGTCTGTGCCTAAGGCCAGGTGTGGAGTTAGGGATCAGGCTTTGTGCTGTGGTGGAGATTTTTTTTTCTTCCCCCCCTTCAAGTGGGCCTAAATCCTTTCAAGAAAGAAAATGTTGATGTTTACATCCTAGCTGTGACCCCTTCTTGGCCTCTCCGCTCGAGCATTCCTGCCATAGCTGTGACATCTAGCTAAGCTTTAGGACACCAGGGGGATAGTGAAAACAGCTCTTAATCACAGCCACAGGGCACCTCCACCATAACAAAGCAACCCCTTAACCCCTCGGTGTTTGTGTGTGTTCCTTAATGCATGTATGCATATACATGCGTGTGTGTGTGTGTGTGTGTGTGTGTGCTCGGATTTCTTCATCCAAAGAGCACCTTTGGATTCAGGAGGCCACAGCACATTTATCGTGAAGGAGTCACCCATTTCATTTCCTTTGGATAATCACACGTAATTCCACGCAGATCGAATATTTACTGTACACCTGCATATGCACTGAATGGAGCTGTAAAAAAAAAACACCCAGAATGCACCAAAAGGTCATGCAATGGCCAGGATCACAAACAACATGCAGCTGTGAGTATAGAACGTTAATCTCATGTATTTTCCAAATCCTGGTGAGCTTTGTTCCATCGTCATGCTCTTCTTTTGAGATAAAAAAACAGAAATCTACACTGGAAATACATAAATACAAGATTAAGTTCAAGTATAGCACAGGTTTAAATCGATAATATAAATGTAATACATTTTAATTGATTTTCTGGGATGAGGATATGCAAAAAAAAGTTTGTTTTTTCTGAACATCAATCTATTTGATAGACGGTGTGATTCCTGCGTTACGAAGCGGTGTAGTAACATTTGTTTTGCTGGCGGACGGCTCGGCCTGCGGACTGCTGAGCTTGAGGCGATAAGGTCGACGCAGGTCAACCGAGTCCAGCTAAACAAACAAGGCGCTATCAAAGAGGAAATTTCCTGTCCAATCTGCGAGTTTTTCTCTTCACAGTTAGCGTACATTCACCAGATGATCCCAAGAGGGAGACGAGACGACAGAGTAGGAGCAGGCAGAGTGCAAGTCCAGTCCAGTTGGTCAACTCAATCCATACGGGCTTATCTCAACATTGTACATGACGGTAAACGGAGACAATCAACTCATTCAATTAGTCCTCAAAGCATTCAATCTACTATTCTTGTCCTCAAAGGATTTCTTCTATTATAAAAAGATACAGGATTTGCGATGCGATCTTTGTCTTCCACCCAAATTCTCCCATGTGACCCCTCCTCCGTGACCTCCACTGGCTCCCTGTTGCATCCAATTCAAGACGATGACACTGGCCTTCAGGGCCATCAATGGAATGGCTCCCATCTACCTTCAAACATGGTCAAACCTCATGCCCCGAAGCGAGCACTTCGCTCCTCTACTTCAGCTGGCCGGCTGGTACCACCATCGCTGAAATCAAACTAATGTCGCTCAGCAAAGTCCAGACTCTTCACTGTTCTGGTCCTCAGTGGTGGAACGAACTCCCGACCAATGTCAGGACAGCAGAGTCACTGCCATCTAACGAAAAAGGCTCAAGACTCACCTGTTCAGGCCTCGACTCTACATAGCATGACCCACTAACAACACCCCAAAAAAGCACTCATAGGTCATAGCTCTTGTTATATTTTTTCGCTCTTACTTTATCGGCAATGATATGTTGTGTTTTCTTTCTTATGACAAATATACTTATTGTAAGTCGTTTTGGACAAAAGTGTCTGCTAAATGCCCTAAAGTTAATCTTTAAAACGTTTTCATTTCATGCTAACGTACACCCATCGGACGGCCGCACAGCAATCAACCCGTTTCTCTAAAAACCTTGCAACGTTTCAAATTGCTTCCCAGCCATAATTCTTCCTCCATCCTCTTTGACTCAATTACCTGTCACCTGGCGGGACAAAGGAGACACTATGGAGGCCATTTCTTATGCAGACGTACGCCTGCAGTCACACACACACACTAACAAGCAAAGACGCACACACCCAGGAATGACACAATAGTTGGTATGGTTGCTAGGCGCTGTAGTAATTTATGGCGGGATAGGGTTGCAGGCTTAGCGCCGCATCAGTGTCTCCGTACCGGGGTGATGAGCGTTTGCTGACAGCGTTCGAGCCCCTTCTCATTCTAACTGCCGGGGGATCGTCAGCATATTACATGGCCGACAGCACTCGCTGAATGTTTGGAATATAAACAAGAAAGAGATATTTTATAAGTAACTTAGCAGGTGGTGTTTTTCTATCGAGGCAAGCGCAAAATTTTTCTGGACCTTTTGAGGATTTTGAATGGAATTTAATATAAATTTTCAGGAGAAAGCTGCCAAACAAGCAGTATTGGGGTTGCCAACAATATCACATATTTTCGGAGACTGTCAAAACTTTGCTCTCAGTTTGCAGACCTATATATATTTTTACATTACATTAGCATTTTTGTCTTATTTTGTACTAAATGTATCTTTGCTTTACGACACAGACGGCTTTTGTCAGAGCTCGGTCTCGTCAAAATGATTGTCGGGATTACACGGCTATTTCATGACGTACAAGCCCCTTTTTCTCCGACTGCAAATATATCTTCCAGAGTGCATGTGTGTTTGTTTGTGTTTTGTTGCTATGTCTCTGCGGTTGTGTACAACGGTTCCTTCAAGTACAAGAGTGCGCATGTCAGTGTGTTCAGGCTGTATTAATGGTGCATGTGTGCACGAACCTCCCCCGCCATACTGCAGGAGATTTTTCATCACATGAAAGCCAACAGGGGGTGGTATGCATGCAGGGCGAGTCGCTTCCATCTGCCCTGTCCACTTAAATTAGTGGGGCCTCGCATCCAGCAGCATCTGGTTCCAATATGGAGCCAGGCGGAAGGGTGGGTGCCTCGCTGTGCGGCGGAAAATACAGCCTACTGTACCTTTAAATAGCCCTCAGGAGGCTTCGGGACGGATGCTGGCCCTATCGCCCGATCCCAAGATTCTTTGTATCTGGCCTGACACTTCTTCCCCTTTGAAAGAGGACAAATGTACAATTAGGCAGGAATGCCGGCAATGCTTGTTTCTTTTTTTTCGGATCGTGTGTTTTCGAGCGCTGGCTCGATCGACCCATCAACCTTCCCCTCGCTGCTCCGCGGTGAGATGCACCGTCTGACCCCTGGCCAGGCCGGCAGACCGGGGTTCTCCGGTTCTGCTGGTCCGTGTTTGGGTTAGCCCTCTTGTTGTTCTGGTTCTGCTGCAGTTGGCCGAGCCAGGTCTCTGTCAGCACTCCTCTGTGGCACAAGTCTGTGAAGATCCCTCCTCCTCCTCCTCCTCCTCCTCTTCTTCCCCTGTACGAGAGGCACTTCAGAGCTTACCCATAATTCAAAGGTTTCCATCTCAACCATAATTCACACTGCGCTCGGCTCTAACTAAAGGGGCCGTCTGTAACTACGGTGATTGCATGTTTGTCAAACGAATTGTCAGTGCAGCCGACGCAGGAGGAGGAAGAGAGCCGGGCCAGAAACATGAAGATGACACGCTCAAACGCACGCGCCATAGTATGTGGGACGAACTTCAAACAAACGCCTTGATAAAGAAATGTCTGGTCGTTCTGGAGCACGTAAGTAAGTAAAGAGGTTATATCCTGCTTCCTGTCACGGCGTTGGGAAGTCAATGCTGCTGAGAGTCATCGTCAAACACAATGGTAGAGGAACGTAGACGCCGCCGAGGGATCCGTGTCATGTCAAGAGTCAAGACAAGAGACTAAAGGTCTTCAACGTTTTCAGGCCAAGGACCCCCAAGGCTGATAGAGACCTGGTTGAGGGACCCCCAGACCCCCAAGGCTGATAGAGACATTATTACATATCGTATAATGTTCCTTATTAAACCGGCCAATAATAATAATGTGTAGTGCAGCCTATAGTTCCATGTATAACAGTACTTTAAAATAATGTATGTATACAATGCTAAGACATTAAAATAATAATTGTTGACTAAATCATATTTGAATTGATTTTGGCGTTTCTACATCACAATATTAAACAAACAGGAAGATTAATATCGGCTTATAACAGGTTGTATTCATGTTAATGTTGTATTTAAATATTTGGAAGAAAATAAAGTTTGGGATCAAATCATTTCGGGGTCCCCTCGCTGCAGTAACTCTGCGGAACCCCTAGGGGTCCCGAACCCCCTGTTGAAGATCTCTGGACTGGAATGTTTTTCCAAAACAAGTGAAAATATATTGACAACACAAATGATTCTGTTTAGGGTACGCTGTAAAATTGCAACAACAACAACATTTGAAGTGAATATTAGACGACAAACAGCATTATATCGTAGTTATTGGGCTCACTAGAGCACATGGAAAGAATCTGCTATCCAGAAAGCCACAAACTGTTGAAGGGGCCCTGTGGAGGCCCTCCCTGGAGTCTCCGGAGCACAGGGATTGTGTGTTTGCATTAGCAGCGAGGGAGGAGAACACGGAGCGAGGAACACAGTGCGATCAGATAAGACTGATGACAAGGCAGAGAGAATCGATGACAAACTTCTGACAGCTTTGGCCCATGTCTTCAGACCTAGCCCGCCTGCTGAAATATAGATCGCGGTGTGCCTCCAACACACACACACACTGTCAGATACTCATTGTGTGTGTGTAATATGTGAGTGATTAGCTGGTAAACCCCAGGAAAAGCAGCACGACGGTGCCCCAGTGTCACCGAAGAAAAATGCTATCTACATTTTCTTTTTGGCTTCTCAAAGAGATTACAGATGTGTAAAAAGCACCTTTGTGTATCTCAAGTCTTCACCCTCCACTGCTATTGTTACAAAATCCGGTGCCCTTTGACCTCCCGCGTTGGAATGCACACATGCGCAGAGCAACAATCAAAGGGCAGATCCAAACCAGGCAGCAGGTTAAACTCTGGCTATAGATAGATTGTCATTTTTACCTGTAAACAGTCCACCAGCCACAAGACTGCTGGCCACAAGTGCTAACCACCGGGTCGTTTTTTATTAAGTTGTGACTTCCTCCCCCCCCCCCCTCCCTTCCTTACATCAGGAGTTCAGAGGTCAAGAGGATCTGTCAGCGGTGACAGAGAGGATTATGAGTGTAGGCATTCCATTGGCAGTCATTACTGCCCTCAGTCAGCACCCAGGACCCCCCCCACCCCCTTCTTTCTCATCCTCTGTCTTTCTGTCTCTTCTCTCTCTTGTCCTCTGACAGACTAAGAGGCAATTAGTGTCACATTAGCGATATCCAGTGTATAATTCTTATTCATGCCAAAACTGCTGCTGTTCACTCGCTTTTTTTTTTCCTTCTTCTTCTTTTTCTTCTTTTTTTTATTTAAATAAACAGATGCTTTGATGGAATTCACTTCATTTCAAACTCCTAATATTCTGCAGGACTAAGAGCCTCGGCCAGAACTACTTCTCCACAGCAACAGTCGCTGCTGAATCACAATCCCCCACATCCAAACACAACACTTAAAGAAGAAGAAGAAGAAGAAGAAGAAGCGATGTGAGGTTTTGGACCCCTGCACTAGAACCCCAGCCCAGTGGGGATTCCTCACATTCCAGCCCGAGCTGGAGCTGGAGCTGGAGCTGGTAATGGATCTGACCGGGGGCCTGCTGGGCTCAGCGCACTGCGGGCCTAGTCCTCCCTGCCTCCGTTTTTTTGTGCTTTTGGAACAAGACAGCGCTTTTCCGAGTAGGACACCTTCCTGAGAAACAGCCTCAGGTACTGACTTTCCCTCCCTCTGTCATCAAAAAAAAAAAAAAAAAGAAGCCCACATGAATGCGTTTTTCCCCTTCCTCTCTGCCATCCCTCCAGCTTCTCCTCCTCACACAGCTGTAACAGGATAGTGGGAGTTTACATCACGGCCGACTGAGGGGCTGGGTCTCTTTTTTTTTTTTTTTTTTGACAGTAATGCAAGGGACACTTGTTTACCTAACCTTATGGGTCACAGTGCAGTTTAGCAGGGAATGAATGACTTCATTTTTAGGGTTTTAAATTAAAGGGTTCCTCCTCTCTTGAACTTAAAACAGATTTGTGCATGCTTTGGAATGAACAAAGCACTCACTCAGGCCTTTCTACCCCGGCTGTGACTATAAAACAAAAAGAGGAAAAAAACAAAAAAAGTGATGGTAAATACGTAGTACAGTACAACTCCTGAGGTTGCACACGTTTGCATACAGTTATAACATTCCTTACTATCTTAGGCCTAGTTAGTGGTTCATACATATTGCAAAAAAAAAAAAAATCTTTCATTCACCCTGACGCGGTGTCAGTTACTTCAACAGTTATTGGGCTACGCCATATTTGAGGGAAATTGCTACCTTATGCGCCTTTAAAAAAAAAAAAAAAAAACCTCTGGCTTTTGAATGAGACCTTTTAAAAAAAGGGGGTAGTGTTTCATTTAGAGTTGGTGGTCATTTTGGCAATGTGATTTTACCGCCAGGGAGCCTTGGAACCATTTACACTCACACACATGGCATCAAGGCCTGCTGTGGTGGTGGTGATCAAGTGCTTTGGAGCTGCCTGGACACCATGAGAACACAAATTAGAGCCCATCTCGTCCGTACTTCCCCCCCCAACTCCAAAAATGCTCAGGCTACAGGAGCACGCTCTCACTCCAGCCTTTCATGCCGCTTGCTCGTCAAAGGAGAATTGATTAAAGGCCCCTTTTTAAATGACTTCCTTTTCAGAGCTATTATTTCCCAATAACCAAAGGAGAGCAGATTGAGATCAGTAGTCTAATCTGTTGTTTCCCTCTCCCATCTTATTGGTGTTTTTGTTCGAGCCCGGGCGAGAGAGCTCACCCCATTTTTCCTGTCAGTCATCGGGTTGTAATACCGGGGCTCATGGCTGTAACTTTAGCCCGCTCAAGCACTCACGCACTGGGCCTTTTTTTTGTGAATGTGAAACAAGTCACTCTCTAAACCCTCTGACAAATAAGCCTATGCCACAAAGAACCTGTAACTCTGCCGCCCGGGGGAGAAAATCTTTGAAGCCGCGACAGAAAGGACGGGCTTCACAGCGGGCGAACTTCAGGGACAATAGGAATCCTTGAACTCTTCATCCTATAAACAGAAACACAGCTCACCCCTGAGGTTAGTGTGATGGATTCTTTCCCAGAAGGCAAACTATTTGGTTGTCGCTGGTTTAAAAAAAAAAAAAAAAAGACTATGTTTGGAATGGCAATATGTCATGCTTCCACGGCGCCAAATTGAGTTGAAAGTGGAGCTCGGCCATCAAAACAGCAGATGGGGGGGAAGAAAAAGAAATGAAAAGATAAGAAGGGATGAGGACTCTTTGGTTGAAACACCTACAGTGTCCGTCTTACTCAGCGGGCTCTAATCGGACGCCAGCATCTCCCTTTGGACTTCAAACGTTCCTGTAAACACCTGCTTGTATCTCGCCTCCGCATCTGTGTGGGTAAACACCGCCCGTTCTTGTCCGTGTACAGACAAGACCTCTGGACAGTTATTTCTTCTGTAGCCATGCATCACATCTCCTCTCAGAGATGAAGAGCTCGGGGGAGATGAAAAGCAGAAAGCAGGAGGGAGGGGAGGCAGGGGGAAATCCGTTGTAAAGACGAGACCTTCAGGTGAGAAATGTGCGGTTTTGGCAAACAACAGTTGGATTCATCCAGGTGGTCCCAGACGGCCTATCCAAACAAGAAGCCTCAGATGGAGCGGCGTCGGGATGGTGTTAAAAACAATGGCGCGGTGGGGCTCGTATCTCTCCTCGCTTTAATGATTAATCTGATCGAGCCGACTTTTCATGTGTTTGACACCGGCGTTCCTCTGGGAGCTCTTTTGACTCGTCATCGGGACAAGTAATAACAAGAAGTGTTGTGTCTCACAGCAAAAAAATAATCACCTCCACAAGCCGAGACGCCCGTGTCTCTCAGACGATATTAACGGTTAACTTCACGTTCATCAGCGAGAAACGCCGCACATAAAGCATGTTAACGGGGATTCCTCTGTGCCTTGATATAAGTGTTACTTGAAGGTGCTGTAAGCTTAGACGGACTGCAGAACTGCCTTTTAATTCTCTGCGTTTTTGACGCTCCTTCATTACAGATTGGTGGCTTAGCACTCACTTCTCACTCCTTCCCACTGCATGCCTGCTCTCTCTCACCTTTGCATGCCTGTTTAATGCTCGGCCCTGCTCCACGAGTCACCAATTGACCAAATGTAAACCCCTTTACCCCCCCCACCTCCCTCCCTGTGCGACTTTTCTACCCCCCCCCCCCCCAAAAAAAACGCTGCTTTCAGTATTGATTTCAAGCATCAATGTGCCAGTGAATTTGAAGGAACCAGGAACCACAGATGACTTTTCTAATGGCGAAACAAAGCCGGCTTTTGTGTCTCGGATTCTGGGAGGCCGCTCACTCTTGTCATGTACATGTGAAATTAATTAGGAGGAAATACTAAAACACTTGGAGTGGAAATTGCTTTTCACCAGATGTTCTACATATGAGGATCAATTTAGTATTCTTAGCATAGCAAAAAAAAAAAAAATGACTATATAACTTCTCTACTTGCCCTCTTTTGATGAAAGCCAATCTGTCACTCAAGGCACATAAAAAGAAGTCAGGGTTATACGCTACTGTTTGTTCCACTTTATGGAGTCTTAGGTAATGTGATTACTTAACCAGGTTAGGAAAATAGAATGTTTCATTCTGGGGTAAAAATTCGACACACCGACAAGAGGCCCAGTGTTCCTCAGTGATCCATGGGTAAACCGAACGAGTGGTCTTTTCCTCGTCCCCTTGGCCCCCCCTCGATTGCAAGAGAGGCCAAATAATCACAGATAAATCACTGTCGGATGTGAGAGAGCCATCATAACAGAGGTGTTTAGGTAAGTCTGCAGCTGACATCTCATATGTCACGCATGTGTTTTCAGTGTGTTTTGGCGAAAGGGTCCAGCCCGTTTAAAAAACCCTCCACGATACGTATATATAATATATATAGAACAGCCCAGCGTTCAATGACAAGGCAAAGATGAATTGGGAGAGATCAGAAACTCTCATTTCGTTCCTTGTGTTTACATTGCCTGACCTTCTGCACAATGTCAAAGATGTGTGAGGAACAAGGAAACTACTTTGATACAGCTCACTGCACTGCCAGCAGATTTAAACATCAAGGAAGAACCGTCCAAGGGGGGGGGGGGGAAACCAACTTCTCAATATAGTTCCTCTTATTCTAACTGACAAAACACACACACACTTAAGCCTCGATCCTTTAACTTTTTGTAATCATCATGTCCTTGTGTATGAGGCCCTGCAAAGCAAGCTTTCACTGGGAGAGAGCTGGCTGTCTGAGGCAAACGACTACACAGTAAAAAAAATACAGCAGCTCTCCCCATAGCTTCTGTTGCTCTGTGTATATTCAAGAGAATCCAAGCCATCTGGAGTCTGTTTATTGTATTACAAATGACACATAATGGTAATCTGGCATGCGATGAGAGAATGTGGATTACAGACAAGAGGGAGGGGAGGAGGGGGGGGGCATGAAACAGGTATTAACCTTCATTTGATTTCCTTTAAGGAGGACATTTTAATTTAAGGCCACATTTAATCTACCTGATTATTCATTACAGTAAGCTCGCCCCATCACTGCATGAAACAGGATAAACAGAGGAAACCGCCAATTAAATCACATTCCAGGGAAGATTGGGGGGCTTACTGTATACAGAGCAGTTGGTTTAGTGACATAAATATTTACACAAACTGTCACAAATTAAGACAAATGTTACCAGGAAATAGGCTACACTGTGAGGGGCCAGAGCGAGGGGGGTTTGTCTAAATTTATTGGCCTCTGTTGAGTCCCAAATGTGTGTGTTTTTTTTTTTTTAAACTGTTCCCCCGGTTGTTCAAAGCGAAGCAGAGCGGGACAACTGTCGCTGCTCTGTGCGAGTCTCGGCACGGTAGATCATCCCGCTGAGCTCTTTAACGCGATGTGCCTTTTGCCTCAAACGTTGAAAGCTTAATGTGATGTGAACATTCGTTTTCCATTGACATTTACAGCAAATACTAACATGGATCAAGTATCTCCAGCAGACAGAGCGAGGGAGGGAGGGAGGGAGGGAGAGATGGGCGGAGATATGAATAGTTGCATCAGACTGGCCCTAGTAGAAGTTAAAGATACATACTGCATGCCCAGGGAGTGGATGTCAGTTAAATGTTTATACAGCTGCTCTGAAGATTATTATTATCATGAAACCACACAGTTATAATGTCATTCTGCGGATGCCAGAGTACAATCAGGTCCTCCCTATAGCCTACTAAGCCTCCTCGCTCCCCCTGTCAGACAACTCTGCTGTTCTGCTCCCTCCAGGCGGGGATCAGACTCAGCACGACGCCGTGATAATGAAATGTGACAATGAAATGGGCTTGTTCCGCACTAACGTTGACCAGCCTGTGTTTGCATTTTGTTCCAGCTGTAAAGATGCTGTAGTTTTTTTAACTATAGCTGCCAGAGGTACTAATACCTGTAGACAAATCAAGCTTTAAAAGAAAAGACACTATTGACGACTAAACTGCTCTTAGCACGTCGCTTTGTAGCTTAGCTGTGAACGAGAGCCTGCATGAACTGATTTTTTTGGCCACCTGGGGGCAGCAGACACAAGCATTAAACACAACACAACATATCACCTTTTTAAATATGCAATACGCAACCGCTTCCAGAAAAAGAAATGCATACTGATACAAAAATAATCCCTACAATCGTCACTTATGACCCGCTAGAAGTTTGGCGAAGTCTATATCTGTGTTTCTCTTGTCTTCTAATTTTGGAGCATCAGCAAAGATCTCCTCAAAGACCATCTGGACCCCACGTGGGGGTGTAACCTCGGCCAATTAGCAGGGTGTGTGCAACCTGCTCTCATTCCCAGGTCAAACACCGCTACTCTGTCACGCCCCTTTGGTGTATTGAGGCCCACAGAGAGAGCAGGCAGGCCACAGCAGGATGAAGCCATTCAATCCAAATCCGGCACCTTCCCGCAGGTCCTTGAGGAGGTGTTGGTTATTTTTTGTGATTTAAAATAATGTTTTAATGCTTCTGAATCACGGATTTGTTATCGACATCTCTTCATGCATTCATTCATTCATTCATTCATTAGCTCGCTTGCTCACTCACTCCCTGGGTGAGAGAGGAGGGGTGACTTTTGAATGCTGTTTTGAACAGCAACCGAAATGTGACTACATTATGCCTTTAAGTCGACACACATAGTTACAAAACGCAGCAGTTTCAGAACAACTGAGCAGTCACACACACAACATGTTTGGTTCTTATTGGGTATTAAAGAGTGTTTCCCTTTAAAAAAAAAACATCTCAATATAGCTTTTGGTATTTATCATCTTGCTGACTATTTATCCATTAAACAGTCGATGTACCGGCCTTGGCTTAACGATACGAGATGCTCAGTTTGGTCTAACCTTCTCGGTATCTCACATACGATAAAACCCACAGATTCCCTACGTCATGCAATGGTCTAATCTCATCAAGTGTTGAAATGTTTTTTCGTGAAGCCTCACCGTGTGTTACTGCTAATGGCTTGACACGGCAGATGAAATATTTCTTGACCTTTCCTCCGATCCAGCGAGTGATTGAAAATGCTCCCAGTCAGTGGTTGCATGTGAAGGTCACAACACTTCTATTCGGATGTTTCCATTTGTCTGTTTTTTGGTCTCCTGGATCTTTAAAGGGACACGGAAACAAGCTTCGTTTCACACCGTGGTATGACTGCATGCAGACATTAGCATGTTTAAAACCCGGGAGACGGTAGCATTTAGAGTACAAAAAGCCATCCACCATTCCAGCGGGTATATTGCATTAGATCTACATAAACAAGGATTAATTGAAACCGTCCTTGCTGGAGATGTGTCAGCTCCCGATTCCACTCTCATGTATAAGATAAGTGTTTTCCTTCCTTGGCCCATAAACAGCTGCTTGTGCTTAAGCGGTAAAATGTAAATCTTGATGCTGGCTGTTTATGTAGCCCAAGCTTCTAATCATGCAGACATATAATTGAGTGACGCATGGTGTCTTTATGAGTGGAGCTGCATTCAAAGGGCAGATCCCTGTATTTATGTCTCTCTCTCTCTCTCTGAAATGGAAGTAGCTGCCTCTCATCCCAACTAGTTTGTTAAATGAAGCATGTGTTTATATGAATTCCTATTGTAAGCTGTTTAAGTGTGAGGTCCGTACAGAGCTAAATGTTCCGTACGGGCATACTGATTTTATGGCTGCGTGGCAGAGTTACTGTTACACAGTCAGACCATCAGGCTTCACTTTGTTCAGCATGCGTAAGAACATTTAGGGCATTTAGCACGGAACAAAGACACGGCATTGACTTCAAAAGTGTCTCAAAAATTGAAAGGTAACCCATGTAAATTTATATGTATACGACGGCGTATGAGGGGCCACTGTAGGAAAAAAAAAAGAGCCGAGAGAGGTGGGCAATATTCTGAGAAGAAATAAGCATCAAATTTACGACTTTATAAAGTCGCAAAAGCTACTTTTTTATAGAGGTCTTAGAGGAAGTAAACACGCTGCTTGCTGTTGCTACGACAACAAGTAAAAGCTACCACTAGCCCAACCTCCCCGATCAATAAAGACCCATAAGATGACAATTTGTCTTCATATAAACAAAAACCAACAATAAGCATCAACGTCATCACCCTGAGGACCTTAACGAGGCGTTTAATCAGAAAAAATAAATGCGAACATTCATGGGAAGTTAGCTAGCATAATAGCAGCGTAATAAAGTAGTAAATCACGGAATATTGCCCCCCTCTCTCGGCTACTTTTTTCACATACAATGAAGTGTTTACCGATGATAGTGCTAATCACAAACTGCAGATCGGAGATAAAAGGAGCAACCCTCGCTGCTGGATCAAAGCTCGTCCACTATTTAGGCAGGAAATTAAAAACACAAACAGTGTGCCAAATTGCCAAAGTGTCAGCGGACCAACCTCAGCGTGCTTTCCAGTATTTGAAACATGCAAGCAGGAGGTTTGGACCCCTGTTTTGTGATCTCTGAAAAAAAAAGGGGGCTGTATAATCTGGGGGTGGACTTGTTGCTCAAATTAGTGGGTAGAGAAGTGTGCCACATGTTCAGTATCCATAAATATTGACTCTGGCTTTCTAGCTGGCCGTCTCTGACCTTGGTGGGTTTCCATTTTGGGAACAACCTATATGAAATGTGTCCCATTTCCCCCCCACAATCCCTTTCATGCACCATGTGCTTGTGCTCGGCGTAGCCCAGCATGTCGCGCTTCCGCTGTCAAACACATGTGGATTGATGAAGTTTTTTTTTTTATTGGTTTGCAAAATTAATAAAACAACTCCGACTGGGATTAAGAGGCGATTCACGGCGACAAATCGCTCCCTGATTTTTTTTGTTCAGCAACATCTCTGAAGATTATCTCCTTGTAGGTATGTTACTGTGTGTTAAGGCTACATCTGGCTCAAGGCAGAGGAATGCAGGCCCTGTGTCTCGCCAAGTTTCTGTTAACAGCAGGCGAAAGGCTAATAGTTGGATCTGCAGTGTCATCTCAGGGCTTCGTCTGCCCCCTGACTCCTGGAATGTACGTGATGACAAGAGAAGGCCGCACCGTCCACATCCAGCACAACCAACCAAACACACACACACATGGACGCTGGTGAGTGGTGGACAATATACCATGTCTTCTCGTCTTCCTCAGAATGTATGTATTAAAACAACAAAACACATTCTATCCAAGAATCTCCCTCCTATAACCTCAAATATTCCCCCCTTGAATAGATTTCTTTGGTTATAAGTGTAATGTATTACACATTGTTCTCCCTTCAGGGGGGTTTCCATCCAGGAAAAAGATACACATATTAACCAGAGCAAAAGTACACGCTGGTGGTCTACTGTATATTAGTCTTTTGGTTGATGATTCCCCCCCAAAAGGTGAAGGATGAATGGAACATACCAATGAAGATATCCGACTCCCAAACAATGAGAACAATATAGAAAATTCTGCAGACGAGGGTCTGTATTATATAAAACCTAGTCTGGTTCTCCAGCTGTACTGTAGTTAATAACTTATGATGACTTGGCGCAAACTCTGAAAAGTGGTTCTGAAAAGTGAAGCCCATGCATAAGTGCCTTAAAAGTGCATTCTCTCTGCTGGCCACCAGGGGGCGACTCCTCTCTGGTTGTATAGAAGTCTATGAGAAAATGGTGCTACTTCTCTCTGCTGGCCACCAGGGGCAACTCCTCTCTGGTTGTATAGAAGTCTATGAGAAAATGGTCCTACTTCTCTCTGCTGGCCACCAGGGGGCGACTCCTCTCTGGTTGTATAGAAGTCTATGAGAAAATGGTCCTACTTCTCTCTGCTGGCCACCAGGGGGCGACTCCTCTCTGGTTGTATAGAAGTCTATGAGAAAATGGTCCTACTTCTCTCTGCTGGCCACCAGGGGGCGACTCCTCTCTGGTTGTATAGAAGTCTATGAGAAAATGGTCCTACTTCTCTCTGCTGGCCACCAGGGGGCGACTCCTCTCTGGTTGTATAGAAGTCTATGAGAAAATGGTCCTACTTCTCTCTTGATGTATTATCTCAGTAAACATTGTAAACATGAGTTTATGGTCTCAATCTCTAGTTTCAAGTCTTCTTCAATCCAGCATGATGTTCATTTAGTACATTATGGTCCATTTAGAGTCCACCAGACCAGAAAGGGGATGCTTTAGGGGGCGGGGCTACATGGTGAGTAACAGGTCGCTACCATGCTACCAATGCTAGTTAGCTACTAAGATGACTTTAACACTTAGCTGTAAAGTTGACCTTGAATTATAGAAGCTAACTTTGTTAGCAGCTTCACACTAGAATCCAGATGGAGCTCAAATCCATCCGTCGCTCCTCCGCCGTTCTAAATATGGTCACTTCCTTCACTGGTTGCAAAAAAAAACAAAATAAAGGCTTCAAAACTGCAGTTTGCAAACCCGGGTGACATCATGATGACTACGTCCACTCCTTACATGGTCATAAAACGACATGAAGAAAAGTGAAACAGGAACTAAAGATGGGACAACTGGATTTGTGACAGAAAGTGTTGTAGTTGGTGTTCCTAAGAATGAAAGCCTCGGGGGCCGGATCAGAGACCAGTAGCATCGGTTCTTACTGGGACAAGAGGATTTCCAGGAACTTTAAGTCTATAGCTAAACCAGCGTGATGAGGATGTACAGATGTTCATCACACACCTGGGAGAGATTTCGCCATCGAGGATTCTTCCGCAAACTTTTGCAAAAAAAAGTCAAATGTTACGTCTAAACAAAGAAACATTCTTGAAGTTTCCTGTCTGTGGTGAAGAAAAAGTAATGCAGCGGGATCTGTGAAGACGAACTGCCGCACCATAAAACTGAGTATATACAGTGTGTTTTAAGAAATATTATGGAATCGAGTGTGTGGGAAACCTACAGCAATATAGACTTGTTTTGACAAAGCTGCATTTTCACTTGAATGATGCTTCCCCTTCCCTCCGAGCTGTTGGTCAAGGGAGTGGAACATCCAGAAGAAAGTTTGTAAACTGCTGTCCTAATGGGCCGATGGCTTTGTAGTGTTATAGAGATCCATGTGAGTATCTCAGAGTTTTATGCCGTCTCACTGCTATCACGAACAAACAAACGGCTGTCGGGATGGGAAATAATGACACCGGCGACGGCGGTGGTCGTGCTGAGTCACGGTTTAACTCGCTAGGTCGTTCATTTGTGTTCCAGATAGCGTATCTCTCTATCTGAACTCTCTTGGCTTGCCGGGGGGTTTTTGTTGTCCTTTCAATCAGCGTGTAATTGGATCAGCCGCGGCGATTAGATAAGGGTGATGTATCGGGCCTCAAAACAATGATATATATAAATACTTATAAATATGGTATCAGAGTTGCGTTATCTTCTTAAATCACTCGGGGAATCGCTGATCAAGTCCCTCAACGGCCGCGGCGAGACACATTCCTCAGACACAAGCTGTGCCAGGACACACACATACAATGTGTGTGTCCTGGCACTCAAAACACACTCCTGTAAATGCCCACTCATTCAAACCACACACCTTTATATATGTATATGCATACAGAAAGAAAAAAGAGAGGGAGCAAGCATCAGATAAAGCCCTCTCTTTCTAATCCTCTCACTCGGATAATTAAAGATACTCACAGATTTGTGTGTGAGGCCTTATCATGAAATCTAAAGCATCTAAATGCCGAGCAGCATTTACCTGGGTTTGGGTTCATAGCTTAACTAAAGTGTCACTGCCAACAGATTAACACGGCAATAAAGCAAATCTATAGCAGAATGATTGTATTAACGTGTTCTCCCATACCCTGGTTTTTATGAATAAATGGAATTGGAAAGGGGTTCAATAACTTTGGTAATTAAATAAAAGGCAAAAACAATGTGGAAAACAAAAGAAGGCAAAGAGATCCGCCACCACCACCAAAAAAAAAAAGGTATAACAACAAAAGTGCTTGGATCCAGTGAGGGGAAAACCAAAAAGACATGCTGCCGCTTCAGGTAACGGTATGCACCCACAGGCCTCTATTCTGTATTTTAATTGCTAAGTGGATGATCTGGGATTATCCCTCATAAAATGTTATTGTCCCGGAGAGGAGAGAAAGATATCTTGTGATCTCAGAGGGATTTAATCTATTGCCATCTCTACGGAGAAAAACAGGCCCGTTGCTTTGGCCAAAACACAGCCGCCTGGCCCCACCATCATCACCTAATGGAAGTCACTAGAGGGGAATCAATGGGGGCCTTTATTATGGAGATGACCCCAAACATTAATGCCGTTGACTACACCCCGCAGGCTAAAAACAACGCAGCAAAGTTTCTCTCACCCCTCTTTGTGCGTACAACACAGCAGGTATCTCCCACGTCTAGCATTTCAACGTGAAGGAACATTAGTCGTACGTTCAATAAAAGAGGATATGAAGACTTTAAATCAGACCAAAAACGGCCTCTTTAAGAGACACGTTTGTCTCTTTGTTGGATTTTGTGGCGTTCTTGCCTCTGCTAATAGTATTATTCTTGGGAAATTGCTGAGTTTCTGTTGAGACTTGGCTCTCCAGCAGTGTTGTAGATATGAGACAGCCAAGATTACCTCTGATATACAGATGAACTGCTGGTGAATTGGAATGACTTGAAATGATTGATCCAGCGAGGAGGAAGCGTATAAATCTGCTGGTGTCAGACACACACACACACACACACACACACACACACACACACACACACGCACACACACAGTGAAGTTCAGCAGGAGGATGTGGATCCTCTGCAGGGACTAATCCTTTAAAACCATGCAACACATTGTGATGCCAATATCTATTAGCCTTAATCCAAAAGCTAAACATGTTTGATCCAGCTATTAACACCTTGATGGGTTATCTATTTATGAAGCAGACTGAGTTGACATGTTTTTTTTTTTTTTTTTTTTTGCAGCGTGTGGTCAAATTCACAGGAATATTACACCACCTAGGGACTGAAACAAGCCATTTTAATGTTATTTAAAGGCATTAAGCAAATATAGTATGGAACATCACCTCAAAAAACAAACAAGTAAAAGCAACAGGATGGTTTAAACTGTTGACTTTGTGGCTATTTATATGGTGTGAATTTCCAGGTTATGTAAAGATGTGAGAAGAGTTGTTGTATATATATATATATATATATATATATATATATATATATATATATATATATATATTTAGGGGTCGCCCATAAAGTTGGAATACATTTCAAATGTCTTGTCTTTTATAGCTCCAAACAAATGTTATGCATGTATTAATTTCATCTGGGGGTAATTATAATTGACATACAATGGCTTCATTGCAGGTCAAAAGAACTTACTGATGCATTTAAATAAGAATAAATAGAAGATTGTGTCTGAAGAAACACAGTGTATATATATATATAGACCACAGCATTTTGCAAAATAAATAAAGACTTAAAGATTTAAATTTCAGACTGTACAAAGACTTTTCCAGCAGTCCATCCACTACACAGAACAACGTCCTCCTATGCGGGTCCCCCTGTGATCTTATCAAAAGTGGCTCTAACGTGCGTTTATTTGACGTCATTAAAACGTGCAGAAGGAGAAGAAGTGTGTGGAGCCTCCGGGGGGTTTAAAGAGGTCCGCGGGAGGGTGTTTCATAGTGGACAAATGATTGACAGCCCCTCGGTGACATCACTGAACGACAAAAAGAGCCGCTCGGGGGGGAAGAGAAGGCACCAATCAATCCAACCACTACGCCGTGGCGCACAGAGGAGAGGCGACGCGCTCGGAGCAACACGGTCCAAGGAGCGACACTTCAGAGCGCGTATCCCTCCGAAAGACAGCTCCAACTTTCTGTCTCTGCTGCTTTTCAAAGATGTTCAACCAAGATGCTTCATGCGTAGACCGCGCCGTCCGACGCGAACCCGCTTCCTCATAGACTTAACATAGTTGTATTGTGTTTTTTTTTTCTTTCTTTTTCTTCTTTTCCGTGCTGACCAAGACCTAACCCGAACTGCAGCTTGGGGGTGGGGGGGTGGAATATGTGCGAGAGGAGATCGGCGAAGGGCATGGGCTGTCTTTGGTCCCTCAAGGAGAAGCTGCGTGGATTAAACACGAATTAATGTGGAATTTATCGGAGAACGGACACAGCGCTTCATCGTCAGGTAATACAGAAAAAAAAACACTCTGGAAGTGTTAATATGCTCAACTTCTCCATTAGTATAAATGAAGTTGCGTTCCGTGAAGTGGCTCCGTCTCTCTCGCCACATATGCGTACAGGGTGTGTGCGTAAAAGTTTCCCATTTTGAAAAACCTCGAGGAGAGAGAGAGAAAAAAAAGCAGTGAAATGAGAATTTAAAGAAAAAAAAAGAAAGGAAAAGTTGTTTCTTTTGGGAGGTTTGAGCCACACTGATGATATTAAGTTGTTTTTGATGTCTTGTCCCGGGCTACATCTGGCTCTGGCACGTCAGATCTAACACCTGCGAGCCTCTTGAAGTAACTCTATCCCTTCTGATTATACACGACCGTCAGAGCCTCCACATAGACGCTTGTAGCACCGTCTGCCTGCTCTCTCTCCCCGTTTCCAGACTCTTTCTCCAAGCATTCTTTCAAGCCTCTCTACTGATCTCTTGTGCACGTGATTTCATATCTCTTCTAATTGGAGACTTTATGTCTATGGTCTTTGATTCACCTTTTTTTTTGTAGGCTATCATCTCTTTCATAAGTTCCCCCACCTTGATATTTTCATGTTTCTGTTCATGTTGAGATCAATCTTCTGTTTCACGTTGCTATATTGCCCGCGGGGCTGTTATTCCCAGCTCTCCTTTTTTGTTCCACTTCAAAGCGCAGAGCATGCCTTCCCTTTTTTAACCTGCTCTCCTTTCAGTCATTCCTACTGTATGGGGGGGGGGGCAGTGAAACCCCCTGCTGTGTCTACCTCATGTCAATACCTCAGCGCCAGTGTATTGACAGAATCCAACACTTTCTCACACAGGGACTGACTGATCATGGTCGCCGTGGTCCGCTCTCTCATGGTACTGCTGATCGCTCAGGTGTTGCTGGAAGGTGCTACGGGACTTATCCCCGAGGTCGGCCGCAGGAAGTACAGCGAGTCCGGAGGGAAGCAGACGCCGGAGCGGTCGGAGAGCGTCCTCAACGAGTTCGAGCTTCGGCTTCTCAACATGTTTGGACTGAGGCGCAGGCCGACGCCGAGCAAGCAGGCCGTGGTGCCGCAGTACATGGTGGACCTTTACCGCATGCACTCCGCCAACGGGGACCACAGCACCAAGCGGCCCAAGAGCATGGGGAAGCACGCGGAGAGAGCCGCCAGCAAGGCCAACACGATTAGAAGCTTTCACCACGAAGGTATGTATTAGTGACATACCTGTACCTGTCAGCCGGAGAGCGGCTCGGCTCCCTCAGACAGCGCCAACCTATATTTAAACATGACTAAGTGCTGCAGGAGCGAACTTCAGAGTCGGGTTTTATGGCGCGTTACTCATCCGCAGGTGACACGCGTCCAACGCCGTTTGCACCTCTTTAATAAACCTGCCGAAGCGTCGATAATCAAACAAGCATGCGCAATTAAATTAACCATACGTTGTGACGCAACCTTGAAGCAAACACCCCCCCCCCCTTTTTGCGCAGCTGTCACCGGCTTCAAAAACCCACACGGGAGAGGCAGGCAGGCGGTGGGATCCCTGTGGTAATTTGTTTCTTAATAATTGATGGTGTTTGCGTGGGCTCTGAAAACAGTTTTTCCAGACACGCACCACGGCAGCGGGATAAAAGGGCGGTGTGCCGTGTGCGCAGGTGATAGTCATCACCCCTGTTACTTCACTAACACAAGACATGGCATTATACTAACACGCGTTATGACAAAGTCTGAGTCATTTCTACAAGGACTGAAATGAGTCCTTGGTATAAAAAAAAAAGGGGGGGGGGGGGGGTCGCAAGCCTTATTCTTTCCAAATCTCCCCTCTCTCTCTCCCTGCGCGCTGTGCGTCATTACGCACGTTCCAATAACACCATAATTGCTCACTTAGTTTATGTGCTGGATACGTGCTGATTGTTGAGTTCGGTGTTTCAGTTCAATTCCAATTTTGCTTCCAAGGTAACATATGCTGCTCAGATGAATATGGCTCACACACTGAAGGGCCATAGATGCTGGATAAAGTGCGTTAGTTCACCAAACACACACACACACACACACACTCGGTGTTTACACAACGCTGCTGATGAAATGGGTTTATTTTTAAGCTGCCTAAAATAATCGTACAGGTGAAGTTTTAAACACGACCGATGCTTTTATTTATATTTTAAGCTGCGGAGCGGTGCACCTGGTCGTAATATCAAAAATGATTTATGTACGATAAAAATACCTTTACTGTCAAACATAGCAAGCCTGAATCTACCATTCAATTTGCGAGGGCCCATGTTCCAGTTTTTTTTTACAACATACAAGTAGTCCATAGGGGCTCTACACAGAGTCCTTATACAGAGTCCTGAGTGTTTGAGTGGGGAAGTTTCCATCAGGGGGTGAGTCAGAGAGGGGTGGTTGAGTGGTTGCTTGGGTGCTCTCCAGAGGCCTAGAGCAATGACACCCAGTGGCTACACTGACACACTACAAACAAGCCTGGCCCCGGGAGGCAGCCAAGGCTGAGTGACTGCTCCCGCTCTGCCCACTGCTGGAAACCTCCGCAGCCGGGCCAGCACACACCTTTGACACCACCGGCCATTACCCATGTGTTCAGACCGGTGTTTGCGTACTTTCATCCCGAGCTAACAGAGCCGCGGGGGCTGTCAAAGAGACGTGTACGATTGATGGCTACTCCACATGACAAGCGTGTATCTACACATGTAACTGCAGCACATCAAAGCAAAGAAAAACAACAAAAAAACGCCTCCGATCATTCATCAAAACCTGCCTCCCGATATTCATTTCACGGGGATAATTACTTTCACTCCTATCGATTTTCACAAAAAGAGAAGCGTTTTCCGTGCCAAATAGAACATTTCCACCATTACACAGGAAGTGGCTGCCCCCCGAGACAGGTCCGTGATGAATGACCCAACATTAGCCTTTATCTTTTGTTTTGGCATGCGGCGCAAAAAGAAATTAGGAATGTTGATACACTCATATCTGTGGTTCACACGTTTCTGACAAGCCTCGACTTGTTCACACAGGAGAGAGAGAGCGAAGGGGGGAAAGGAGAACAGAGGAAAAGAGTGACACAGAAGGAGACGGGGGAAAGAAAAGAGGATTTGGGGGGCTAAGAGAACAGAGGGAGAAGGGGATTTAGGGAGCTGAGGGAGGAAAGAAAGAGAGGGATTGGGGACAGAGGAGAGGGAACGAGAGACAGGGGGCTTTCCCACATCAAATGAGGAGTGATAGGCCTAATTGAGGTCTTTGTGCCTCTGGAGGGAGGTTTAGGATGAGATGGTGGAATTTCCTAAATGCCTCCTTTGAAACAGCAAAGGGTTCAAAGTTTGTGTTTATTTTACCACACCAAACAGAGCAAAACGTGTGTCTATACATCTATGAACTTCATAAAGCACAAGTTCAAAGTGGAGCTGTTCAAAGAGCTTCTGCTAAGATTGCTGTCGTTTATGGTACAATATAGACGGGAGGGCTTAAATATACAATATTTATATACATTTATACTAGAGAGAGAGACTTTCAAATGTCTCAGGACATTTATAGATGTCTTCAACACACTTTCAGAAAGTGCTTCCAATAAAGTTAACAATAAAATATCAAAAATTGTATCAGCTTTACCATATGTGTACTCCAGATTCTCTCCAGAATTTAGATATTAATACCATCCTATGTCTTCTCCTGGGGAGGTAATAAGTCATTTCCACATTGCAACATTCACCAGTGACAGGCCATCCTGTAAAAAGGTTAACGCAGAAGTTGTAGATTAATACTAAAGATACTTTGATTTATGCTCCGACTTTTTGTCCGCCGATGGTGGTAATCGTGTGCCGGTTCTCGTCGGGGCCAAACGTGCCAATCCGAAGGCAGTCGAGTGTGTTTGCGATCTTATCAGGAGGTGGATAGCTTTCATCTTCTGACATTTATCCCGCTGGATTTAGGAGCATGACACTAATGACGGTGTTACATCGCCGGGAGAATATTACACTGAGTCATATATGCAAAGTGTAAATATGTGTCATGCCCTGTGACAACGGCCCACACTCAGTGCAACCACGTGGCAGCTTGGCTGGCTGCGAGTTGTGTGTGAGTCCATATGTGTGTGTGAGAAACGGTGGCCAATATTTCCCTTGCTCATGCAGGATCCATATAATCATAGACGTCGTTTCTCAATCTTGCACCATGCATACACTCTTTGTTTCACCCTTGGCATGCGTTTCACACCCATATCCTCTTACACTATGTTTGTCTCTTGCAGAGTCTATGGAGGCCCTGGCCAGGCTGAAAGGTAAAACCACCCAGCAGTTTTACTTCAACCTCACTACTATCCCCGACGAGGAGCTCATCACCTCTGCAGAGCTGCGTGTCTACAGGGACCAGGTCATGGGAGCTGCACCCCCTAGCAACAGCTCCAGAAGCAGCAACACTAGCCTCAGTGCTGCCGCCGCCGGTGGCTTCCATCGCATCAACATTTACGAGATGTTCAGAGTTCCTTCCGCTCAAGGTGGGGAACCTCTGGCCCGTCTGCTGGACACCCGGCTGGTGCAGGACTCTTTGAGCCGCTGGGAGAGCTTCGACGTCAGCCCCGCCGTTTCTCAGTGGACCTCCGGGAAAGGTCACAATCACGGCTTCATGGTGGAGGTGCTTCACCCGCAGGAGGGTGAGACGGACGGGGTCCAGAGACGTAGCAGGCACGTCAGGGTGAGCCGGTCCCTGCACCCGGACCAGGACTCGTGGCCTCAGGCCCGGCCCCTGCTGGTGACGTATGGTCACGACGGCCGCGGGGACTCGGTGCTCCACACGCGGGAAAAACGTCAGGCGGCGCTCCGCAAACAGCGCAGGAAGCACCAGCACAAGGCCAGCTGCAAGAGGCATGCCCTGTATGTGGACTTCAGTGACGTGGGGTGGAACGAGTGGATAGTGGCGCCCCCTGGCTACCACGCCTTTTATTGCCACGGGGAATGTCCGTTCCCCCTGGCAGACCACCTCAATTCTACCAATCACGCCATCGTGCAGACGCTGGTCAACTCGGTCAACTCGAACATCCCCAGAGCCTGTTGCGTGCCGACGGACCTCAGCCCCATCTCCCTGCTCTACCTGGACGAATACGAGAAGGTGATCCTGAAAAACTACCAGGATATGGTGGTGGAGGGATGTGGCTGCCGGTGAGAAACGGACAGTGGTGTGGATGGAGAGAGAAAGTGGGCAGGAGAGACTGAAAGAGACATCAGAGGTTATTATGGACACCCGGTTTCCCAATGAAGACATTTATTTATATGAAAGACAAAACAGAGCTATGGTGGAAGAAGAAGAAGAAGAAGAAAAAAAGCTATATATGAATATATTTATGTCTACGTAAAGTTGGGAAAAATAAATATTTTAATCAGAGGAATATTCCTTTACTGGTTTTGAAAATGTATTTCTGATGTACATTTCGAAATGGGTGCAATACCACATGAAGTATAATGCTCAGATTTTTATTTTGTATTTATTTCTATTATAACCACTTTATTTGTAAATAAATTATGTGTATTTATCGTGAAAAAAAAAACCCAGCCAGTGGTCACTCCAATTTTCCCCGAGATCAGCTACGATGAACCGGTCGACCGTTGTTGATGTATCTGTGTCGGGGGGGGGGGGGGCATGAATAACAAGAGTTTCAAATTCAGACAGAAATTAGCTGCACAAATATAACACATGACACGACGCTCCACACTACACTGATTGCAAAGCAAGCATGGGACTCCTTTGGTAAATGTAACTGGAAACCAACGACAATAGAAGTGGAGAGGGGAAAGTGACAGCGAGGGGTCAGGGTGCTGCTGGTGTAATGGACTGCAGGGGGGGTGTGGGGTCACAGGACGGGAGTGACAAGTTACAAGCCCGCAAATGTGATAGACTCCCGAGGGAGGATTACAAAAACACCAGAGCATGTTTTCATGAGTTTACATGTCACTGCAAGGATCCCTGGGAAGGTTCGTCCAGGAGAGTCCGCTCCCATGTTTTTCTGTAACGAATCTACAGGGCTTCTGAGGAAGGTCTGACAAGGGCGAAAGGTTTATTTATAGTGAAATTTGAGCCCGAAAGATTGCAAACTGTGGCAAACCGAACAAGCTCTCAGCAAGAAAAAGAATCCGACGGGCTCTTTAATTAATAAAGACAAACAAACGCACACCTGCACCTGTCCACATACTGCACATGCTCAAACAGATCCTCCCCCCACTTGAGAGTTTGGCTGCCCTTTCTTTGTCGTCTCTGAGTCATCAGGCTCTGTTGTATTTCGGCAAAAAAAAAAAAAAAAAAAAAAGAGGAGAAAGAGGCACGTCTCGCAAAACTAATCAAGCAGCAGCAGATATAGAAGTGCAACACAAGCAAAACCAAACGCTGACCTCAAAACAGCTAGTCACGTTTTTGTTCACTAACTCCTTCCTACTGCAACTACTGTTTTTGATGGAAACAATATAATATGGAGGCCAAGACTAAAAAGTCTGGAGAGAGACACAGATGAAAGTTTATATCGTCGCCACAATAGCAGATCAGATAATGAGAGGGGAGAGGAGAAAGAGAGAGGGAGAGTTTTTTTGACTGACTGGCGTTTTTCTGCTGTGTTTGCATTAGAAAAGGGTTTGGAGGGATCACAAGGCAGCTCAAAATGCTCTAAATAGAATGTTTTTTATGTGAGCGCACATTGGGACCGTGGAATGTTGGTTTTCAATCTCAGACACATGCATACGCTCGCATGGAAAACCGACGTGGTTGTTTTTTCAATCATCTATTCAAGGGTTTCCTGGTGGGCTTTTTCTCTTCAAAAAACAAATGTGCATCGAACAAAGATACGCTTGTTACTTATATAGGAAATGTAAATCAAAACATTTAGGAGGAGCCGTGAGACTTTATTCACGGGCAGGGAAAACATTGACATGTCACTTTTTCTTTTTTTCCTTACGTGCCCTCAGATCATATCTGTTTACCTATTCTTATCCCCCGGCAGCACGTTGCAGCCGTCTACTCTAGATGATGCAACTATCCAATTATTTTATACACACATGCACCGCCTCCTCCCTCCTCCACCGCATTTCAGTTTCAATCTTCTGCATGTGTTATTTTATTCTACCTTGCATCTCCGCCCCCCCATCGGTCCCATCTGGTGTCCATTTCTCCAGCGTGGACCCCACCACACCACAACCCTACACATGGGCTGCACATACCTCTGCCAGTAGCATTATTTTAATGGACTTCAGGAGGAAGTCACTTCGCTGGCACACTTTATGAACATTTGATACAAAAAAAAAATCACAAAAAAAAACCCATAACCCCCAAAAAACGTCTTTTTTTTGCATTAAAAAGAGTGTTAGATCTAGTGGTTTGCCTTTATAGTTAAAGTCCATAAACCTTTCATTGGGTTGGGTGGAAATACTGCTCCCAGGGTGGGTGACACATGGGTAGCACTCCTGAAACTGCACCACAAGACCGGCTGAGCTGGGATCCGGTCGGACTCTTGAGTCGGCCCACTGTTCCCTCCGACTTCTCATTTTCAGAGCCACGTTAGCGTCGGACAGCTCCTCGGGGACCACTCCTAAACTTCTCACTAAGAACAGGGGGGGGTCAAGGTTCAAAGTAATAAGGAGCTATTATCTCTGCCATTACTGACTGACTTCCAGGCTCATCACGTCATCACGGACTTCAAGAGTGGTCGTTTTTACTGGTGGCGACTGAGAACATGTTTACGCTTTATAAATCTATTTTATAGCATTAAAAGAAGCTATGATGATAAACATCCAGCCTGTGTGTAACACTGTATTCCATGATTTTGTTACAAAAAGCACAACTGTGAGATATGTGTTCTTGGCAAGATTCTCTTCACCTGCTACCCAGACCTCTGCAAAGTCCCTCTCTGAAAACAGATTTTCCCCTTCCTTGTCCATGAACATCTGGTAAATCTGTTAAAGGTGTCCTCCGCTGCCTTTGTTTACG
Organism: Chelidonichthys spinosus; assembly: GCA_029853015.1. Taxonomy (NCBI): domain Eukaryota; kingdom Metazoa; phylum Chordata; class Actinopteri; order Perciformes; family Triglidae; genus Chelidonichthys; species Chelidonichthys spinosus. The sequence goes on along the minus strand of CM056838.1, from coordinate 3,025,494 downwards.
CACAAACACACAACAGAGCAGCCGCACAAACTGATGAACATAACACTGGAAGCCGAGACCTACTAGCGAGGCCGGGGCAGCAAACCACACCAAAACTATCTGCAGCTCCAAAACAACCCAAATCATAAGGGTTATAAAATCAGATTTCCAGATTTCTGGCTGGCCCAGAATTGGAAAGTATGTGGCGTGCCGTGTATCTTTTGATGAGACAGAGGGCTCGGTCACTATGGGAGATCTCATTGGCTGGGAGCCAAGGCGAGACACGAAAATGTAGTGAAGACAGACAGTGCCCACTTTACAGCCTTTTTTCTCAAACTTTGGGATCTTTCCTCCTTCATGTGCTGCAGACACTAATTTTAGAGGTGGCGCACATGGTGTTTTCTCTGTATTCTGAGAACAGCCAGCGAGATGACGTCCGGCATAGCTAAGACTGTGGCATCTGTGCTGCAGCTCTGAACACATCAAACAGTCGGGCGTCCACAGATTCAGGAGCAGAGCAAATATGGAAATTACTTTTCCAGAATGACTGCACGGATGATTGTACTTTTACATGTATACAATCTTGGGCTCTCATTTCTTCCCTGTGCGTACGTCTGCACGTACAAGCACACACAAGTTGAAGTTTATCTGTGAGCACGTGCTAGAAAATGCACTCCCTTTTACCTCTTTACATGTGCATTCACATTACAAAAAAAGGTGCAACGTTCACCAATAAACTAACGCTAACTCGCTCCTGAAATACGTTCTGCTACCAACATTACCGTGAGAGCTAATCATCCATGCAATCACAGTGCAGTTGGCCTGGAGTGACATGCTGAAATCATTACCTCTGGCTGGGACTCAATGGAAGAGACCATTATATAGCCTTATACTCACAGCAGAATAGTCTTGTAGTTAAGCTGTAGTACAGAGTTAAAACGCCTGTGTGCCATTATGATACCCTCGTGAACAAGGCAATGAAACCTTAGAGTATGGACAAGACCTCGGGCCAGACTTTTTTATCGATGGGCAATGGGGGGCAGCAGCGGGAGGAACAACCTCGTAACATCAGAGGTGTTCATCTCTCACCCAAGGACTGCTAATAATTCACACGTTTCTCTGGATATCTGGACACAATGTGCAAACACTCCCTCATGCTCTCTCACTGCTTTGATTAAAATACATAATAAATAGTTTGAGAGAAAATACTGGAGGATTTATTCATCTTTTATCAGTGCGATTTATCAACTTTTCAACCTTTATTCTGCTATCAAACACCAACGGGCTCCAGGTTGTGTACCTTGCACTTTCCAGAGGATACAGGAAGTAGTTCCATATGGGCCACATATGGGCTTCTAAAACAGGCTGGAGGATGGATTTGCCTCCAGATACTGATCTAAGGTCAGTGTCGTGTTTACTCCTCTGATGGTTACAGTTAGGTTTGGGGGGTGGGGGAGGGTGAACCCGACTGATCCTGGAACCTTGCCGAAGGGCGTCTCCTACACACCAAGCTTGAAAGGAGTTGTGTGGTTACGGGAGCGGCCTCCATCTTTGTAGCAGGAAGTGAAGAGATCAATCAAAGGGAACTACATGACATCCCCCAGCATGCCTGTTAAATAAATGTCAATCTCAGGCACAGTAAATCTCATGCGTTACCACGCACACAACTTCAAATCAGCGACTTGGAGCTGGCAATGAAACGAAAAGCTCAAAAACGAATCTGTTCTGTCCAACGACAGTAAATTAAATGTCAGAACGCACAGCGAATAAAAGCCAAATAGCTACCTTATGAAATGGAACATACTCGTGATGCAAAATTACCTAATCTAACTTGATAATAACAAGCCCAAAATAACACAAAGTCCCCAAAAAAATGTATTATTTTGTACTCGAGTTCTTGATAACATCATAGAAAATACAAATTTACCAGAAAACAAGCAATATATCTAGTTATGGAGGTATGAAATGATCTATTCTTGTATAAGTAGAACAGTTTTTGGGTTTTGTTGTAGGCTGGATGAAGTGATATTTCTGTGAGCTCATGTGACCTTTTATTTGTCCTTAGCCAGTAGATGGCAACAGCCCATCTGCAATGCTGCCTGGGTGACACAAATCCTCTCCCCGTCTGCCGGCCCACAATAGATAGAAGACAGATAAGGTAACGTTTGACTTCTTTACGACCACAGTCCACGTCTCCATGGTTTAAGACTGCAGAATGTGAGCAGTGTTATCACTGTCACGAGTGGCAAAGTGTCGATTCGGCACCTTGAGGAGCTCCAGGCCTGGAACCCGGTCAGTCCGCCGAGCATCGGTTGATCCAGGGCTATGAAAGGAGACCTGTTATGGAGCTTTTTGGGCCTCACTCGGTGGTCTATGAGAACAAGCTGGTGCTGAACCTTTTGTACTTAGAGCAGATTACCAGGAGGCTGCTTCCAGATGCAGTGCACCAGGGGGAAACAGGCTCTCTTTCCCTGGGTGGTATGGGACGAATCCATTCCCCCCACATTTTTCTCATTAGCGTAATAAGCTTTGTATAAACCACTGGACTGACATTGTCAAGGACACATGCACTGTCTCCTCCATCCATCCATCCATCCATCCAGTACATCCGTCACACCTCTCTGTGCTAGAGTGATGCAGGTTGTGTTGTTTTCAAAATACTAACTAAAATGCACAAATTATAATAGTACCCAATGGCATTATCTATCCTCATTAGAAGCTGCAGGCCAAACTGATCGATGGAAAACAGAGAATCATGAAATTGTTAATTAAAGGGAGCTGGAACTACCATGTATTGTTTCTGTAACACTAGTTGCACAGTGGTCCTTGGGGAGGGAGGGAAAAATGTCCAGACCCGTCTGCTATTTCCAAAAGGAGGATTCATCAACCTGATTGCGGAGGGAGATGAGAGAAGCCTGTTTATGTAAAGAGCCGGTCCACAACCTGAGGGGCCCGGCCAGCTCGGCTACGAGGTGTAACTCACACTCCTTCCACCCGCTCTCCCACAGCCTGTCAGTGGCATGGCAAAGTCTGCCTCACCAAGCTTCCTGTGACTCACTTCCTGTCCCGGCCCTGCACCTGCACTCCCCCCTGGGTGATGTCATGGCAGGTTTTCCTCTCGGAGTCGCCTACTACCGAGCACACTCCCACGTCTGGCACAACGCATGCATGCATGCGTGTGTTTACGCGTGTGCATCCGTCAGCGCGCCTGGCTCCAACATCAGTCGGCGGCCCTGCGGTGAATGCTTCCCTTCATGGCTTCAGTGATGACCTCTTCCGTGTGGGCAATAAATAAGGCACATCAAACAGACGGGGAGGAAGAGGACAGTGGTAGATGGAACATGGATTCAGTCCCAAAGCTGGATTATTGTGATTTTTTTTTCCTCTCCTTTGCTTCACAAATATGTCCATTTGTTGCCTCCTTGTGTCTGCGCATTAAATTACTAGTCAGAATCCTTCTCTGAATCCTCACTGAGCTCGACATAATGAAAACTTGACCTCTATGAGAAAGGAGTAGTTCTGTTTTCCAGTGAGGGGAAACAACCTCTAGATGTCCTCAATATCTGTAGGAATAATTACAGCCGGCCTTTCTACCATCAGTGACCGCAGTGAAAATGATAGATTGAGGGGAACACACTACTTGGACAGGCCCATGAGTAAATGGAAATATTGTATGAGAATGAGTGCATACTTTTTTCCCCTCATCCTCCTGGGCTGTTAGGGGTGATGTTTTTTTTTTTTTTTTTTTACAAAACCAACTTTTTTTCTGCTCCTTTCTCCCTCTTCGTACGTGAAAGGAAATGCCTTACAGCTCCCGTCAGCGGAGGAGAACCCCGTTAGAGGTCAAGGGTCGCAAGAGGAAGGCAGCAGGCATATATCAATATTCATTTCCTTTTCTGGTACATTCACAGACCTCTTGCTAGCTTCACTCCTTTATAGGGTGTGCTATGGATCATTAGTTCTTGTTAGCTGCCCGTTGACAACATTAGCTGACTCTAATGGTCGTCTGTGGGAAACTCATGTGTCCGTGTGTGTCACATTCATCTGGCACTGGTGCTGATAGATGCTATAAACCAGAAAAAGGGCCAGTGCGAGCGAGAAGGAAGGCCTACTGTGGTTTTCTTTGACATCCACATAATTTCCTTGTGACTGGACTCTCATAAAGTATCCTGTCGCCTGTTTCGGACAAAGCGGTCTTGGAGAAAATGCAGTTGTGATGCACTATTATTAAGTTTACACAGTTGTGACTACGGAAATTGATAAAGTATACATAGAGACGTCTTCTCCTCATTAGAATGGGCAGCATTTAGAGAGCCACAGTTTACCAACATTCAGGGGTTGACATTGGACTGAATCTCGGTACTGTCACTGTGCAAACAGCGGGCGTTCTGTTGACTGGGACATAAAATAGTGCTGTTGGGTTTTGGGTTTCCAGAGCGGGATCAGGGCTGCAGTATATTGAGTCCATGTGGGGAGCGCGTTTTTAATCTGAGCCTTACCCACAGTCCTTCCTGTTTCTAATTTGGCGCTGCAGCGGTTTTGTCCCGAGGCCAAGAGCCTCTCTTCCACAGAGTGTCTATTTCCTCTGAAGTGAATAGTAGCAGGTGTGCTGGCCCGAGATCCCTTGGAGAAGTCTGCTTATGAATGGCCCACATCTCACTCTTTCTCGCCTGTCTTTGTTTTCTTTTTTTCTTCCTTTCATTCTTATTTTTCATTCTGTCTCACATTCTTTCTCGCTTTTTTCCACATACTTTCCTTCTTTCTTTGCTGTTATGTCTTCACCACTCTGTGGTCAACCCTTTGTCCGCCTCATCTCTTCTGATTTTCTTTCATTCTTCCCCTTTGCTCTCCTTGCTTCCTTCAAGATCAAGGTGCAGTACTTTGATAAGTCATAAAAAGGCAGCTTGTGTTGATGAAAACAATAAAAGACAATAGCAAGAACAAGGGCAGCACAATCACATATCACCCGGGCCAGACATCGGACATCATAAATCACACCAAACAGTGAAACTGTCAAAACATCCAAATTACGTTTAGAATTTGGTTTATTGGTATTGCCTTTGTTGTGGCAGGGGTGATATCCCACAAATCCTTTAGCAGTTACAATCACTACTATCCTCGGAAACTTGACTTCTGCACACACGATGCAAATCCTCTAAATAATGACCACAATACATTTATATACGCAGGGAAATTGGTGTTTCCGAGAGACTCTTCCACACGTTGTAATCAGGCCAGTCTGGTCACCAAGAACTCATCCAATCTGTGAGCAGAGGAGACATGCTGTCACGCTGCTTCAAGGAGGCACTGCGATTGGAATTAACCTCTTGTGACCTTCACTTCTCCTCCCCCCCTTCCCCAAAACACACTCCCTAATGAGTTGGGCTTGAAGGGGTTGTAGCCCCAAATAAATCCTATCACGGCAAAGTCATATTCTCACTTATCTCCGAGGAAAACAAGGCATAAGAAACCACGTTTGGGTTGCCAATGATTTGTGACTTAACACGGGGGTGAAATACGGCTACAAAGCCATTAAGGAAATGAGAGTCTAACCAAAGGCTTGTTTAACTGGAGCACATGAACTCTTAATGGTGTTTGTGTTTATTCAATTTTGTTTCCACATCATTTGCCAAAGAAGAATTTGGTGTAAAGGTCGTGAGGAGAGGTTTGCAGATCCTGTTCCCAGAGAGCGTGAGTCTAACTAAGAACTTCTTGGCACGTGTTATTGCATTGATTATAATAATCTTTGTGGGGTGTTCTTATGTGTAAACTATAGAAATTATTTTAACCCTCGTCACCCATAATCGGTCTATATCACTTCAATGTACTCGTTTGTACATTGAAGAGGTAGTCGTTGACCCTCTAATAACAATGAAGGCTCTCCAGCTCTCCAGGCCTCATTCCCCCGTCTACTCTTCTGATTCTCTGCCAAAGCCAACCGCGGGCATTTACGCTTCCAGCCGTGGCGTTTCCGGCATCTGCACACGCTTGTGTTTACACAGGATGTTCAAACTTGATGCAGATTAAACAAATCCAATTAGGAGGCTGAGTTCAATCACCTCCTTTATTTCAACATTAAGTAGAAGAAGCTGGGGGCCAGATCACCACTACCATTTCCAAGAGATTTGGGTGGGGAGGGGGGGGTTGATCTGTACACAAGTAAGTCCAGAAAGTATTTTGAGAGTATTTATATGCGGATAGATGTCATCCGCTAGTTCCCACAGGCTTGCATGTGGTTGGATTTGCTCAGTGTGGTGTAGGATATTTTTTCAAAAAATCTCCGGCTCTCCCTGGCAGAGAGTTGTGGGCCTACGAAGGGCCCATGGGTAGTTTGGCATTGGTTCTGTTCCCACACTTATGGTGTAAACGGAGGCCTGGCTTTGTGCTCACATGCCCAGACCAGGCACACGTTGCACAATTCAATGTTATGAACATTTCATTTTGCCAGGTCTTTTTCATCTTACATCAGATAATCACTGATTACTTAAACTCAGGAAACACAGTATAGGTCAGACGGCTCTCATGCCAAGTTCACTCTCTCATATGGGAGAGTAGACAGCTTCCAAGTTTGACTAAGGGCGGGCTTCTGGCTTGCTGGATTAGTCCTCTGTTGAAGCCAATCTTCAGCTCCGTGGGTTCAGGATTGGGATGGGAAATGCTACAGAAGACTGGATGGTCTCTGACCTTTTCACAAGTACAAAGAGACCTTCTTTGTGTCCAGAAGAGTCATTTGTTCAACAGGATTTTTAATTGCTGCTCACTCCAAATAAAGCGCTGAGTTTGGCTGGTGTTTGTGTCCTCACCTGGGTCCTCTTTCACATTTGGGAGGGGTTTTGACCTTCTGTGGCACCTGTTTGGCTAGCGTCCGGCTGCCCATCTGCTCCTAGCTAATGCAGCCATCCCACTTCTATGGAGCATTCAGGATGGCTAGCTGTCCGCCTAATTGTATCACATTCTACAGGCATTGTCCACGCATTCCCTCGCCAGCTAAAGGTTGCCGAAATCTCATCCGCCACATCAGAGGGGCCCTATTAACCCCTGACCCCTGGTTGGTGTGTGTGGACAAGGTCGCTCCTCACACCCAACTCCAGGCCCATTAACACGTCGCCCCACAGCAGAAAAACTATTTTGACGGGCTGTAATTGGCGCTAAGTGATGGTGGACAAAGGCCCCCTCTGTGCTGCCTGCTGGACTGAGCAGGACTGACCACTCTCTGAGCTTCACGCTTGACATTTCCTTTCTGAGTCCGATGTGAGAAGAGAGGAACTGGGGAAGCCCCTTCCTGCACCACCACCTCCTCCAGCTCTCCATCCCTTCAGCCCCTTCTGCTATTTACCGTGGCACTCCTTTGAAAACGTGAGATAATGAGGTTCTAGTGGGGAGAGCTGGCCGGTGCAGAATTGCATGGTCCAGATCTGTGGAGGCTGATTAATCCAATGGCGGGCCATTCCTTTCAGAGCCAGCCTAATTAGTTTATGTTAGCTGGGGAAGGTCAGGGGGCGTGTTTGACTGAGGCCTTTTCTTTAAATGCCACAATGGTGCGATGATCTGTGGATGCAGGTGCAGCAATCGGCTGCTTTAATGTTGCCGGGCTGCTTCGGATATTAGTTGTACAGTCAAGTCGCATACTGGCAAAGACAATGACGTCTTTTTACTTGAGATTATATGGCGTTTATAAAGCAGCCGTCTCCAGCCGTCTAGTTGGCTTTCCAAGTTGATTAGTCTTGCACTCAAAAGGTTATAATGCTCTACAAATGAGCAGGGAAAACCCCTCCGTGTTGTACGTGGGATAGTGGTTAAAAAACGGAGGACTTCCAAACAACTAAAGACGACGAAGAACCATTATCCTGGTAGTCTTGGCAATTGTGTTGTATTGCTAACCCGGAGTCCACCCAGTGAATTAGAAACCACTTAGTATGAGTCACTATGTTAGTATATGGAAGTCCCTCCTCCTTCAATCTTATCACCTTTTACATTGACCGAATACATATTTATGGCAGACGCAAATCCCTTTTTGTGATTGACTGTGATCCCAAATTCCCCCCGCGCTGTGTACAGCTTGTGTCCTTAGCAACACTTTAAGGGAACCCAGCCAGGCTTCTCCGACACAACGCTGTATACTTAAGACAGGTCTAACTCCCTTCCCCATAGGCCATGCCATGCTCTCATCCCCGTATTTAAAAGCCTGACGTCAGACAGGAGCAGAGCAGGCAGCAGAGGCAGAGACTTTAATACTAAATCTCTCCCCCTGTCATTACCGGCTTGTGTGACCGCCTATCAGAGGCCCTTGAGTGATGTGGGAAACCCTGGGCCCTGTCCTCCCAACCCCTGTAGGCCAGGCCGCCTGTTCTGTCCAAACCAAACTGAAAACTACAGGACAGACACAGCTAGGGTTGACATCAATGAGGCGCCGGGCTCTTTATGCCCACTCTGTGGTCAGGAGGAGAGAGGCCTGGATATTAATCTCTCTCCCTCGCTCTCGTCTTTACTCGCATGCTTTCTTCCTCTTTCCCCTTCTTCACCACGCGAGCCGTATTTCTGGGCCCGCCATCCCATTAGGGCTAAATCAAACGAAGGCAGGGACTGTTCATTTTGATAGCTGCTGCAGTTGCAGCTGGAGGAAGTATCCTCTCAAACACTAACACTGTGGATGGGAGGTAGAAAAAGAAATTAACGATCTGGCCTGAGCCCAGTTCGGCGTGATGGATAGTACCAGCAGCTTAAGCTGAGGCCTGGGTTATTTTTTTATGTTCATCTCTCCATTAATAATTGCCCTGACTGTTTTGCTTCAACGTGAATAAGTCAACCACACCTTCCTTGACACTCAAGACCACTGAAGTCGACCACATTCTTATTAAATCCACACACAGATCACTGACATGTAATGGAACCATAAACCAATACAACAGCATTAAGCTGACTGACTGATGACTGCTTATTTACACATATTTGAAAATACAAAAATCATTATAACAACTACACATATAGCACTTATATAATATCACATGATTTTGCCTTGATTTTTTTCAACACCCATGAGGAGGGGAGGAAAAAAAAAACTCAGTCCACCAGCCCATGTGATGTGGGTCTTTATGAGAGGACACCTGCAGCACCCAACGTCCCCAGTCGGCTTTGTGAAAGCCTCTGAAGCGAGCGGGGGGACAGAGGGGAGAGCCAGAGGGCCAGACCCAGGTTTGGCCCCGAAGGCCTGAACTATCACTCCGGTCCACGGGTTGCCTTTGGCCTTGCTAACTGTTCCATGAAATGGGCCCCAGGAACAGTGCAAACCTCCCAGAAACAGGCCGCTTACTGTTAGCCAACAGTGCTCTCTTTGTGTGAAAATTGTCAAAGCTGGCCCTTTTTCTGCACCAGCCCTGCCTTTCTTTTGAGCCTCAGCTGTGAGCAAACAAAGCTGGCTTAAAGGTTTGCATGATGGTTAGCTAGCTAGCTGGCTATCCGTGTTAGTGTTTGTGTCAATGAGAGCAATGGAGTTTGTGTTTCCTGTGTGGCTGCAGGTGGGACTTCAATGGCTAATGAGAGAAGACCCAGTCAATGCTCCACTGATGAAGCCATTATAAAAAAAACAATCAGACTATTTTGTATGGTTGGTGGGGGAGTGGAGCTGAAGGAGTCAGAATGTGATCCAAAATAAACACTCAATGAATTTAACGCTCATTGGGATTATTGTTGGTTACATATTCACGGGGAAATAAAGCTTCCAAATTATCTAACATTTTGTCTCATCCACAGTTAAACCCATCGAGGAAAAAAAAACTTTCTGACAGGTGTTTTGGGGTGACAAGAACTTATATTCCTAAAATTCCTGAAAGGACTTATTGGTAGTAATTCATGTTATTGGATTTAGAGATCTGTCACTGTCTATTCATCTGTGGCTCCATCCACACACTTGTTTTTAATGTTCATTCTATATTAATGACTCACCCGTGCGCTAATAACATCTCATACAGTATCATATTGTGGACACCGGTGAATTTCTATGGTTGTGTATCCTGCTGGCTTTTCATTGCAGTTTATTTAGCCAACTCACACTGTGCGTTCTGTCCAGAAGTTCTCCAAATAAAGAGGAAGAGGTTTGTTTGCCAGTTGGCTGTCACAGGCGGTGACGCTTCCATCGAACTTGAACACCGTCAGCGAAACACCGTCATGTAAACATTTACGTCAGAGTTGCCAAACCCAACACTGTGGTAATATATACAGCAACGGCAATAAATTTGAGCCAAGAAAATAAATGAATACATGAACAGATGCATAAATCATCATCCTCTGTTCAGCTCATTGCAGAAGCAGACATAATTACTGTTTATCTCAAATGGTATTTATGGCGTTGCAACAGCACAACAATGTCCTGAGGAAATGACAAACATTTATTAAATGCTATTTGTTTTTTTGCTTTTAATATGTGGTTGAAATTGTCCATCAACACAGCTGTTGGTGGAATGCATGAACTCAGTAGTGTTCACTTTTAAGACTTTAAAAAAACTACACAACACCACAAAATTAAGCTATAGCTACAACTCCCACGGCAAGGATATATGCTAACATATTTATTGAGGGAGATAAACTTAAGCTAAAGCAGGTTTCTTTCCTTTTTTCCTCCCTTTTGGATAGAAATGAAAACCAGTAGCACTTGGTTTAACCGCATTTCACTTTGCATAATTGTTCCCAAGGTTGCTGTTTTTTTTATTTCTAGGCTTGCCGTGCCAATATAATTCAATTTCTGTGGCCAAGCCAAATATTTGCAGCATGGCTTACGCTTCTAAACTGAGCTGTAGTTTGGGCAAAAGAGGGTTGTGCCCTGCCAACGGCTCCGCACAGACAAGGCAATAAACGGATTCACTGTTCAACAACAACTCTGCTTCTGATCACGGTCATTCTCATTACTCGCCCGGTTGCGTAACAACTTCTCCAGCAGCAAAGGTAAACACACCGCCGTCCCCTTCAACCCACACCTGGGGTCGCACCGAGCTACGTGCCGGACGGTCTTGATGGTGAACCGACTGTTTACTACTTCTCAGGGAACAGATGACACAAACTGGAGAGAGTCAGAGTCATTTACAGTTAGTTCAATTCCCTGCTGAGGGGCCCTGCTAAATGCTTCTTCCACAGAGCTTGCTGGGAAATATTTGCAATGGTTTCCATCCAGATCTGGGTCACTCGGTTCCACATTCACTGCACAGGTGAGCTGGAGCAGGTTTGTTTGGCATTGGTCATTGGCTGTCCTTTCCTTTCCACAGGGCTGGGAAAGCAGCACCACATACAGCTTGCGACAACAAGAGATGCTTTTGTCCACGGCTCGCCACAGCGAAACGACACCGCTAAGCCGCCTGTTGCCAATGTTGTCCAGGTCTCCCAGGTCTCCCAGGACAGTCCCCGGGGACTGCGAGACCTGCTCCGGGTCAGGACCAATAGAGGCAGAAGGAGAGTGAGAGCCCTCGGGAGAATAGGTAACTCTGCTGCTGCAGCACGCCGATGAAAACAACCTCTCTCACATGGAGTGTGTTTTGGCTTCTAAGGCTGTAATCATGCATGATTAGCCTAAGAACTCAATTCCCAGCGAGGACTATTCCTTATTCCTGTCACACCGTCGGAAATTATATTTACCCACCCCCCAACTGTCCAAAGACATAAAGCGGAGGCTTGACTGATTAGTGCAAATCAGGCAGGTGTGTGTTATTGATTTAAATATTCAAAAAAAACTAAAGTACACCTCGTTTCAGAACGTGTCACGTCCAGGTGCATACAGGTGATCTCAAGACAGGTTTCACTTCCAAGATGTGTTTAAAGAACATCCACATCAATTCAGATATTTATTTTTAATTGCATATTTTAATAAATATCATTCTTTTATATCCTTTGCATTTTTAATATTTACAGAATCAAACGCCTGCAATGCTATACGGATAAAAATCCTTTTTGAACATTTTAATTTTAATTTTAAATGCGTACAAAGAGCCGTCACTGGCTTGTAGTTGGTTAATAACTCAAGCAGCGTGATATGTACCGAGGACTGATGTCACCCGTGGCCAGATCATCACCCCACAACAGGTGCAGCCGTCTCTCTTCCCTCTCCTCATACTCTACTTGCTGCAGCTTGTTTTCCTTCTACATGTGGAAAACATCTGCATAGGTGGTCCCTCTCTTTTCTTTCTTTCTTCCCCTCCACCCCTTCTCTCTCTTTCCCTCTCCACCTTCCTCATTTCCTCCCACCCCTCTCTATTCTGTCTCTTCTTATGTCTTTTCTACGCCGGAAAAAAGGGAAGTGCTGATTGTAAATATGGAGAGGTGTCAGCGTCCAGAAGAAACGGTCCGTGTATTTCTGGATCCGAGCTGCAGAGGTTGACCGAAGCATATTTTTATCATGAAAAGCCAACATGGAATGGGACGGCCGTGTGCAGCTGCTGGTCTAATTTGCTCTAAGCATGTACAAATAGGACGGCCCACACAGACCATAAAAGTGGAGTGGAGGTTTTGCTCAACGCGGCATTTTTGTCTGACCAAAGGCACAGGGACGCCTTCCAAAGAACAAACAGATCACAAAAGAAGGAGAACACACAAGGCACACTCGCTCAGTTTGAACTACAGTAGTGCTGCTGCTGCTTTAGTGTTATTCCACAAGTAAACACTGTTTCAAGCACTGTTTACTAACACCAAGTCCATTTCATATTGAATTTGCTAAAATTAGAATAATCTCACTGTTTCATTTTTTTTGCCTCCCAAAAAAAAAAAAAAAAAACACGCAATGGAAATCTTCTTTGTTTTAACAGGATTTCCGATACATTTCTTTAATTTACAAAGTCATGGTCAGTGGCTGTCAGAAAATATATATATCAAGTCCTTATGTATATATTTTTTCAGCAAAATTCTCAAGGTTGTTTCCCACCTTCAGTCGCACCAATGTCCCTCCTGTTTGTTCTCCATACGTTTCATTGCGCCATGGAAATTTTTATTTGCTCTTGGGCAATTTGCTGTGGAAACCCCCCGTAGATCCATATGAGTACTGTACGTTTGTACAAGTACACTTTACTTCCCTGCGCATGGAGACACACACACACACACGTCTGAATGGGGTTCCCCTTTGGACACCGGATAAATAACTAACTTCAAACAGTAAACTAGGTGCTAATGAACTGGATCCTGACAGGGTTTGCTTTCCGCGAGCACAGACCCACCCCCACAATGGATCCATTCACGGGATCTCAGCCATGGAAAGTGTTGGTAAAGTAATCCCGCTAGAGTTTATACGACCTTTTCTAACTCTCAGTACGTCTTTCTCCCCTCAGGCCTTTAAGGCCCGGCCAAAAACAACACTGACCTGCATCAGCTGATACAGGCGGGAGCGCGGCGCGCATTTGCATGTTTCAAAATGGCACCCATTCACAACCAGTTGGCAAATTGATGTGGAGGAGGAAAGGAGCACAACGCCCCACTTCCTCTTAACGCCGTTACCTGTGAGATCAGTCACGGCAACTTCAAGGCCAGTGTCAAGGGTCGTTTCTTCCGAGCCGCTCCGTAGCACAGGACGTGGCTGGACGGCATCTTCCACGCACATGTGGGCCAGATCACACAACATCCTCTGCAAGGAAAAGGTGTTATTTTATCTTTCAGCCAAAATGGGCAGTCTTCCCACGGTGTCTGTATACGCTGACAGACCTAATAAAACTCACAACATTGCATATGGCTTTATTCAACAGATTTGATATTCACGCAAGAACCAAAAAATGACAGCTGCTTCGAATTTTCATGCACACCTGCTAAAAGAAGCACGTAAGATTTCAGCATTTCATCATAAATCCTGCTCACAATAAATAGTGAATCCATCAGGATTAATATCTAAAAACGGATATCTATCGGTTTTTCTTTTTGGACAACGTCGGACAGGCAGACTTTATGGCTCGGTCTGATGTCTAGTATGACGGTCCAACCCGGTATTGAGTAACTGTTAAGGAAAACTGTGCCAAATTTCGGTGCCTGATGGTAATTTCTCTATTGCCTTAGAAGGGAGAAGAAAAGACGGACCTTTGACTGCGAGCAACTTGAGAAACGTTTCAACGTGCGATCCAAAATATGTGTTCCCCCTTAATTCATGCACCACTGCTAAAATTTCACACCATCATTAATACCCCGCTATTGTGTTAACGGACAGACAGGTGACGTGAAGACTCAGTTGAAAAGCCTTTTAAAAGATAGATTGCTTGTCAGTAACCGGCATCAAAAGTAGCGTATTTTCTTTTCAAATAAGTCCTGTGTGGTGAGTCTAAAATTTAAATAAAAAAAGATTTAAATTGGACAATTTGGTGGGGTGTTTATGATTAAATGTTTTCTTTTGCAATTAACTAATACATCGTCTTTCACTTTGACAAACTGTTGCTGTCATTTCAAGAAAATACATTATAAACAAATTTACATATAGTAGAGAAATCAGCAGTTGCAATTTACAGAAACATAGTTGATCTACTAATTAAGCTGTGAGGTTTTCATTCACACAAAATATATATAATAAAAGAGAGTACTGTTGTGGTATAAGACTCAAAATCAGAATTTAAACGGTACCGGCCCCGAGGAGAGTATCTGCCTGAAATGAATGATCACCATCTCATGAGCTGTGCTCATCTATATCTATCTTTTATGTTTTCTGGGCAGCCAAAGGGATGAAATACTGCCAGTGACAGGTAAAGCGATACTCTGTAATGGAAGTTGTTTTACAGTAGCCACTTTTCAGAAAGAAGTGCAATATTTAAACATGTGATATCCTGTTCCAAACCACGCCTCTCCTCTCGTTGTGAGGGTCACACTGGCCTGACAACCTGGATTTATGGATCTGACCTGAAAGCATGAAAAAGTTGTATTTCTATCAGATGTTTCCATGCAAGGAGAGGTGAACAGAAAAAAAAGGGAAAATCAGTCTTGGCTGTCTCATATGGAAAGTTCAATATACATGAATTTCTGCACGTTTAAACATGTTCTTTTTTAATATTTTATAAGCTTTGATGGAAACATTCCCAAGTATGGATGTGAGACGCCGCTTACTGAGGCACCTTTCGCTCCACCCACACAAATAAACAATTAATTTTAGAAATAAAAGAGCCTTTATACTGAACCTCCACTGCAGTGTGAGGATTACACCCAGGCTATATATGAGGAGGTCAGTAATATTTAGGCAAATAGAGTCACTTTTGTCAACACATGCAGTCTGTTTTTAGTCAATCACTCTGCTCTAAGTCATCGCTCCTCTCTCGACCATCACACCTGTGTTGCTCGACTCTCATCACGGCAGAATTTCACATCACGCTGACATTTGTAAAACAAATAATCTGCCAGGTGCAGGTTGTCCTTTCTTGAGTTTTCTATCTGAAGGGGAACTGGTATGGAAGTTCATCGTAGCTTATGGAGGTCAGTTCCCATCATGAAAAGAAAGTGAGAAACAATGATAGGGTTTGATCGCCTTGAAGACCCAAAATGAATCAGAGATGCAACACATTGCGGGTCGTAAAGGCGGTGTAGCCTTGGTTCCTCAGAGCCCGGTGCTCTCCCAATGCCTGCTGACCCCCCTCAGTCCCGGTCCCACAGCATAAGACCCGAGGTTTTGTTGGGTTGTAGAGGTGGGAGCGTCCAAGGGGATGTGGAACACCGAGGTTAGCGGTGGTCGCCAACTTTATGAAAACAAGCCCTTTGAACAGTGTTTACCGCCGAACCCGTCACGAACGAGGCCTCCGTCGACACGTCAGGTGAGGTGGTGAGGTAAGTTGCGTTTCTTGCTGCGTTCATTACTCCCTCTCGCCTCTCCTGACTCCCCACTGCATCCAGAGAAGAACAACCCCACTACCCCACCTCACCCCGAAAGCATGGGGCTCGGCAGCATGAATGGGTCATTGTGATGCGTCTCCGTCACGGCAGTGAATGTTTTCACTTCCATTTGATCCGTCGGCGAGGCTGCTAATTGGGTAAGCGTGTTCCCAGGTCACCAGGAGGTTTCTCTTTCCATAAATACAGAAAGCCGGCGAAGGCTTCTACAGATGTTGTTTCCCACCCGCTTCCAAGTAGGTTCAGACCAGCTTCAGGCAGTAGATGTAATTTATTGTGTTTAAAACCACAGTCCAATTTTTTCCCTCTCTCTCTCTCTCCTCATCACTCTAAAGACTATATTTTATCATTCTCCCAGGCACTGTAGTAAAGCTCAGTTGATATTTGTCCTTTCCTTCAGCTCCATTAGGACCACAGGTGTCACGATGACATGGACATGGTGTTAGTTTGACTGTACTCCGTCCAGGTCTGACAGGTCCAGATGATGTTATTTTCCATGTGTCTGTCCACCAATGACACAGTTTATGAGGCTCCGGGTTTATTTGTTTGTTTTTGTCATGGAATTTACATTTCCTCTCTTACACAAGGACTCAAAACCAGCCTGTGTGCCAGCACCAGAGACCGAGCTGGAACAGAGGGCTTAGACAGACTTGCAGGCATGTTTACTGGAGTCGATCTGCAGGGCGTGGTCAAAATGGTCAAGTGGTCAAAGAAACTGTCCTTCAACTGGAGTACAGAAGCGTATAAGCTCTTGTGTTGGCACGCTGGAGTGTCCTTTCCAATTCTAGGGAAAGTTCTCCTGCAGCTTATTTCTGGCAAGCGCTGGCATCTGTACTGCCCGGATCGGACGAATACAGTTCCCCACTTAATCAATAAAGTATGATATCATCCTATCACTGAGATGGTTTTTGGCACGGTTTCATAATGACAACCTGAGAGCCAGAGCAGCTCGTCGATATGACAGTAATTGAGAGGGACTCTGAAATATTGCCTTTCTCTTGTGTTACCATGTTCTTTTAAATGTTAAATGTCCTTTTTATATTGTGATAACTTGAGAAAAATACCATGTGATGGACGGGGATGATGAAGTAGAGAACTACGGAGCGAGAGCAAACAGTGGCCGTCTCCAAGCCAAAGACTTGAAGCACCCCTCTCCCAAAACTGGTTCACAATCTCAGTATCTTTCCCTCCTCCGACTCAGTTGTGGTATAATGGCGCCACCTTGTGGCAGCAACAGTACTTCATTAAAGTATTAATGTCAAATAGCATTTTACCGGACCTTTCAGCATTTTCAGCCATAATTAGCTGGTATTAGACAGCCATATACTATTACATTCCTCTGTGTGGAAGTCTGATTTAAAAGACGTGCAGCTTATCAATCATCTCTTACATGTTTATAATATATAATCATATAATATAATAAAAAACTACCAGTTACCAGCAGTAACTAATATTGACATTTTAAAGGGTGATGTAACTTACATTATTTAGAGTTTCGGACATTATATATGGGCAACCATGAGATGCAATTTTGGGGGTTCATAGCGTTTCCACAACATCCTGTTCAAAATACTCTGCTCCAAAAAAATACCATTTAATATGATGCAGAAATAACTTAATCCTTTCAGATGGCACTTTTATCCATTCTGAGGAGCTCTGCTGGACAGCCTAGTGGTTAATTACCAGCTAAAGGAAAAGAGGTACAGTTCCAGTCCAACGCACAACACAGTTTCCAGGATGTGTGGAAATCCTGTCAAATTGCTTGTGAATATCTTTCCACAGGTGAATGCAGTCGCAACTAACTCCTAAATAAAAGACAACTAACGCTGTCAGAGTTTGTGAATTTTACTGTGATGCTAGAGATCATATTTAAGTTACAGTATTATAACTAATTAATGGATTAATGCCCATTTAAATGACCATTAAAATGCCTAATCTATCTTTTTCCACCAAGATTTAAAGACTTTTTGACTGCTTGGGCAGCCATATTATATATAAAGAGTACAAATTAAATCATGTGAGAGAGAAAAATTAGATTTCTATAATTTATACATCACATGCCTGACCAACATTGCATTTTAAATAAATAAGCAGGTGTCAGTGTGCAGGATTTGCTTTCTTTCTTTCTCAATGTGGAGGTTGTCTTTTATTCAAAATACAGAGTAAACTTAAAATGTGACTTTATATTGCTCAAGATCACTAATTACCCTCCGCAATAAGATTCATGTCTTCCACTTGAATACATAAGTCTGATTTGTTCAAAATATTGTAGTATTTAGTAAAATACTCTGTATTGTGTACTTACCAATAAAAACCAGGTGGTGGCAGACTTCACACATGGACTCCCCTCATGAACAAGCGGCTGTAAGAAAAGAAAAAAAAGCACATTATAGAAACTGAAGAAACACGCCCACATATTAAAAATCTACAAAATTGGCTGATTGGTTATCAGTAAAAAATGCAACAAAAAGTATGTGTTATTGCAGTTTTATAATCTGGCAATATCATTATGTGGGAAAGACCAGGTGACTCATCTTGATGTAGTCATTGGGCAGGGTGTGGGCATCAAAGAAGGCGGGCTGATTCATCTGAGGTGTTATTCATTAAACTGTTATTCATCATGTTGTCTTTGAATCTTCTGAAACTGGAGCAACAGTCTTCGTATTTTGACAGAGCAACCTTGTGTTGTGGATTTGTTCAGTTCCATGGCAACAATTACTACATCCATAGGCTGATAAGCACTTACTCCCCATGACCTGACCTTCGTGTGTTAAGTTGGTGGACTGCCCCTTTAATATATGTAGCTTTAATTACCCAACATTTAAACTCCTCTAACAATCAACGATCAGTGGAAGACCCAACCAAATAAAATTACACTTTATCACACTATAAGTCCATGCATCCATCCATTGTCTACCGCTTATCCTGTATTCAGGGTCACTTATCACACTATAAGTGTATTTTATTATTACATTATAGGGTTACACTATTTATATCTGGTGTTACATTGGTCTCACATCACATTCTTTTATCAAATAAAAGTTGTAATAGCCTATTTAGTAACATGTGTGCTCAGTGAAAAATGGGATATCAGTTGCTAACTGCCATTTTATTTATTTATTTGGTCCATTTCTTTCAAATTTGGGAAAGTTGTGTTATTTTAAAACCCATTCCACCAGTCAGGAAAATGATGAGACATTTTCTCAAAATAATGACTTCTTATTTGCAAATGATACCAAGTAATTATTTTGAGGTTTCTCATTATTTTGAGAAGGTTTCTCACTATTTGGAGTTAATAAGACATTATTTTTGAGACACTAGGTTATTATTTTGAGGTTTCTCACTATTTTGAGTTACTTAGTCATTATTTTTGAGTTACTACGTCATTATTTTGAGGTTTCTCACTATTTTAGTTATTTAGTCATTATTTTTGAGTTACTAAGTCATTAATTTGAGGTTTCTCACTATTTTTAGTTACTTAGTCATTATTTTTGAGTTACTAAGTCATTAATTTGAGGTTTCTCACTATTTTTAGTTACTTAGTCATTATTTTTGAGTTACTAAGTCATTATTTTGAGGTTTCTCACTATTTTGAGTTACTTAGTCGTTATTTTTGAGTTACTAAGTCATTCATTTGAGGTTTCTCACTATTTTTGATTAACTTAGTCATTATTTTGAGGTTTCTCACTATTTTGAGTTACTAATTAATTATTTTGAGGTTTTTTTTCCCCCCCACAGTGATGTAAATAGGCTTCCATGTGTACTTACTAAAAGTACTATATTTCAAATTATATTACCGTTATGCTAAAACTCGTTAATAACTTTCAGTTGTATTATCAAACTGCTGTTGTCATTAATTTGCTCCCCAGGGGACCGGCGGCCATTATTAGCATAAGCTAATAAGCTAACGCGTTAGCTTGAAACGTAGCTAGCTTGAAACGCGTTAGCGTTATGCTAATAATGGCCGTTATTAAGTAGGTTGAGCGTGTTGGCGTTGGTGGCCGGCTAGCTAGCGTTAGCTCCCTCCTGTCGTGTATAGAGTTAGTTAGCTAGACGTTTAAATTGGCGCGTTTTATACCGAAGTAGCGGTGAAACAGCACACTGGACAACGTGTGAATTCACGCACACAAACCCACCTCTGGTTTCCGGAGCGGTACTTCCGGCTAACGGTGCCGCCTCCTCCTCCTCCCCGGCGCTACCTGTCTGAACGGGGCGTGTCTCTGCTGCTCAAGGAGCCTCGTTACCGGTCCGATCCAGCTCACAAGGTATTTTCTAGGAATAGCTCACCGGCAGAAACACTTTGAAACAAGGTAAGAGTGCTTTCATTAGTGTTTAACTAACGTCATGTATCCAGATGGGATTGAATAAAGCAGGAAAAAATCACATTATATGATTGTGAACGGTGTTTCTCCAGAGAAGGAAGTCAGTGGGTCATTTCTAGGACTTTATTGTACAGTTGTATTAAGTAAGGCCTGACTGACACTAAAAAGTAGTGTAGGTTATGGCTTAAAATGTCACAGGGTTTATAATATGTTCATTTTGCTTTATGTATGAATTATAAGCTGCATGTTACTTTTTTAGAATAATATGCATGTTGTATTGTAAAATAACTAGATAAAACCTTTTTTTTGTGTGGAGGTAAGTCTATAAGAGCTTCCATATTTTCTAAGAAAAATTGATTTTATTTCACATTCTTTGTCTTTTATTGAGGCCATTGAGACATGGTTGCCCCTCTTCCATCTTTTTTTTTTTTTTTTTTTTTTTGCAGCTAGTTTTATTATTGTGTGAGTCGATACATCACGCTCCAACACATCTCAACAAGCCTTCTTCCCTCCGCAAACACGCACGCTCTCAACTTTAAAACTGTACCCTACAGCTGCAGAGGGAGTAGCACCAAGAAAAGTGTGTTCATTAAAAAAACAAGCCTCCCAGGCAGCAGTTTCACACACTATATGTCTCCACTAGGCTACCCAGGACAAATGAAAACAGGTATTTTCTATTGATCACCCCCCCAGTCTAGTGAAGTGTGTGTGTGTGTGTGTGTGTGTGTGAGTTGGCAGTGTCTTCCAGACTTCGGCATTGAAATGAAGGCAGATCAGTGCAGTGTGAGGAGATTATTGTTTCTCCTGCACCACATTCATGTCCCTGCTCGTCACACATTCCACAGATGTACCCTCCCTCCTCCTCCTCCTCCTTCCTCCTCCTCCTCCTCCTCCAATCTTCTTCCCTTTCCTACCTGCCTGATGTCTTTCATCCACACACTCTTTCTCTCATAAGTTAAATCACTCCACCATAGCTTTGCTGGAGCCGGAGAGCTGTGTTATGTGTTTACAGTGAGCAGAGAAGACTGCCAGTCTTCTGACCTCTCAGACGATATATATATTGTATATATACATATCGTCTGAGAGGAGTACTCCAGGGAGGCTGTGGTATTATTTGCAGGGAGAAGAAAGACACCGTGAAAATCCCTTTCCTTCCGTTGCTACTTGGAGCAGAAACCCAAAGGGAATCTGTGTTTGTTCACAGTTGGCCAAGATCATTTGGATTCCCACAGGATGTTGAGAAACACTTAAACCGCTGACTCATGTTTTCATCCCAGATGTTTCCTAATCTTCCAAACCAATGAAAGCAAGAGAAAACATTGTGATTAATAAGAGATGTCGTACTCCTTTGTGGCTCCGGGATGGGAGATATCTTCACATCTAGGTGCCTCTTTCTTTTTCAAACAGGGCCATGATCACGCCCGCGGAGTATGGAGAAACATCCTGGGAGCTGTCCGTGCAGGTGGATCAAAAAGCCGGCGATGAGTCCATGAAGTTTAAGCTGAGGGTGAAGGGGGACTTGCACATCGGAGGCCTCATGCTGAAGCTGGTGGAGAAGATCAGTAAGTCAGTTTTGGTTTTGTTTACCAGGTTAAAAAACACACAGTGTCTCAAACCTCCCCCCACTGCTCCCACTGCAGGTCTGTTAGTGAAGCCACACCCTTGTTTGCCCTGCATTTCTCTGCACCGGGAACCATTGTTTTGTGCCACAATGCGTCGGCTTGTAGGAGCCCCAGGGGCCAAAGTTCAGACGTGATCCCATGTGATCTCTCTTTGCGTGAATTCAGAGGAGCTAAGTGTAAAGGAACTGCATGAGACATAATAGATGACTAAGTAGCTGGTCATCGCCGGGTGGATTCCAGCCCGGCGTCACAACGTGATGTCAGGTAGACTCATAAAACCACGCGTTTTAATCGTGCTCAGCCGCCCACACAACAGTAGGGGACAGGAAGTGCTGGTAGCAGATGTAGCAGGTTGTTATTAACCAGTAGTCCAGTTATGTGACCGTGGCATGGTAGTAATCTGTTTTTTTCCTGTCTTGTCTGCAGAGGCTCCCCAGGACTGGTCAGACCATGCCCTGTGGTGGGAACAGAGGCAATGTTGGCTGCTGAAGACCCACTGGACCCTGGACAAGTATGGGATTCAGGTAATGGGTAGATGCCAAAGTGATTTATGAATAATCATAGAGCTTTTCAAACTCAAAGATGCTTTACAAAGAAAAAAAAAAAAAAAACAAAGAAAAAGAATGAAGAAAAGAAAGAATGGTGTAGATCTTCAATATGTTTAAAAATGCATAAGCAATTAAAAATTTCCCTAGAAATGTGTGTTTATTTGCAGCTCTGTAAGGCAGGAAGAGCAACCGGTGGTTTTATTTTGTCAGTTCAGCCTGAAAGATTCGTCGGCTCTGTAATTTCAAAGCATTGTTCAACTTCACAAAGAACTAAACAATGATAACGACTGTTAACAAAGCAACAACAACCCATTTAATGGGGAATAAAAAGATCATGTGTACAAAAGAACTTTAGTGCAATGTATGTGGCGCTCCAAAAACAGGCTCATTTGTGTCTCTTTGTGTGAACACTTAAACTATATTAATAACATACATTTAATAGACAGTGATATTTTCCCCGAAAATCTCCAAAACAGCACAAAAAGAGAGGAATTCATGGATATTACAGGTGTGGTTCTAAATCCTAAATGTTTCTACTCAGGCGGATGCAACCCTGCGCTACACCCCCCAGAACAAACCCCTGTTGATCCAGCTCCCCAATAAGAAAACCATCAAAATGACCGTCAGCTTCTCCAGCGTGGTCTTCAGAGCGGTGGCGGAGATCTGTCGGGTTCTCAGTGAGTTTCTCCGTTTTTGAGATTCAGTGTTGGACGCAGATATTCTTGTTTGATCTTAGAATTAAGACCTTCCTTCCACGTTCTTTCCTGTTTCGCTCCATGTCAGACATCAGAAGACCAGAGGAACTGTCCCTCCTGAAGCCTCCGGACGATCCCTCCAAGAAGAAGAAGAAGAAAGACAAGAACTCAGGACATGATGACATCTGGGACATTGATTTACTTAGCGGGGGACCAGCAGGCACAGGTACCCCTGAAACAAGTTATTAACAAATAATGAGTTCGACCTGTGTTTTTCCCTGAAAATCAGCCCTGATTTAATTGACGTGAGACGGATATTAATAATGCCTGTAATTAGATTAATTGAGATTCAGTCCTAGAAGGGGTTCTTTCTACGAGTGACTGGAGGAGGAGAAGTAATGAGAAAATGTCTAAATATAGTTCTGCAGAGATCTGACAGAATTGTTCAGTACCTTCTTCAGGGTTTACCGGACACGCCCCCTCCCTTTCGACCTTAAAGATCACTCCAATTAAGACCTCTGATCTCGGCTGCCTTTTAACGTGGTACATTTCCAGTTTCACCATGAAAATGTTCCTTTTTAATGCCTTTTCACTTTTCTTTCAATCTTACTCGAGGCCCCATGTACAGTAAGACCATGACAGCCACCTACGACCCGGAGAACGGGATGCCGGTGTCGGCCACCAGCCTCTGGTTCGGAGAAAACCCTCTGGCCGAGTCGCAGCCGAACCTGCCGCCCGCCGAGCTGGCCAAGATGTTCCAGCCGCTCTCCCTGGTGGACAAAGCAATCAACCACGCGGGGTAGATGGAAGTCAGGTTGACCTGTTCGGATGATATCTCTCACCACGGCCCCCCGTCTCATCGGTCCTCTCTATGATTGACAGGTGGTTGGACTCGTCACGGTCTCTGATGGAGCAAGACATCCAAGATGAAGAAAAGCTGTTGCTTCGCTTCAAGTACAACGTCTTCTTTGACCTCAATCCTAAAGTAAGAGACACAAAAATGTATCCCTTCTACTTTTAAATATATACTTTAATGGGATTTTAATAAAACGTGTGTGTGTTTTTTTGTGTGTTTTAGTACGACGCTGTCAGAATAACCCAGCTGTATGAACAAGCTCGCTGGTCCATCCTGCTGGAGGAGATAGACTGCACGGAGGAGGAGATGCTGATGTTTGCTTCGTTACAGGTGAGCAACACGCCGTCATCGTGATATAAGGGTCTGTATGTATGAAAGCAGTATTAAACTCTCCATAATGTGGCCTAAATTAGCTGTAGGTACAGTATATGGGTGTCTTGGAGCTCTGAATAGGGTCCTGGAGAGCTGGTTTGGTATCTAAATCCACGTGAGGACGTGTCAGGACATGAGGAGAATCCCACTGGAGAGGGAGAGAATTAGTTTTAGCTGCGACTTTGCCGTCTCCGATCTGCTCAGCTGTTTTTATTTGTGCAACTCGGTGATTCAACCAGAGATCGATGTTGCACTCACCTACACATTTGTTGCCGTGGCTGTTCTCAGAGCTCCCTCTGACTCATCCCTGCCTTGCATAACCTTCCCAAGTCTTAATGACTCGTACTTATTCAAATATCTCATCATCGCTGTTAGAAAAGTCAGCAGAGAGGTTTTTTATTTTTCCACTTATAGACACTCCCATAAAGATATTTCATTCATCTATTTTATTGCCATATATACTGTATGTGCATATATAAGAGATATGTATTGATTTAATAATCAATAAGGCATCACAAAGAGTAATTGTCCTTTTATGAGCAAACACAGAGGATGTAAGAAAATAAATCAGGCAATTTAGTGACCTCGAAATAGAAATCCTCCTCTTTGTCTGAGATGGAAACGAGACGAGACCTTTAGAAAGTGGTCTTCACACCTGGACCAGTCTTCAGTCCTGCAACATAACTTGAATCCTGTCCTTTTCAGTATCACATTTGTAAACTGACCGTATCCAGCGAGCCGCTGGACCACTCCAACGAACCAGAGATCGATGAAGTAGAGGCTGCCCTGTCCAACCTGGAGGTGACGCTGGAAGGCGGACTCACAGACCGCATTCTGGTAAACATTTGATTATTTTTCAGCGAATACGAACCGTCATTTCGAGGCATCGGGGTCTGTTGCAGCAGAACACCTGTTTTTGAAGCAGGAGTGATAGGTAGGCCTCCGATGATTGCATGTCTTAACACGGTGATGTCAGGAGAAGACGCAGGATAATTCACAGTTGTTTGCCGCCCCCTCCAGGAAGACATTACAGACATTCCAGAGCTGGCAGATTCCCTCCGGCTGTTTAGGTAAACCCACTTTTGTTCCTATCACATTAACATGCCATCAAATGCACATTTACTCACCTGATAGTGGCCTGAAATCAGCTGGATTTAGTGGTTTGATGATTTATGGGTCTTTTTCCTCAGAGGAACTGTTTCGAAGAGCAAAAACCATGATTTGTTTTTTCTTTCTTTCCGTCTGAAATCAGGCCCAAAAGACTAACGCTGCGGCCGTACAAAGAGTACTGGTTTGTGTTCAAGGACACCACCATCTCGTACTACAAGAACAAGGAGACCTCCAGTGGAGAACCCATAGAGCAGTTTCACCTGCGAGGTCAGTGAAGAAGAAGCATTCAATTCATTTTCATGGTTTTTACTCTAGTATTCATCTAAATAAAATGATAGAGAAGCAGAATAAAACATATCTAACTACAGGAAAGAAAAATGTTTTGTTTTGTTCTGTTATTGGTTATGGAAACATATTAAAAATCAAATATCAGGTCCATGTTTTTTGTATTTTAAGGGAATAATTAGGGCAACATTTTTTTAAATTGTTCCAGTAATGGAAGAGGACGCTGCAGACAATAAACAGGCTGCAACTGTCCATGTAAATCCAATAAAAAAAAGTGCTTATTTTTGCCACACAGATTTATTTTATGTCTGGCAACATTATAGAAAAAGATCCTGCCGAGAAATAAAACATTTTTATTTGCCCTTTTGCTGGATTGTGTCTCACTCGGAGATGTCTCCTTCTGAATTCTTTGAGTGTTGTGTCCACATTATGGAGACCAGCTAAATATTAAAACATTTTAGATATCATAAAGTTATGCTTTTCTGCACTTCAACCCAACAAACTCTGAACAAACACCAGCATCCCTCTCCAGACCCATCCCATAATAATATAAAGACCAGATCAAGAAAAGGCACTTTTATCGTGGACGTAGGTTGACAGCAAGGAGTTGCCCTGAGATTATATTTTAGCCTATTTAGCGTCTACTGCCTTCTTGTTCAAAACTGGGGAAAAAATGCATGAATTGACTTCCTTCGTCCCTCTTGATTGGACAGGTTGCGAGGTCGTCCCCGACGTCAACGTGACGGATAAGAAGTTCGGCATCAAGCTCCTCCTCCCGGTCGCTGACGGGATGAACGAGGTGTACATTCGATGTGACAACGTAAGCTCCTTCTCTTACATTTACATTTTTACATTCAGGCCATTTAGCTTTTATCCAAAGCGACTCACAATAAGTGAATTTTGTCGGAAGAAAGTCAAAATTGAAAAGTATCTTCTTCTTGGTACCCTTACTTTCCATCTTTTTATACTTTTGTGTTTTGCCCTATAAAATTGTCATTTTTTACAGTATCATCAAGTTATACACATCCCCAGAATCAGCACAAGATCAGCTAACTGTGTGTAGCACTCAATAAATACTTCTATACATTATAACAGGGGATTTTAGCCCATAAATAAAAAATAAAATAAAAAACGCACCTTGAATTTGTACACATTTTATTAAAAAAAGCACTGCAAACCATTGTAACGAATGAAAAGCTCCATGTAGAAAGTTTCACACACTTGTTTGGATTGTTCTAGAAGTTATTTGAAGCTTCTAGCTCCTTCTGTTTATGAAATACGGACATTAATTTGGTTAGTGTTTTTTTGCCAGGATGAGAACTGATCGATATACAAAATTGAGACGAGGAGACATCTAGTCACATCGTTACAACTTTACGCATTTGTTTTGTTGTCGGAAATACCGTTGTTTAGCCCCGTTTCTCTAGTTTAAGAGGGACACAAACCATTAAGGAGATATGATGCTCTAAAGACAACATGATCTTTCGTAGCGTAATGATATTAATAATAATGCTGCCTTCTGTTTAACCTTTTGTACCCGTGCTGTAATTTCTGCAGGAAACGCAGTACGCCAAGTGGAAAGCCGCATGCATCCTGGCCTCCAAGGGCAAGACCATGGCCTACAGCTCCTACAAGTCCGAAGTGAGGAACATCCAGTCCTTCCTGCAGATGAAGAGCCTGGCGCCCCCTCCTGGTCAGGCGGCTCCCGACCTCGACGCCATGGAGATGAACGCCGAGTGTTTCTTCTCCCCGCGCTACACCAAGAAGCACAAGACCAAGCAGGTCTGTTGTCCGACGGCTTAAATCTCTGTCTTCTCCACGCTGCCTGTTCTAAATCTGGTGATCGTTTCAAGCTGACGGCGAGGATCCTGGAGGCCCATCAGAACATTGCGCGGCTGTCGCTGGTGGAGGCCAAGATGCGCTTCATCCAGGCCTGGCAGTCGCTTCCAGAGTTCGGGATCAACTACTACATCGTCAGGTACGGAGCAGGTGTATCACACACACAACTGGTGACGTTTTCAACATCTAGGTCAGACAACTTCAAACTTTTTTTCCCAAATATGTCCCAAAATACACCCAAATGAACATGAATACAACCTCTTATAAGGAAATATAAATTATAAATATATAAATAAATCATATAAATATATTTGTTAAATGTTATGTTGTGAAATTGTGATGTAGAAATGCCGATGCCTGAGTAATAGTAATAATAATGATAACTTTATTTATATAGCACCTTTAAAAACTACAGTTTACAAAGTGCTTTTCAGCAGAATATACATTTGGTTAAGTACACAAATACAACAAACATAGTTATATCAGTATATAATAATATGATAATAAATATGTAATATGAATCTGTCAACATGGCATTGTATCATTACAAAGTACTTCTATTCATAGTACTTTAGGCTGCACTACATATTATTATTATTATTATTGGCCCGGTTTAATAAGCAACGCAATTTTATACGCTATTTAACAGGGGGTCCGTCCACCGGGTCTGATCTAGATGGTGATTTATGAATGATAATTTGGCCTTTTCTATTTCAGATTCAAAGGCAGTAAGAAGGATGAGATTCTGGGGATCTCATACAACCGTATGATCCGCATCGACATGTCCTCCTGTCTGCCCGTCACCACGTGGAGGTTCGCCAACATGAAGCAGTGGAACGTGAACTGGGAGATCAGACAGGTGAGGAGGGATAATATACATATAATATATTCTGATTTCACCCACCGCCTCCAGACGGCATCACTCCGTAGACCTGAACACCCTCTGTGTGATTCCAGGTGACCATCGAGTTCGACCAGAACGTGTCCATAGCCTTCAGCTGTCTGAGCTGCGACTGCAAGGTGGTGCACGAGTTCATCGGCGGCTACATCTTCCTCTCCACCCGATCGAAAGACCAGAACGAGACGCTAGACGAAGAACTGTTCCACAAACTCACCGGAGGCCAAGAATGAAAGGATCTATAAGCCTGTGCTTCCTGTAGTACATCTGCTGTATATTAACACATGTTGCAATGTGAAAGTACAGCATTCATCGGCTGCAGCAGTGGAAATAAAATACTGTAAATGTAACATTTACACTCACAGAACAACACCTTTTTTTGTGATTAGATATCCTGCTGTGAACAGTTAAAACAATCTACCCTGCACTAGAAAAATACTGGCGTTGATGTAAATATTTGGTCAAGATTCTTTCAAAACTTGGATTAATATTTGGAGGAAATAAGCTTCTTTTCCTTTTTTTGTTTAAGGTTAAGAGATGCCCTTGTTTCAGACAGAAAAAAACATTTTGTAAAAAGTCATTAAAGGGTATTACTTGTATTTCACTCGTTTTTCATTTGTTCTTTTGCAATTTAAACAGGAATTTTTATATTCAGGGTTGAATTAATCTTGATTCATCGACCATAATGAGCTTTGATGCTGATAGTGATTCGATATAAGTATCATATTAAAGAAAACATGACTCGTGGCAGGCAGGGGATGTTTTATTCTGCTCAATTCATATTAATATTACATAGACGTACTTAAGTTTGCATCAGAACACATATGCATCCATAGCCTTGCTTTGATGCCTGAAGAGACAAGCTTCACAAGAACTGAAAATGTCTCGAGTTCATGAAGGACTTCACAAACTTTGTGATTTATGAGCTGCTTTAAGAAACATTGCACGCTTCAGAATAGTACAGTAGTGCTAAATTTAATCTTGAGTCCCACATCTAGTGTCTAAAAGTGAATATTCTCAACAACTCTATCTGACCAGAATAAATGGTATGTGGTATAAATAAATCAAAATGGGATTTGTTTGTAATATAGTTTGTTACAATTTATAGTACAAGCACAGTAAGTACAATAATGAGTATATTATCTATATTTTATAAATATAGAATGTGTTCCACATCTTTAAATACATATTAGCCTATATGAAGAAATATGTGATATTATGAATGCAAACATGCTGACATATTAGTTTAATAAATCATTAAAACAGCTAGACTGGGAATAGACTATCCTACATCTCCCATGTCCCTGGACAATGAAGGGGGCTGTGTGGTCCTGTCTACTTACTGATAATAATATGATATAATTCATATATAATCTCAAATGAATGTGTATGTTTGTCACGTGGCAAACGTATAATAATCATAATTATTAATATAATAATAATAATAATAATAACAATAATAAACGTTATTTGTATTACTCAAAACACAATTTCAAAGTGCTTCATAAGATAATAATATTATTAATAAAAATAATAATAAACGTTATTTGTATTACACAAAAACACAGTTTCAAAGTGCTTTACATGATAATAATAATAATATTAATAAAAATAATAAAAATATTTATTATAATAATAAACGTTATTTGTTTAACACAAAAACACAGTTTCTTAATTATACATAACTATAAATAAAATATAAAATCCTTTCAGCAGCCCTCTCTCCCGTGTTTTAGCGTCCCCTCCCCTCCCTCTACTCGGGAGACGATAAACTAACGTCCATCGATGATTCTGAAATCGACACGTTCACTCAGTCTCCGCACCTCGCTCCTATTGGCTAGCGAGCGCAGCGACGCACCTCCAGCCAATCACGGCGGACTAGCTTGGAGCGTTGCGTTCTGAAATCGTCTACCCGTCCTTGGGGCGGAGAGCTAGGAGGAAACGGAAGCTAACACGTGGAAACGGTGCTTCCCGGTGTTTTGCTTGTACTTCAGGTTGATTTAGTGCCTTTAATGAAGCCGTGCCTCGTCAACGGCGACTCCTAAATATTAATAAACATTATCTGAAGGCGACTCTCTCAGCTTCCTCCTGCTTTAACAATGGCGGACAGCGGAGACGACGATTCTCTGCACAGAATCAAGGAGGGCGACTACGTCGTGTTGAAGCGGGGAGATATCTTCAAAGCTGTGCAGATTCAAACGAAGAAGTAAGTTAAATAACTGTACAAGTCTGGGGCTGAACCGTGAACAGACGTGGGGGGTTGTAGAGGCGATTGTGCTCTTTGTTTGTTTGTTTATCTCCGCAGGAAGGTGAACTTTGAGAAGCAGTGGTTCTTCCTGGATAACACCGTGGGGCAGCTGTACAGCACCACCTTCGAGTGTGTGTCCGGAGGGATGCTGCAGCCACGGAAGCCCAAGGAAACGGAGACCTCCACAAGTGTGTAACCTGCTGTCAAAACACACACACACACACACTGAATGCATCATTTTACATGTTATTATCCTAGACTGTTGCATGGTGTAAAAGGGAATATTCCGTGCTGTTTTTATGCTTTCACTTTCACTTTGAATTACTCTTTTTTTCTCTCTCTCTCTGTGTGTGTGTGTGTGTGTGTGTGTGTTCCCAGATGCAAAGGAGGCAGGCACAGACAACAGGAACATTGTGGACGATGGAAAATCCCAGAAGCTGACCAGGGACGACATCGAGACGCTCAAAGAGCAGGGACTGAAGGGTCAGGTGCGTGATGATGTCATCACCGACACACACAAACGGGGAGGCAGTAATGAGCTCATCCATTTCAACCATTGGCCAAAAGAAAATAATAAAATAAAACGGTGTGCCCTGCAGGAAATCGTCCAGCAGCTGGTAGACAACAGCTCCACGTTCAGAGATAAGACTGAATATGCCCAGGCCAAGTACATCAAGAAGAAGAAGAAGAAGTGAGTCACGGTTTGTTTTCAGACTTTCTATTAAATAAAGTCGTGGGCTGGAATTATCTCTTCATTCCCTGTGTTTTTATTTAGGTATGAAAACACGGTGACGGTTCTCAAACCATCGTGTCGCATCCTGGCTATGATGTACCACGGCCGGGAGCCGGGGAAGATCTGGTGAGTCGGCACATTTAAGGGTTGTGGTGGGGCCCACTGAGACCCCAGACCTGTTACAGACCAGTGGTGGGACCCACTGAGACTCCAGACCTGTTACAGACCAGTGGTGGGACCCACTGAGACTCCAGACCTGTTACAGACCAGTGGTGGGACCCACTGAGACCCCAGACCTGTTACAGACAAGTGGTGGACCCACTGAGACTACAAACCTGTTACAGACCATTGGTGGGACCCACTAAGACTACAGACCTGTTACAGACCAGTGGTGGGGCCCACTGAGACTACAGACCTGTTACAGACCAGTGGTGGGGCCCACTGAGACTACAGACCTGTTACAGACCAGTGGTGGGACCCACTGAGACTACAGACCTGTTAAACTGAGACTACAGACCTGTTACAGACCAGTGGTGGGACCCACTGAGACTACAGACCTGTTACAGACCAGTGGTGGGACCCACTGAGACTACAGACCTGTTAAACTGAGACTACAGACCTGTTACAGACCAGCAGTGGGACCCACTGAGACTACAAACCTGTTACAGACCAGTGGTGGGACCCACTGAGACTACAGACCTGTTACAGACCAGTGGTGGGGCCCACTGAGACTACAGACCTGTTACAGACCAGTGGTGGGGCCCACTGAGACTACAGACCTGTTAAACTGAGACTACAGACCTGTTACAGACCAGTGGTGGGACCCACTGAGACTACAGACCTGTTACAGACCAGTGGTGGGACCCACTGAGACTACAGACCTGTTAAACTGAGACTACAGACCTGTTACAGACCAGTGGTGGGACCCACTGAGACTACAGACCTGTTACAGACCAGTGGTGGGACCCACTGAGACTCCAGACCTGTTACGGACCAGTGTACACTGAGACTACAGACCTGTTACAGACCAGTGGTGGGACCCACTGAGACTACAGACCTGTTACAGACCAGTGGTGGGACCACTTCAGACTCGGGCTGTGAGTGGAACTGGACCGGTCCTTTTATAACAGGCGTGGCCTGCAGAGCTGTGCATTGTGGGAGTTGCTGTCTTCCATCCACATGTGACAAAAAGTCACTTTCTGCCTTTTCTCGGTCAACGTGTTCTACATTTCGACCACATATATGAGCCGTTTATGATCCAGATCCATGTTCCCACGGTGAATTGTCCCTTTAACAGAGAGAGACAGACAGGTGACTGTGTCTTCCTGTCATGCAGCCACCTGCGCTACGACACGCTGGCCCAGATGTTGACTCTGGCAAACATCCACGCCGGCAGTAAAGTTCTGGTGTTCGAGACGTGTGCGGGCCTCGTGCTGGGATCCGTCATGGAGAGAATGGGGGGTACGTCGGCACTTTTCTTACATTATCTCATTTCCATACAAAGAATGTATTTTTCTCTATAATTGGCCCCTCGTTCCTCCTCGTCCAGGTTTCGGCTCGGTGATCCAGATGTACCCGGGAGGTGGACCGGTCCGGGCGGGGGTGGAGAACTTTGGCTTTCCTGCACATTTTCACGATACGCTGCATGAGTTTCCCATCTGCCACGTCAACGCGCTGCTGGAAGGCACCCTGGACACGACGGCCAAAGAGCCCAGCACCGGTCAGAGCCTGTCCTTTCTTAGGTTTTTATATTCAGGTTTTTAGATGAAGCATAGTAGATGCAATGCTCTGATATTCACTCATTTCTATCAGTATTTTCTACCCTTTCTGACATGAATCTGAGGTAAATGATCTCCCTCAACATTACAGATTCTAAGCAGTCTGACACGGCTGCAGAGGAGGACCAGAAACCAGAGACTAGTCCGGAGGGGACGAGCATGGAGACGAACACCGCCGCTGACGACGCCGCTGACCCGAAGAAAGACGAGATGGAGAAACGCAAAGAAGCCAAAGTACGCTCACTACTTACAAATATAAACAACATCCCTAATATTTGTCTTACTATCATGCCTTTAAATCTGTAAGATATGTATTAGTCCCACAGTGGGGAAACACACAGGGTGAAGGCAGCAAAGAGGAGAGTGCAAAAAAAACATTTTTTTTTAAATCAAATATAATGGACAAGAATGATCATTACTGTCGTATTTCATAGAAAAATGAAAGAACACACTCAGATTTGAAGTTAACTTGCTGGATCTTCTCGTCTTTTATCAAAGGCTTTCTTGAAACCATGGCAACGCCACTAACCAGTCACTGTTCTGCACCTTTAGCTATTGCATCCTGCTTTAGGCTATCTGACCTTCTTCCTATATATTATCAAACTGATTGCATGAACATTATATATTATATTTACAAATGTATTCCTTGTATGCACCTGTATGTTAAAATAAAAGGATATATCAGAGTTGAATATCATGTTTTTGTTTCAGGCTCAGGACAAAAAGGTGAAGCAAGAGGAGAAACGGAAGAAGCTGGCGTCGGCCGCCGCGCTGCTGGAAGGCAGGAACGCAGACGGGTTGGTTCCAGATTTAGACCCGAGCTTCTGCTTTCACGGGTTTCTCTTCACTTTTGTTGTGGTTTCCTCTGCCTGGCACTGTGGTAAACAACAGGAAGTAGATCTACGGGGATTAAAAATGTGCCAAGTATGTCTATAAAATATATATTCGCCCCTTTAGCAGGCGGCGTCCGCGCAAGGTGACCAAAGGGAGTTTCCTGTCATACAGAATAAAAGCCTTTGCTTTATAGCTTTTTCTGATGGTTGAAGTATTGATCGGGTTAGCCTATTGACCTAAATCAGCCCCCTTCACCGACTCCCATCCAGCTAGATAAAGTGTGAAATAAACGTCTAACATGGGGGTTAAATCTCCAGCACACGAGCTGGATTTACGGTGTTGCCTCCGTATGCCTTTTCCAATACGATGTATTTCATGTCGGACAGGTTTGCTTGATCATGCGTTTGTTTCCTGCAGGTTGGTCATAGCCAGCCGGTTTCACCCGTGTCCGG
Organism: Chelidonichthys spinosus; assembly: GCA_029853015.1. Lineage (NCBI taxonomy): Eukaryota > Metazoa > Chordata > Actinopteri > Perciformes > Triglidae > Chelidonichthys > Chelidonichthys spinosus. Next base: position 2,991,101 of record CM056838.1, on the reverse strand, counting down.
TCCTCATGGGCCTGATCAAGTTCCTCTCCCCCTCCAGGCCCTTTGTCGTCTACTCCCAGTACAAAGAGGTGAGGTCATCGCCAACACGTATGAGGATGATGAGTTATCAGGGGAAGATTTCACATTAGCAGCAGGTTTTTAATAGTTTTTATTTAGAGTTCCAGCGGGGGAATGTCCTGACATTTTAAGAGATGCTCTGTTCCGTCAGCTGCTCGATCTCTTAATTCAGATTTAGTCACACACACACACACACACACACACACACACATAGTGTGCTGGGTGATAGTTTAATTCATTCCCATGCACGATACTCTGAAATCACAGTGACCAGCTCTTCAGACTTTTAAAGAAATCGTAATCTGGGAAGAAAATTAGACTTGGTGCATCTCTAGTTACACTACTTATCATGTGTTGCTGGAAATGTTGCTGTGTGTGTCAACTCTCCCTTCCCTTTGCTTCCCTTTTCAGCCTCTTATCGAGTGCTTCACAAAACTCAAGGAGCAAGGCGGGGCGGTGGACGTCAGGCTCACAAACACCTGGCTCCGGCATTACCAGGTCAAAATTAAACTATTTGTTTTGAGTTGTATCGATAAAGCTGCTCTAATCAATACTTTTTATATTAACTATGGATCAAACGACTGTTTTGGTTTCAACCCACACTGTTTTTTAGTATTTCGATGTATTTTTTTTTTTTTTCAGGAGATACTCAGAATTGCTTCTAAAGCTTTTTTCATAAGCAGTTAATCTCAATTATTTTTATTATTATCTATTAAAATTGTAACAAAGATTCAAAAAGGTTCCTGAGTCTGACCAACATCTATTGTTGGTCCTTAAATATTCACAATTTAAAACAGGAAAGCAGCTGATTCTCACAGTACAGTTATATTTGCCGTTTTTGATTCCCCTTAAACCATTAATTATTTATTTTTGTGTCATCTACTAATTGTTTCTGCTCCAATCCTTCATCTACCGCTAGAGGAAGAAAGTCATTTCTATCCTATTGGTTGTCCTTTGGGATTAAAGTCCTCATCACGGCTCATTCTGCTTTTACAATTGTGTGCTGTGCATCGAGTGGATGAAAAGTGTTTGCATCCTCGGAGAGACCCTTCCCCCCTCAGTGGAGTTAACGCCTCCTGTCTCGTCCCCAGGTGTTGCCTAACAGGACGCATCCCGTGCTGCTGATGAGCGGCGGCGGGGGCTACCTCCTCTCGGGAACGACGGTTGCCACAGACAACCGCTCCAAACACGCATGCCTCCCGGCCAGCCGAGGAACCGGCGCCAAAGAGACAGAAAGTGACCGACGCCGACGGATAAAAGGAAGTCGGAAGCGATCGGATCTTTTCAGGGCGCGTTACCGATGACGGCCTGTAGGGATCGTCCCCCTCGGCGAGGACTCCTCTTCCTGCTGAACCGATGTGACACATCTGGAATGAGTGTCTGGTTGGCGTTCATCAGAGCACGAGTGTATAGTGGAGAGGAAGGTAATGCTGAGGAGTGAACTAAGCCCGTTTAGGTGTATGTACTGTATAATGTAAGGAACTGCTGATATTAATCACAGCGTGTTGAGAGCAAATTCAAATATTTTTTTCCCCACCCAGATAATGTTCTCCAGCTTCAACTTTTTATTTGAAGTTTGTTATCCCTGCAGAAAGTGCCATTTGTTATATGATCCAGCAACTAATGTTATCTGTTTCTGCACAGAATAAAAGAAAAAAGAGCTGGAAATATGAACACATTTTCTTTTTTTCATCAGGAAAATAACATGAGAGATATAAGTTTTGTCCCAGAATAACTCCTTTTATTGAGTGCAGACTGAACAAGCTCCTTAGAACACAATGTTTTGAATACTTTGTCTCAGATGTGTTTATATTAGAATCTCATATTTTCTCTTTATACATATAAACATCAAAAGCATTCCCATGCTGATTAATTAGAGAACATCAGAATATCATAGAGACGATAATAAACAAGTTGTTCAAATGTTTTTTGGCAAGACTCCAGGCTTCTTTTTTTTAATCTCTTAATTGTTTTTTAACACAGTAAGCACACTAAATGGACTGACATACAGCTTTTATCCATCCTGTTTTATGCACTGTGGTCATGCAGCTTGGCAGCGATCTTCTGCAGCTCCGTGTCCATCGCTGCAAGGTTTTCCAGCTCTTTCTCCTGAAAACATGAGAAACATGTAATTGTTGAATAGGATTATCAGGATTAAATTATAAGAAATCGCGTTTTTCTTCTCTTGTCTGCTCAAAAAGTCTGCGTCATATGCATGAATGTGTCATTCAGGGTCCTAAACATTCCCTTATAATCCCTTGAGTCAGATGATATCACTGCACTTCCTCCCTGATTTGTTTTTCTGCTTCAAAGTATGCGGAAAAAAGGGAAAAGATAGGGACGTCTCTCTTTTTTTAATGGGCATATTACGACATTGATTGCTCTGGGAGGCTGTAATCATGAGGTTGTAAGTGTGATTACTGCAGCAGTCGTAAAAATGAGATGGGATGATGTTCAGAGTGGAGGGACGAGGCGCTGCCGGTGAATTTACTGGTTACACTTCTTTCCTTTCATGCGTTCACGACGAGCGTCCCCGGTTCTCGATGTGCATTTGCACAGATGCATATCCAGTGATGCTCTGAAGGCTGAATGCGGACATCTCCATGAAGACTAGACATTCCCATAATGAGCACACACACTGAAACAGTGGTGGAGGGCATTTCATGTGCTTCGTGGCTTTACTGGGTCAGCTAAATATACATGGGGTTTCTGTTGTTACAGAACCGCCAGCAGAATGAAGTCTTTATTTTTTAAACATACAAATCTATCTGTTCTCTATATGTCAGGGTGGACTTGATATAAATCTTGGCAGCTACATAGAACTGCTCATCAGTACCAGATGATGCACCATAAATTAACATAATTACTACTGTACTTTAAGTCCGGCGGTCTAGTTAGAGGTTTAACAGAGTGAACATGGCAGCAAATGCATCCTCACGTCACTCATATGTTAGTTTCTCTCTTTTTTTTTACCTCCTGCGGGGAAAGTTCTCTCTGGTGAATGCTCCTCTTTGGCTCCTCTTGATTAGAGTGGTTGGCCAGCTGGTTCATCTTGTAGCTCAGCAACTTGGCCAGTTCTTCCATCTGAACACATTAAAAAGGCAGGAGAATCAAGAGAAAAGTAATTGGTGTGGAGTCGGTACTTAATTAATTATTACAAACACATTAATTCAAATTTTAATAAGCAAAGAAAAATGACAAAATTACCCAAGGACATATTTTCAAAAAACAAAAAAAAGCATGGTCAAATTTCAATAATATTACTGTTTTATATGCAGGCAGAAACCAAATCCAGCACATGAAGCCCACCTTGTTGGAGGGTGCAGCTTGCTCATCTGAATCCCTTTTATACCATGCAGGATGGTAGAAACCGCGATAAATCCAGGGGTTGCGCTTCTCTGCCACGTACCTGGAAAACCAAAACGTATGTTAAAGTCACCACATGTACACTTGCAGGATGAATGAAAGTAGAAGTTGGTTAGATGTTGCGACAGATGGAAGTACCTCGTTGCTTCAGCCTTGTCCGTTGAGTCCTCCTCTGAATCACCTCCCTGCTCCTCCTCTTCTTCTGAGGATCCTCCGCCACGCTTGTGATATTTCTTTTTGTGGTGGTAGCGATGCGTCGGCTTCCAAATGCGCTTTTCAACTCCGGCCTCTTCCTTTCCGTGTCTTTTGTCGAGACTCCAGGATTCCTGGCTGCGTTCTTCGTCGGGTTCCTCTCGTGGTTCTTCTGAGAGTTCTTCGTCACGTTTGTTTCTCCTCTGGTGGTACCTTCCGGCCCTCCATTTCCTCTTTTCTCTTCCAGTATCAAAGTCCCAGTATTCCTGACTGCGTTCCTCATCGGGCTCGTCCCTGGTTTCTTCTGAGAGCTCCTCATCACGTTTGTGTCTCCTCTGGTGGTACCTTCCGGCCCTCCAGTCTCTTTTGTCGAGACCCCAAGATTCCTGGCTGCGTTCTTCATCGGGTTCCTCTCTTGCTTCTTCTGAGAGATCCTCATCGCGTTTGTTTCTCCTCTGGTGGTACCTTCCGGCCCTCCAGTTCCTCTTGTCGAGACCCCAAGATTCCTGGCTGCGTTCTTCTTCGGGTTCCTCTCTTGCTTCTTCTGAGAGCTCCTCATCGCGTTTGTTTCTCCTCTGGTGGTACCTTCCGGCCCTCCAGTTCCTCTTGTCGAGACCCCAAGATTCCTGGCTGCGTTCTTCTTCGGGTTCCTCTCTTGCTTCTTCTGAGAGCTTCTTCATCGCGTTTGTTTCTCCTCTGGTGGTACCTTCCGGCCCTCCAGTTCCTCTTGTCGAGACCCCAAGATTCCTGGCTGCGTTCTTCATCGGGTTCCTCTCTCGCTTCTTCTGAGAGTTCTTCATCGCGTTTGTTTCTCCTCTGGTGGTACCTTCCGGCCCTCCAGTTCCTCTTGTCGAGACCCCAAGATTCCTGGCTGCGTTCTTCATCAGGTTCCTCTCTCGCTTCTTCTGAGAGTTCTTCATCGCGTTTGTTTCTCCTCTGGTGGTACCTTCCGGCCCTCCAGTTCCTCTTGTCGAGACCCCAAGATTCCTGGCTGCGTTCTTCATCGGGTTCCTCTCGTGGTTCTTCTGAGAGTTCTTCATCACGTTTGTTTCTCCTCTGGTGGTACCTTCCGGCCCTCCATTCTCTCTTTTCTCTTCCAGTATCAAAGTCCCAGTGTTCCTGACTGCGTTCCTCATCAGGCTCGTCCCTGGTTTCTTCTGAGAGCTCTTCATCACGTTTGTGTCTCCTCTGGTGGTACCTTCCGGCCCTCCAGTCTCTTTTGTCGAGACCCCAAGATTCCTGGCTGCGTTCTTCATCGGGTTCCTCTCTTGCTTCTTCTGAGAGCTCCTCATCGCGTTTGTTTCTCCTCTGGTGGTACCTTCCGGCCCTCCAGTTCCTCTTGTCGAGACCCCAAGATTCCTGGCTGCGTTCGCCATCTTCCTCCCCCTCCGACGGTTCATCGCTGCGCTTGTGGAACTTTTTCTTGTGGTGGTAGCGATGCGAGGGCTTCCATATGCGCTTGTGTCTCTCCTCCTCATCCTCGTCCTCGTTCCCTTGCCTTTTGTCCACATCCCAGTACTCTTGGCTACGCTCTTCCTCCGGCTCGTCTCCGAGAGGCTCCTCGTCCCGTTTGTGTTTTCTTTGGTGGTATCGTCCAGGCCTCCAGCCGCTCCTCTTCTCCCGCACTTCATCTTCCTCCTTGTTCTCGTGTCTCTTCTCCTTCTCGTCACCCAGACTCCAGGACTCTTGGCTGCGCTCTTCTTCGGGGATTTCTCTTTTTTCCTCCGCGGATTTCAGGAGAGCCTCGATGTCTTTCACATCTGCTCCTTTTGCCTCTGGCTCCTCAGGATGACCTTTGGCCCCCTCTATCCCTTCGCTGCTCTTCTTGTCCAGCGGGGCATGTTTAACCCCTGTGACAACAAAAGAAGAAATAAAAAGGTCCACTGAGTCGAGCTCTAAGACTCAAACATTAATGTCAAATCCCATCTTGTATTTGATGATTTGATCAGTCACTTGTTTGGTATTGGTAAGTAGTATAAAAGCTCTAAGCAATCACAGTAGCTCTATCTAGTGATAAGCTTTTTGCCAAGATAAAGCCTACTTGATCAAGTTTTCTATCTGTTTGTATTTCCACGATGTCTCAGCAACATGACAGTTAAAAAAAGTGCTGCATCAGCAATGTCCTTGATGCTTTAACTATGCCTGCCTGCTTACCACCCCACAATGCACACTGACAAACCTGCTTGGAGAATGTCTTTGCATTCCTGGTCCAGCTGGGAATCCGGTTTGGAGAGGGCTTTGGACAGGACTTCAACCAAACAGCGTGTTATCTGCAACAAACAATTTAATTTCTGCATATAGCTGCTCTTTTAAACTTGATAATAAACATATAAAAATGAAATCAAAAAGGGCATACCACATCTTCTCTCTGCCCTTCTTTCACCACTGGAAGCGCTAGATTTTCTGCATTTCAAGAAAGAGCTCTACGTTACAATCAGGTGTCGCTGTCCATGGTGCTGAACTGTTCTCATTAACTTACAGCACTCAGCAGGAAGATAAACTCATCACCTTACCTGTCGACAAAGCCGCCACCGTCGACGACGAGGACAAAAACAAGTTTCATCTCGGCGGGATGAAGGTATTTCCAAAGGTATACAAAAGCTCAAAAAGGCTCCAGTTCCTCTGTTTTCCCGAAGCAGCAGGAGTGAGCTGCGCTGACTGGGCGCCTGCTGCTCTGAAGACTGGAGCCGAGCAGCGCCTCCTTATAAAGAGAGGAGTGGGCTGTGGGAGCGTGGGAGGAGGAGGCGCTTCAGGCACCGTTAATGTCATGACTCATTAGACCCGCCAAGAGAGAGTGGTCTGATTGAAGTTTGATGCAGGCGGAAAGTGAATTAGCATTTAGTGTCACTCAGGTGATGATTTACACAGATTGGAGGAGACGGTGGGATTAGGTTCACGCCCTGAGGACGGGCAGGTGCAATGCTTTGGAAAGAAAGAGTGTTATTTTATTGATCTCAGAGAGTGTGTTTATGCTGCCGGTGTTGTGAAAAGCACCATATTTTAATGTTAAATCATTTTTATTGCCGGTCTACCGCATTGGATTCTATTACATTTCCAGTCAGACGTATTCATGATGTTCTGCCCTGTGGTTGAATCACTCAAGATAAGATTTTTTTTTTCCCTCCTTTGTTTTTCAGAAGAGGCTTCCCCCTAGTCTCTGGCTGAGGTTATGTAATCACGTACTGCAGTGATGCCCCACATTTAATATTTGCTGATTAAATATAGACTAATGCACCATTTTGTCCAAGAAAGTTAAAGCCGCATGCAACAATGGAGTCTGACCCGTCAAAGTTCAGCCCAACCGACTTCTCAATAATTCATTCAGCCTGCAGCACATCCCAGTTCCCCATGGGAACATGTGAGCATCAGGAGGAGAGGAAAAGCTAGTGATCGGAGATCGATAGCGTAGTAGTTGTGAATAACACTCAAGTGAGAGGACTTTCTGCTGTTTTCTCCGTCTGACGTTACTGATTGATTTGGTTGATTCTAGTCGATCCTGGACTCTGTGTGAGAACATGTGATCTGATCCTGATTCCCAACTTTGTGAGAAACTACACGATGCATGAACAGCATCTCCATCGCAGACCGTGACGGGCGGACGTGTGCAGCGACAGAGCTCAACCGTAGTATGCTGAGCTCAGCACGACTCGGAACATTCAAACTGACAACCGCCGGCATCTTCTGTTTTTTCTTTGCTTCCTCGTTGGGAAGTTTGTTCTTCCTCAGTGGATTTATTCATTTCATTCAGACACGGGGAAAAAACACGAGAGTCAAAGAGTGAGACGTTTGAGAATCAATTCAGACCGACTCAGTCTCATATACGCTCTAAAGCTGCTCCCTCAATCCTTTAGTCCTCATTGGAGTTAAGGTTTCACCTCAAACCTTGTTTTATAAGGTTCTACCTAGATCCCAACATGAAGGGTTGAACTAAGAACCCCTATGAGAGGTTCTACAGCCAACCCTTCTAGTGAAACCCTCTCTGGAGGTTTTCTGCAAGGAACCTTTCCAGGTTTAAGGGTGCTAACAAGAACCCACAAAGGGGCTTCTACCAAGAACCCTTTTTTATTGGAAGGGTTTCAACTAGAACCCAATCAGGGGCTCCTATGGAGAACACTTTTATATATAAAGAGTTTCATCTAGAACCTAACCAGTGGGTTCTAACGAGAAGACTTTTGTAATTGAAGCGTTTTATCTTGTGTGTAACCAGGGGCCTCTACTGGGAACACTTATATTTGAAGAGTTTCATTTAGAACCAAACCAGTGGGTTCTACTTAGAACACTTTTATAATTGAAGCGTTTTATCTCAAAACCCAAATAGAGGCTTCTCATATGAACACTTATATTTGAAGACCTTCATCTAGAACCAAACCAGGGGGTTCTACTGAGAGCACTTTTATAATGAAGTGTTTTATCTGAAACCCAAATAGGGACTTCTAATATGAATATTTATATTTGAAGAGTTTAATCTAGAACCCAAGCAGGGAGGTTCTAAAAGAACCCATATGTCATCTCGATCCCTACATGACCAGGGCTGATGTGGTGCAGTGCGACCACCAACAATCATGGTTGAGTTTATTGGTGTGTGTGTGTGTGTGTGTGTGTGTGGGTGCCACCCACGCTTTTTAACAATCTTTGAGGAACTATTTCTTCAAAAGCAGGGTTCTCCAGAAGCAGGTAGTTCTGGGTAGAACCTGTATTTCTCAGAGTGTTTATCTCTGCGGATGCTTAGAAATGCACGGGGTAGAAATGTTTACACAACAAGCGCTGACCTTTATGTATGGAGATGTACATTCAAATCCAATCATGTCTCGGGAACCATAACCCAGAAAGTCTAACAGCTGCAAGCAGAATCTCGTGCTCCATGAATCTGCTCTCGTGCCTCCACATCTATCTCTGTTCCTGCAGACGGCCTGCATCCTGGGATCTGGAATAATCACCGTGGATCGCACATCCAAGCAAACACGCCGTCGCAAACCCAGTCGTTGGTGTGAATGATGGGGGTTTTAAATCCCCCTGTTTTGTGGTGGTGAGCATCGAGCAGCGGGGGGGGATCCTGTCACTGAGAGCAGAGAGCCATCCAGCCACCAGATATCAAACGCACTGAAGCACTAAATTATACAAGGACCCATGCTCTGATCAGTGTGTGTGTGTGTGTGTGTGTGTCCAGAACGCGCGGCGCTGTGTTTGTGTTGTCGTGGCCTTACTGATATTGCTGCAGGCTTATTAATATTTTAGTGAGCCATGAAGATATAGAGGAGGGGGGGCATCACCGCATTCATCACGACTATTTACACACAAGAACAAAAGGCAGGAGGACAATACGATGCTGCATGAATAGCTTCGGCTGGGCTTTGATCTTTTTTTTGGGAGGGGGGGGGGGGGCAAGCTTTAAAACCACTGCGACGTCCGTCCTCAGATGATGCACCCACTCTGGGTTAATGTCCGTCTGGTTTAAGTGTCTTTATTGTCTGAGATTCGGCTCTTTTGTGGAGCCACTTTAGTCTTCTGTCCGCTCGCTGATGTAGAAGAACTGAAGCAAAGTTCTCCCTAATTAACAAAACATTTCTCCATGCCTAACATGAAATATGAGATCATCTCGGTAATAGCCGAATCCGACATAAAGATCTGACGGCACATTTATAAAAATAAAAAAAATATCCTTCCTGAATAAAATTAATTCATTCTCTTTTTAGGAACAAGAAAAGCACATTTGTCTGTTCCTGCTGTTTGCTGTTCTGGAGTAATATAAACAGAACAACATCTAAAATGTTTATATTAATATTAAGATGTTATTAATGATTCAATTAATTAAAGTCATATATATTAATGTTTTAACAATCAGGAAGTGTTCCTTTGATGATAATTATTAATTCAGTGTTTTAAAAAGTATTCAAATGATCTGTGATTATCAAAATCTGACCGAATATGGCTTTAAAAATAAAAAACAGGGACAAAACATCCCCAAATTTAAGACATAGACATAGAAATTGCAGCAACCAAATATAAAGAAGAAATAATAACGGGTCCTCCTGAAAATCAACAAAAGGATGAATACAAATCTGCTTTGTTGGGTCGCCTACTTGACAACCAACGCAGAATAAGAAGATGCACGCAGGTGTCATCGTGAAGCTGCCCGTTATTGTGATGCGTTTATTGAACGGGATGATGGAGGGCTTGTATCTGCAGCTCCTTCCCACAATGCAGCACTCCATAGCTCCCACGATGGCTCCATCAAGAGGATCCAGCTGTGGTTTATTGTGTAATCCAGGATTTGAATGATCCTCGTTAACGGCCGAGCAGGTGACGGCTAATTAGAATGTGTAATACTTCATTCATCAGATCTCTTTCTGTTTGGAAATCAGAATCGGATCCAACGATGATTAAATATGGAGACAACCTGAAGTGAACCGTGGGAAATAAAAGAGTTTTTTATTATTATTATTAATGTTTTAGTCAGTTTCCCTGTTTATGAAACATATATATGAAAAGGTGAAGATCCTAATGAGGTGTTTGGGGAGAAAAGGGTGATGACGGAGGGAAGGTAAATATGAATAAATTATGAACGGGGCTGGTCTTTATTACAATGGTGGCATCTCTAAACGTTTATTGGCCTCGGGGGGGAAATGCAATCAAGCAACTGTGTGTGTGTGTGTGTGTGTGTGGTATTGCCACAGTGCAGAGGAGATGGAGTTTAAGTTGTTTTTTCTTTTGTGAAACTTGAGCAAAAGCAGTCATTCTTGATAACATGACCCCCCCGACCTTTACTGCAGGGCAAGCTAATGCTAATGCTGTTAGCTGTAATGTGCTAACGAGAGTCAATGGGTTACGGGTGAGTCACAGCTGTGTAAACACAGCGAGGGCAGCCGGCCCAAAGAAAACACATTCTGTATTCGTCAGCGTGAACAACAGTAGGCTGACTTTACTTTGATTGATTACAGTTACAATCAGGGAAACTCATAGATAATAAAGTCCATGTTTGTCTTTTGATTTTTACGCAAAGACATGAGGGCGGGCTCAAATCTGATAGGCGGTAACCATGGTAACACAACAGGAGGGCAAGCAGGACACCTGAGGCGGAGGACTTCAAAATAAAACAGGACAAGACGATGACACATGCATTTACATCATTATTTTACGTTACATCAGAGTGTAAAATAAACCTCGTCAACACTGTAACCGAGACGTGAAACTATTCATTTCTATGTCAGTTTTATATTTGATCTTTTTTTCTACGATTGTCGTCTTGTTGGTGTTTATTGATCGGGGCGGTTGCGCTAAGATGCTAGCGGTAGCTTTCACTTGTCATAGAGGGAGTAAACAAGTTGCTTGACCAGTTTGCTGTTGCTATGACAACTAGAGAAAGCTACCGCTAGCATCTTAGCCCAACGGCCCCGATCAATAAACACCGATAAGATGATTTTTTACTTTTTGCCTTAATATGCCGTCGTAATTTCCTCGGTTTTGCAGCAGAAATAAAAGTAAATGTAAAAATCAGAAGTAGCTGGAATCCTCAAAAGTTGATTTTTGAATATTTTGTATAGCTCTGCCTGCACAGACAGTCCCGTCCTCCGGTCTGAGAGTTTTTAGAGAGCTGCTTTGAATCTCATATTAGGCCTTTCATGTCATTGATTTTTTCCCCCGACTAATTGCACCCGAGACGCCGCGTACTGGAGAACTTTACTGCTAAACGTTTCAGTGGTCTTGGTGTGTTCGTCCGTCTGTTTAAACACGGGGGGTTATCTTACATTTACATAACTGCAATTATGGATTAAGTACTTGGAAAAACACTTGCAAAATACCTGCAGGAACAACTTTTATCTAATTAGGCTGACTGGTGAGGTGGTTAAAAAACACAAATCTCACAAAACTGTAAAGGATTTTCCCTGTTTTTTAATAAAACATGCACACATTTCTATGCATTAAGGGATTTATACCTCTGTCTCACTGCTCCCTATGCAATATACAGAGTTATATAACTCCTTAATAGTCCAAGTCTCTCATATTGATGCGATATTAAAGATGATGGAAGCCTCTTCCCCGCTGTGACCTTCAGCTCTCTGGTTAAACTGACACTGATGTTAAACATCGCTCGCGGGAGTGATCCCATCACGTCGGCACGGGGTCGGCATGGCGACAGCTCCGAGACTTTAACTGGATTACTTTCAAAATTAGAGCTTGTCACTTAGAGGTTCGGACCAACCTTAGGCCGAGGCTCAAAGGGGACTTTCAACGGCGACCTTCTGGTGTGAGAGGTGACCTTTGTTTGTCCGGGATTTAAATCACAACAAGGAGAAATAACAAAACCCCAAATACCAACGTTTCTACACTTCTATCTGCTTCATAACTTGATTTTGAGCCACACCGACTGTTGGCTTCATTATTGAAGTTCACCTTTACATATATCAAAGACTTCCTGTGACTTGGAAGTTATATTCAAATTTACATTTCAATCTGAATCCGTGTCTTTGTGTCTCTTACTACATGATATTATTCACTTTATACATAATTGTATTTTCTCTTCATGATTTTTAATGCTTTCTTTCTGTTTGCTTGTTTACTTTAGTGGGTTTTTGTTCAGCCGCGTCATGTTTTAGTTCTAATCCCTGCTTTTAATCTGCCCTCTGATCAGTTTCGCCTGTCTCGAGTCCTGAGGTCGCCTCACCTCCTGCTCACCTGTTCCCACTCCCCCTCGTTAGTCAGCCATTATTTATACCTCCTCAGGCGAGGCAGGTTCACCAGATCAGCTTCTTTGTTCTGGTCTTCAGCTGGTTTGGGTCCATAGCGAAGAATCAATAGTTCAGGCTCAGTTTCTGTGGCAACGTATGCTGGGAGGCTAACTGTTGGACTAAACCTGGTGTTGCTTCATTCACCAGAGATCCTGCAGCAGTGACGTGACGGAAAAGCAAACCTTTCACCGCTGTGTTTCTGGAGAGCTGCCACGTTATTTGACTTTATTTACCACCAGGAGTCAAAAGATAAAGTCTCACTCAGAATGACCGCAAGAGATAAATATTTAACAGTACAAATGTAGACTCTTAATCCTCTATTTCCTGATATGACATGTGTTGGTTAATAGAACAGCTTTATTTTGAATTTGTTCACTTTCCCCCCAGATTTAATTAAACACAAGTCGCCCAGTTGTTTGTCATCTCAAATTGGCCTGAATGTTTATTGAGATTCTTCCTGTTGGCTTTTATTCAGTCTCACCTGCACAACACTTTGAAAAAAAGTTAAATTATCGTACCTTGTGGGCACTTTTGGAGCATTTTGATGCAAAATGATCATACAAATATGACAATTATTGTACATCTGGCAACTAACCTGACCAAAATGCAAAAAAGCTCAACATCTAACACACCTGTGGTTTGCAGAAAGCATGTCTTCCTGCCTGATATGTCTTTAATTTAATTTTTAATTCAAAATTAATGCTTTATTCAAAATGCATCTAAAAAGAAGCTCCATTAATTTATTTTCATCACCTTCTGAGCAGAGGAACTGGATCGCCTCCAGGTGGACTCCTATCAGGAGGAGCTCACTCGCTCGTTGTGCATATTGATCGCTAAATATTCAATTTGTGTTCCTGTTTAGCTGCAGTTTAATTTCCATGTGTTTCCAGACAACAACAAAAAACACCCAGCTGAGACTGTGTCCGAGCCTTTTTAACACAAAGTGCTTCTCCCTTGGACACAAAGGGAGAGATACAAAAACAGAATTAAAATCAGGACGTTGCAATAAAAGCTGTAAATGGATTAAAGCTGTTCGACAATAACAATCTCTGCAGGAAGTCTTGTTTAAATAGCTCTGAACCTTTCCCGTCTGCAAGGCCACTCACACTGGTGGAAAGTTCAACGGCAGCTCAGGGAACAAAGTTTCAGTTTTTTTTCTCTACTTCACAATTTGAATGGAAATGTGCCGGCGCTTGTTTGCTTTGAAAAGAAAAAAAAGCAGAACTCTTTGCTGGAAACCAGTTATAACCATTAACCCATGTTTCCTTATCGTTACTATGGCGACAATAAAGTCTTTGACATGACATCAGCACTTGTACTGTGTCTCTATAACGTGGTTACACCCTTGTTGAGTCGATCCTGAGATGAGAAACGGAGGTTTTCGGTTCTAGAAGTTCAGTTTTTGCACGATGACTGAGCAGAAACCATCGTCAATGGAGATCCAATGCACCGAGTCACCACGGCAACAGGTAAAGAAAAGATAGAGCCTCCGGTTTATTTCAGTGGATGTGGAAATATGAATGTATGCAATATGTGTGCACAAGATACAGTTAACTGGATAAAGTTTTATTCGTTTAATTCATCATTTACCAGACTGAACGTTCCCTTAATGGATGGAAAAGTTGTGTGTTTTAAACTTTTGTTCGGCTTTAATCTGAGGGGACAAAAAGTGAAGATAGAAAAATATATATAGTTTGTTTTTTTAATATATCAATCCAAGACACATGGGACATGACTGCAAGCGCTCAATCTGACCCAATAACAATGTGTTCGGTTCATTTTAAGGTTAAAAATAGGTTTAGCTTTAAAAAGTAACTTGTTACTCTTTATTTTAAACATTGTCTCGGCTTTAATCTGACAAACAGTGAAGGGATGAAAGATATAGTTTGTTTTTAATATATCGATCAAAGAGACATGACAGCTTTAAATCTGATCCAATAATTAATGTTTGGTGATTTAAATGTTAAAACAGCAGCTTTTAGATTGTAGGTATCTTGCATTAGGAGGGTGGCAGAGGTTTTTATTCTAGGCTGAGGGTGACCGGACGCTGTGTGGGCAAAAAAAAAACCCCACTGTAACCATGGTAACTGAGCCCATTATTAAATCATCTCTTTCTGGAACTGAAAACTCTGAATTTCCCTCATTTCACTTACTGTATATACAGTTCACTGACTCAGAGTTTCCAGTAAAACCTGCTCTTGTTTGGATGCAGATCGAATGTTATGATATTTACAGAAAGTTATGGATCATGCTGTACTAAATCTGCACAGATAGCTGTCTTTTACTGCTTGTTACCATAAAAAGGCATACTAGATGAGTACTAGCTGACGTCTTCTGACTGATATTGAACCCCCGGTGTCTTCATCCTACTTTTCCCCGTCAGAATGTGTCACAGTCCGTCTGTTCTATTGTGCAAAAATAATGATGTGCGACTTCGGATGTGACTCAGTATCTTTTATATGCACTCAGTTAAATGTCTTTATTTGTATTTTTTGGGGGAATGTACCGTTGTTAGAGGGAGCGGTTACCCAATGACTGATTTGGAAACACACTTCTCTTTTTCTAATGAGTAAGAACTGAAAATATCTTCCCTTAAACTGGCTGAATCGCTCCTTTAATCTCAACACCTGAAAAAAATGTCTTTTTTTCACAATCATATCACAATATCAAGACAAGGGAAGAGGAGGGGGGGCTGCAGTTAAATATATTGAAATATTACATCCAAATATACATTACATATACATTAAGGTTCTCATAAAGTCCAAGGGGCCTCTCCAGTGGATTGAGAGACAAGTTCTGCAAAGAGCATCCTTTCAGAATAAAATGCCTCCCTGCTTGAGTGCACATATGAGCATTATTCTAAAAGTGATGGTGTCTCAAAGTGCTTCCTTGTTTCATTTAGGGTCAGTTTGACCTGATTTAATCCCGTGAAAGCGTTTTAAAGACAATAAAGGGAGGAAGGGGACACTTGTCCTATATAGCATCCTCTCTCTTAAAACTAGAGTGCTTCTTCACATCATCTCTGAGACTGTACTCCCGTCTTTACGCATTTATCAGCATCACACGGAGAGATCGTATCAATCCTCCACATCCTCGCCCCCTCTGAGCGAGGGAGGAGGCTCCCTTTGAAGGCCTTTAAATCCCCTTATCACATCATCTTCCTGTCCTTGTCAACTCCATGGTGACAGTTTGAGGTAACGTGCAAGTCAGTTTGCTTCAGTTTTTTCCCTCAACATAAATAAATTAAATGAATGTGATTTTTTTAATTAGGCTACATTTATTTCTTAAGTGATAAATCTTAACTATCCATCCTATTTTCTGGGTTATTAATCAGTTCTTGTGTGAGTCAGTTTGTCTTTCATATCTAAGTATGCCATTCACTATTATATTATTGAACCTCTTTCATATCTAGACACAATAAATACATCTCTTTTCTTGATGTATAAGGCGACGTGAAATAAGTAATGTATTAACATGTAATATGTAACTGAATGATAAGTGAGTTGAACTTTGATCCTGAGATAAATGAGCTGAATTTACTGTGTCTTTTTTTTCCACTTTGAAAAGTAAAATTACCTTCTTCCTATTTTTTTTTTTTTTTTTTTAACACCACCTCAACAAACCAAAAATATTATTTTTTTTTTACCTTGTACTGAATTAACAATGACTTCAGGGAGAGGAAGTATTTGAGCTTGTATTTGATGTAAGTACGACTCCTGCTAAACGTGCCTTGCGTTGACAATATATCTCTATATAAATGCCTTTGATTGTGCATCTTGTTAAACAGTGATTCTGATTCATCATGCTGTACACGTACAAACGTGGTTTTAGTTGGAAGTTTGTAAAAGTTGTGCAACTTCTGCTAAAACTAGCATTGCATAAGTGTGAGCCACACAGTGTTGTTCATATTATTAGACTCATTAAAGACACAAATTATTTCAATCGCTTTAAAATGCAAATGATGTATAAAAAAATGATGTGAAGACACTTCAGCTATTCCATAGACGGATCCAGATGTTGTGTTTTATTTTGAAGGGTTCAGAGGAACTGGTGTGAGGGGACAGCTGGTCATTTAATGGTTAATTGGGGCAGGAAGTGGAAGGCAGAGCTCGGGTACTGGATTTGATTCGCCTGACAGATAAAAGCGGAGACAGAAAGTAAGCTGGAAGTTTCGAGTTGAGCTGTTTGTGTTGGATTTTCTACTTCGGACGTTCCTTTCTGACTTCCAGCAGCAAGTAACGGGAGTATGCACCGTTATATTACTGTTTACTAAACCCGGCTGAGACATCAATGTGCGTAGTGTACTAAAATCTAACATACTTGTGTGTACTTGAAGCCACACTAATCATAGTTATACTTCTAAGTGTGTTCATGACTAGTTAACTTGAAGCATGCTATTTTGGAACAACTTGTACTCAATATATTTTTATTTTTATTAAATTGGTGAAAACTTGAAGTGTATTTAGTGTACTTTTATGTGCTAAAGTGGAACAACTTAAAGTATATTTTGTAAACTTTAAGCATATGGCTTTATATTTACTAAAACATGCTTAAATAGTCAAATTAGTACTTTGCTTGGATTATACATTTTACATAAAATTAAAAATAAATATAATTAATTAGAATTAAGTACATTAAAAATTATTTATAAATGTCTTAAAAATCTATAAGCTTTATACATTGAATATATTCTTACTGTGCTATTAATGTGCTTAATTATACTTTTGGCTTATTCCAATTACTAAAAAAACATACTTTGCAGTTAATAGACCATATACTTTATCATTACTTTGGTATTTTAGTTTACCTTCCACATATTTGCAAATGTATTACCAGTATACTTAAGGTTGAAAGACTTGTGGGACTTTACTTCCAGGAGAAAAAATATACTTTAATGTATTTGTAACAATCCTAAGTAGAATAGTACATTGTAAATACAAAAAACTTTTACCTATTAACATTTATACAACATGTGTCTTTTTGTAGACATTTTTTTCATTCTTGCTTCTGCAACTTTACCAGACTGAACGTGACCGGCTGCACGTCACAAACGTGCGTTATAGTTCCTGTCATTGAAGAGGCATTCAGGGTCCCAGGGGGATCCACCTCCGGAAATGTTTTTCCTAAAATGTGTTTTTTTTTCTCACTCTGACACCCTATTTATGTTTTAATCATCAGGGAAAACCTTCCAGATTATTGATGATGATTGATGTAAAACAATATATTAGTAGTTGTTTATAATTTGTATTATAAAGAGTTGGGAAACGTTATTTAATGTTTATGTTAGCTGTGGTGGGATGTAATTAAATGTATTATCATAAATACCATAGTAACGTGCTATTTATTATGCTGAAACAGTATGTGAGTTTTTTAAGTATGTATAAGAAAGAACAGTTGCCTATTAAACACTATTTCCAGTGAATTATTATAGTTTGTGCTGGACCCTATATGTCCAAACAAATATATTCTACTGTAGTCACACCAAAGTATGTTGAACAATAGTATGCATATTGAGTATACGGTGTATACTATGGAATTTTTAACACAGTTATGTCCCAATATTTAGCATGTAAAAAAAATGTGTGTCACACATTTGCAACCAATAAGGAAAGACGTTGACAGAGATGTTAATCAAAATAATAAATGTTTTCACTGTTTTTGTTTTTCTGCAGATGGGTGTTAAAGATGGCCCGAGAGGAGAGGAGGACGGCAGCGAATCAGAGGAAGACAGAAATAAACCGACCTATTGTGTGACAGATGTTCCCCCCTGGTACCTTTGTATTTTCCTGGCCATTCAGGTGAGTGTGTGTAGGCTTGGGCCGGTTTAAACATTTTCAAACCGGTTTGATACTAAGCCAAACCGGACCGAACCGGTTATACGGACATTTCCCACTAGGTGTCATACTTGCCATCGCAGACCCTCCCGATCGCAGTCCGTGTGACGAATTGAATGAGCGTCGGAATTCCGATTAGTCTGAGGCTCTAAAACAATATCTTTTATGTGTCGGTTGTGTGTTCAACCCACATTAATACAGAAAGGTATTAATGTGGAAAGGTGTGTTTTTGATACCTAGAAAGGTATCAAAAATACTCTGTAACGTTGATTTTGCAATCGCAGTTATTATCACCCCACTGTAAGATATTATTTGCAAGAAGAGTTATGAATGAGGATGCAGACAAATGTATTAATTTTACAGCCGTTATTGTCTATCTTATTGACTGCTGTGCATTTACCTATTTTTATTTTTGTAATTATCACTACCACTTCATATTTGTTGGATTCTTAAGTTCCCTACCAGGTGTGGAAGTACTGTGATTTTGAAATGATGTGAATGTTTCTTTCTTGATAAATGACATGTATACGTACATAAGAGCAACATGTTTAACTTGTTTTTCTTGAAATGAAAAGTTTAATAATAAAAAAAACACACTCGGTAACAAGCGGGGAGGCACATCGGTGTGGAGTCGTGATCCTCATCCCTGTCCTCTCGCCCTGCAGCATTACCTGACATCGTTCGGGGCGATGACCTCCATCCCCCTCATCCTGTCGGAGGGTCTCTGCCTGCAGCACGACAGCCTGACCCAGAGTCGCCTCATTAACACCATCTTCTTCGCCTCCGGCCTGATCACCATTCTGCAGGTCACCTTCGGCGTCAGGTCAGACTGGCTTATTAAAACAAGACAGAGTGGCAGAAAAGTTTGACTTTTACAGTCTTGAAGCTCCACAAACTTATTGTTATATATTGACGTTAACTAAAGTGTCCTAACAGTGACGGAGGTCCTCCCAGCACTTTTTGTTTCTTTTGATTTCATGCCATGTTTACTCTTCGCTTCCAGTCGAACATCTTATCAAACCACTTCCAAGCAGCCGCAGGCAGCTGTTTTTCACAATAACGATAGTTATGTGGTGAAGAAATCTTAAAAGGATCCTCATTAACAGCGGTGGGATGTATTTCCACACACGTTGGTCACATAACATGATGTTAATATTAAATAAAATACCCTCAAAGCCCTCAATTTTAATTGATTTGTAATAAGTAGAATAGAGCAAATAGAGCAGCTTTCCAGGGGGCTTATTTAATATACTACATAGTTATGTATTGGTAAAAAAGTTGATTTATTTAGCACAATTAAAATACAAAACATAAAACACAAGAGACAAAACAGTGAAATAGTGCAAGGAGAGGCATGAAACCCATAATAATAACTCACCTATTATACAATATAGAGATATAATATTACATAAAGTAATATATATGAAGGAAATACATATACACAAGTTTTTTGGAGTTTTCCTTTTGCTATACATAAAAAACACAAAAAAAGAGGGGTCCCAGGGGGGTTCTGGGCGGTGACCCCTGGTGACCTGATCTCCTGGGCCGTGCACTTCCCATGCCAGATTGTAACGTTTCCAGTCAGGATGTTTTTCTATTGTTTCTGTAAAAGTTAACGAGAAGTCGGTTTAGGAATTTCCTTCAGATACGTCGGGTCATTTATCACCACGTCAGGTCGTTAGTGAAAGCCGTTTAATATGGAAACTCAAAGTAAGATGTCAAAATGATCGTAACCATTGTAACCATCAGTTGCATAATGTCCTGTTTTGAAGTCTCCTAGACGTGCGGCTTCCTTGAACTCGGTTTGTGTCACCCTCGCAGGCTTCCCATCCTTCAGGGGGGCACGTTCGCCCTGTTGACCCCCGCCATGGCCATGTTGTCCATGCCGGAGTATGAGTGTCCAGCCTGGACCCACAACGCCAGTCTGGTCAACACTTCCTCGCCGGTCTTCGTTGAAGTCTGGCAGACCCGCCTTAGAACGGTGAGCCAAACCAAACACTCTATGAAAGCCAACGATAACATGAAGGGAGAGTCGTGATTAACTCCTGTAGTTTCCTCTCCGGGGGGGGGGGTCACATGTTAAAGTCTGTCACTCAGCCAATGGGAGAGAGAGAGTGTTGATGCTAATGACCTTGACCTTCCTGTTTACAGCTGCAGGGATCCATCATGGTGGCGTCCGTCCTCCAGATCGTCATCGGGTTCTCTGGCCTCATCGGCTTCCTGATGCGCTTCGTCGGCCCCTTGACCATCGCCCCCACCGTCTCCCTCATCGGCCTGTCGCTGTACGACTCGGTGGGGGCAAAGGTCGGCAGCCACTGGGGCATCTCCGCCATGTACGTACACAAAGGGCTCAAAATGTCTTATTGGAAGTAAAAAAAACATGTTTTCACCAGCAGTATTTTGGCAGATTTGATGATGTCATCACTCGTCTCTGATTTTGCATCATCGTGCTAATGACAGCTCCTCTCTCTCACACACACACACACACACACACACACACACACACACACACACAGGACGGCGATGCTGATCATCCTGTTCTCCCAGTACCTCCGCCGCATACCGATCCCTGTTCCTGCCTACAGCAGAGCCAGGAAGCTGCACACCTCCAAGCTCTACATCTTCCAGATCATGCCTGTATGTTCCTCTAGAAAGGCATTGCAATACACTCGCATGCTGTTCTGGACTATTATTTATAGATGTATACCGTTTGTTGTGATTAGATTCTGCTGGGCATCGCGGTCTCGTGGTTTGTCTGCTACATTCTCACCATCACTGACGTCCTACCTGCTGATCCGGCCCAGTACGGCCACCTGGCTCGCACCGACGTGAAGGGACACGTGCTGAACGAGGCTTCCTGGTTCACCATACCGTATCCTGGTAATGTAATAAAATAATTAACAATAAATATATTAAATAAGTAACAGTAAATATATAATAAAAGTGAGTAACACTAAATATATTAAATAATTAACAGTAAATATATTAAAAATAAGTAACAGTAAATACATTATAAATAAGTAACAATAAATATATTAAATAATTAACAGTAAATATATTATAAATAAGTAACAATAAATATATAAAAAATAATTAACAGTAAATACATTATAAATAAGTAACAATAAATATATTAAATAATTAACAGTAAATATATTAAAAAATAATTAACAGTAAACATATTAAAAATACTTAACAGTAAATATATTAAAAATAAGTAACAGTAAATACATTATAAATAAGTAACAATAAATATATAAAAAATAATTAACAGTAAATACATTATAAATAAGTAACAATAAATATATTAAATAATTAACAGTAAATATATTAAAAAATAATTAACAGTAAATATATAAAAAATAAATAACAGTAAATATATTAAAACTAATACATATATTAAATAAGTAACAGTAAACAACCAAATCAGACTGACGATATTGAACAAAATATTGATATTATTCTTGTTATTGCACATTAAATGAATGAGTCAATTAATGGATGAATGCGTGTCTTGTTTTTCGTAGTAAGTAGTATTAAGTACCGTTTCTACTCTTCAGGTCAGTGGGGGATGCCATCGGTGAGCCTGGCGGGTGTTATCGGGATGATGGCTGGAATAGTCTGCTCCATGGCCGAGTCCGTGGGCGACTACCACGCGTGCGCCAGGCTGTCGGGAGCCCCTCCCCCGCCCAAGCACGCCATCAGCCGGGGCATCGGCGTCGAAGGCATCGGCAGCTTGTTGGCGGCCGCCTTCGGCACGGGCAACGGCACCACCTCCTTCAGCGAGAACGTGGCGGCCCTGGGCATCACCAAGGTAACCGGTGATTTGACCTCTGCGTGACCTTGTCAGAAACACCAAACAAAGCTTCTTTAATGGCTCGTGTGCCGACAGGTGGCGAGCCGCATGGTGATCCTCGTGAGCGGCGTTTTCATGATTTGGATGGGGATGATGGGTAAAATCGGGGCCATCTTCACCACCATCCCAACCCCTGTGATGGGCGGCATGTTCCTGATCATGTTCGGGGTCATAACGGCAGCAGGAGTCTCCAACCTGCAGGTACTCAAATATACACTGGTATAAACATAAAGTCAACCTGACCAGGTGCAATGATTTACGTTATCCGTCACGACTGCAACACATTCGTCCGTAAATGAGGCCATTTACATTTGTTTGGTACTAGAAAAGACAAATTATTTTATTGTATAATTGTTCACATCTCGTTGTCACAGTTCACAGACATGAATTCCTCCAGGAACATATTTGTGTTCGGCTTCTCCATGTTTTCCGCCCTCGTCATTCCCAACTACATCATGAAGAATCCGGAGGTGTTGGAAACAGGTACGTCATCGCCAGCTCGCATTCGCTCTTTTATCTCCCTTACATATCAACGTGGGAGTATTTTTAATGTAGTTTTGTTTTTGTAACTCAGGTGTCAGAGAGGTTGACCAAGTGTTGCGCATATTATTGACGACCAATATGTTCGTGGGAGGCGTTCTGGGCTTCTTCCTGGATAACACAATCCCTGGTAAGTGCATTCAGTGCTTATGTGTCTCAGAGGTAGAGTGAGGCGTCCTTCAATCAGAAGATTGGCAGTTCGAATCCCAGCTCCTCCAGTCTGCATGCCTTGGGCAAGACACGGCTCCTCTGCCATCAGTGTATGAATGTGTGTGAATGTAAAAGTGTCTGAATGTAGCTAGTTAGCTATATTACCATATGTGTATCAGATAGTTTCTTCTGACCCCTTAGGGACCAAGCGTGAGCGTGGCCTCCTGACCTGGAACAAGGTCCACGACGACGTCTCCGGCTACGCCGCGGGGACGGACGAGGTGTACGACCTCCCCTTCGGCATCACCTCCCGCCTCTCCTCCCACTCCTGGGTCCGCTACGTGCCGTTCTGCCCGTGGAAGGATCCGGCGTCTCGGCGCAGGTCGGAGGACGACAGCACGCCTCGAGGCCGGGTGAGAGACCAAATGCTCAACAACGGCGTGGGGGTCGATGAGCACGCTGTATGAGGAGGAGGAGGAGGTGGAGGTGTAGTGAAACGGACTTTCTGGAGCCAGTATATTTAAGCACACTGTGATCCTTTTTACAAATAAACTCATTTTCCAATTCATGCCTGATTTATTAAAAATGACGTGGCTGTGAGAACAATAAACATCCTCGGTGGGAGATTTTCACCACGATGTGGAAGACCGACGTTATGAGGAGCTGCAAATCCAACTTTTTAAAATGTTTTATCCAGCGAGCATGAATATGTCACGATATGTGTAGCTTTGTCTTCTTTTTTTGTATAATTTTGTATCATATTTTTTTTTACTCTGTACTGTTTCGACCTGCCAAAGAACTAAAGATGCAAATTCAGTATTTAATTTGTTACGACGCATCCAATGGTGGCATTAATGTTATGTTTTGAATAAAATAAATAATAATCCCTTTAAAAAATCACATCAGCCTCTGTTTTTAGGTCACACTGATATCTCTTATCTAACGAGGGTCGTTCTGCAGAAGGATCGTTACAGAAGCCGATAGGTGATAACAGGAAGTTAATGTTTACTTCCAGCTGTGGGTGTCACATCCTACGGGAGTCTGCTTTATATAATAATAATATTATATGCTGGGCTCCCTCACCACCAGACTGCCAGATCGTAGACTGCATCCCCATTAGTGAGTCCACTTCCAGCCTTCTTGTGCCGAGTGTCTAACTTCTGTTTCCCTTTCGCCTGCAGCCAAACTCAGATCAACACCTGCCGTCGACCCCCTTCTGAACCCCCCCTCCTCTGGACTCTACCTGGACTCTTACCTCCGACGCCTCACCTACCTCGTCACACTCCGTTTACACTCTATTGCACAGTTCTAGTTCTGTTTCATGAGTCCTATGTTTACAGTAGAGGTCTTCAACAGGGGGGGTCCGGGACCCCTACGGGGTCTGCAGAGTTACTCAAAATGATTAGATCCCAAACTTAGACAAAAATAGACATTAACATGAAAAAAACTATAATAAGCACAGATAAATAAACATTCAAATATGAATCTGTCACCAATTATTAATGTAATGGCTGAGAATTGTCGACATACATTTTATATCTGTCACTATAGGCTGCACTACACATTATTATTTAATAAGGAACACACTATATTACAATTATATGTAATAGGGGTCGCTGTAAGCCAATACTGGTCCTCGGCCTGATGACCTCTGACCTCTGGTTCACAAACAAGTCCCTGATTAGCTGCTTTCATTTTCTTGATTAAACTTTTACTGTTACAAATACAAATTAATTAAAAGGTATTGAAAACTGGATGTTACTGTGTCTCACTGTTATTCTTACACACACACACACACACACACACACACACACACACTCAGACAGAGAACTAGAATAATTCCTTCTTTCATTCTCTTCCATCAAAAAGGAAATTAAATTTCACCCCGTGGATAAACTCATCTTCCCACCGGTTAGCCGTTATTGTGTTTCTCTTTCTGAGATCGCACATCTTTTCAATCTGTCTCTTTGACCTCCGCGCCTTCATCTCTCTTTCTCTCACGACTCATTTCCTCGGCTGCGCCGGCTCTGACGGGCAGGTGGGATATTGTGGAATAATGATTCATGTTTCGGGTTTTGGGGTAACGCGGTGTCAGCAAGCTGCATTTCAAAGGGAAATGATAGTGATGACTCAGCAATTCTCCAGCATATTTTTCTTTTTGTCTCAATTATTATTATTAGCATTGTGATATCTGTTGTGAGCTCTTCAATATTTTCAAACGCCAAGTTTATCTTTTGAATGTATGTTTTTTTTTTTTACACAAAACGGGATGAAAGACAGACAGAATATAACACAAACATGAATAAATGAAAATAATATGAGTGAATATCATTTCAGCTGATCTCATTTAAAGGTATCCACTGAGATTTCAACATTAGATGCTTTCTTTTCTTAGAAAATTTATAGCAAAGGCCTCAAAACAATGTAGTTGTTTAAGAAAATCACAATCCCGGCATATTGATATGTTCAATTCAAACAGTCATCCAGCTAAAGCGTGGCCATAACAGTTATTATATCATCAGTCTGGTGAAGCCTCAGGCTCTTTGTGAGAGGGATCAGGTCTCTTCATTTGCTGAGCTCCAGCTCGGAAGTATCTGCTGAATCAGCACAGCGAGGAGAAACCGGCTCTCCAGATAAACCTTCCATGCAGAACTCTACTGTAACCTGGCTTTTATGACTCATAAACACCAACTGACAGGAAACTCATGCAGACTCGGATTTCACATCCGAGTCCAAACACTGGAACCAACCTCACAACCAGAAGTTCTGTCTCTATTGCTTTTATAGACGTGATTTTATTATACATACATTTGTGGACATAGTT
This sequence comes from Chelidonichthys spinosus, assembly GCA_029853015.1. Classification (NCBI taxonomy): domain Eukaryota; kingdom Metazoa; phylum Chordata; class Actinopteri; order Perciformes; family Triglidae; genus Chelidonichthys; species Chelidonichthys spinosus. The sequence goes on along the minus strand of CM056838.1, from coordinate 2,965,556 downwards.
ATTCTTTTATATATATATATATATATATATATATATATATATATATATATATATATATATTATCCTCAATTTGGTCTTTATATTTCATTATATACACTTTGTCATATAGATTTCGGGTCACTCTACCGTCATGGAATTCGTCCCTGAAACCTGTGAAGTCATCTACCAGGTCTTAAGAGAGAAATGAAGGTATGTTGGATTTTATTTTACGTCGACGTCAGTCATGGTAGCCTGATGCTGTGCAAATATGCATATTGTCGTTTGTTGGGACATTTTTCTAACCAGATAAACAGATCAGCCTTTGGTATTCTCTGTTGTTATTTTCCTTGTTTTCAGTTCCAGTGGATTCATGTCGGAGTGGAACTTCCCAAATTGCCTGGGTGCTCTGGATGGGAAACATGTAAATATTCGCCCCCCCACCAAGATCTGGTTCCACATACTTAAACTACAAGCACAACTTCTCCATGGTCCTGATGGCACTGGTCGACAGCAATTACAGATTTCTGTGTTTCGTGGATGCACCTTAGCAGAAGCCCTGGTAAACAAAACCCCAAACATCCCTCCCCCTGTATGTGCCTACATACATGGCAGACATTCTAGACCGGGAAGGACCAGATGGAGGCATTTCTCCAGGAAGATGGCGGCAAGACCCTGCCCTACAACAATCCACAGACCACGAATACAGATTAGGGATGGGCTATGTACACATTTTATGTCTGAACATGGTGCAGTGCCTTTTCAGTGGGACAAGATACAGGACAGATTGACTGTGTGCTGTGATTATTCAGAAAGATGAATAAAAATCATATCAATCATAACTGACTCATGTAGCATCATCAAATCAGCATTTGTGACTGGCTCACATGCAATAGGAGCAGTCCATGGTCTATTATATAAGACAATATTAGTGTGAAATACCTTGTCATACTTCTAGTCTACGTTGAAATAGGGTGACGGTGATAAACATTACAATGAGAACAGCAAGGCATTATTGCTGAATAGCCGTTAATAGGGATGGAGATCATGGAATGAATGGAACGTGTAGACAGTGTTGAAATGGGGTTGCTTTTTCAAAGACATGTTTTATTGTAAGAAGTAGAAAATACAAAAGTCATACAATATCAAATAAAAAAAAAGCCTCAAGGACCCAGTTCTCCCGAGTGAGTGCGTTCCTGGTTGTGCTTCGTGGTGATATTATAAATGACGTTGAGGATTTCATGCTCAAGGCTCGCCAAGAGTTCTGGTGGCGCCTGCCTTAGCTTAACCTCGAGGATTTTGAGGGTGGCTGTGACGGGATCATCCGCCCTCCTCTCTGCTTTCCTCATGAGTGCATGAGTGCACGAGTCTATTATGCGCAGGAGGTCTGTGTTATCTGGGTACTGGGGAGAAGACCTTCTACGCTTACAAGAAGGCCCTGCTCGGGACTCTGTCTCTTGATGGATGGTCTCTTCACACGCGGTTGATTCGGCCAATGGTGAATCGATTGATGAGGTGTGATCCTCCTCGCGTTCACTCTCTCCCTGGTCCTGGTCCTGGTCCTGGTCCTCGAACCTGGCGTCTGCAGGCCTACTGGCACTAGTGTCAGTGGGGGCTGTGGGTTCCTAAAAAATAATGATATATATAAGATCATGGAAGCACATTTTTTGTCAGGCAAAGCTTCTAAATTCTTAAGAATACACGATAAGTCGGCAGTGAACACTAATCGAGCTTCATTCAGACGACAAACGAGTACTATTCAACAACGGGAGAGCCGAAGTTACCTGAGCGTGGTTTGATTTGCTTTTCTGCATGTGTGGCTCGAGGAACTGCATCCTTCGTAAAACCCATATCTGTCTGGGCGTCTTCTCTACTCCACTTCCTGCTGGAGGGAGCTTTTTGTAGCGGGTGAACTGGGTTCGGAGGGAGTCCCATTTCTTCCTCAGCTCTTTCACTGAAAGGTTTATACAGTTTATTAGAGTTTAATTAAATTCTGGTCTTGCCTCAACACAAAAGCATCAACCTACACAATAACACTTACAAAAGCCTGCAAATACACAGGTCAAAAAGGTCGTAAATAGCAGGCACATCCTATGTCGGAGGAATCCGATGGTAGTGGTGTGACTTCCGAAATCTTTGATTATTGTATTGCATGTAACAATGTGTCGTTTATTTATTTTTAATAATGTTTCTTTAATTCAACCTGTATTCTACTTCAATTAACCTTAAAGACCGGCTCATTTCATAGTGGCACATAATTAGGAGTTTTCTTTGGCCAGAGCATGTAGTTCACAGAAGTGGCCACTAGATGCCACTGTAGAGTCAGGTTTCATATTCTATTCATATATTATCACTACTACTAGAGAGTGGGCTACACATTGGTTAGCAGCTAGCTCACATGCTATTTCCATCAAAAGAAAGCTGCAAACGTTGCCCTTTGACCCTACACACCGTACTAAGGTGGGATGGAGGCTACACACCAATACGAATCTTACCCGGTAGATTCAACGCCTCTGAGATCTGGCGCCAACTTTCCGTTTTGAGCTGCTTGTTTGTGTAGGACTTGCCGACCACAAACAGCGACGGTCTGTCCTCCACCATGGTGATGAACTTTTGCTCGAGCTTTTCAGTCCACATCATTCAAACAAAGACCAACAATAAACAAACCTTGGGTGCAGTCGGAAGAACTGCCCGACTCACGACGCTAAATGAAGTCGGGCTACTTAAAATGGCCGACTCGAACCACGACTCGAACAAGAAGACAGTGTTTGCCATCGTCACTTCCGGGCTTCACTGATTCGCTAGTCAAGACTCGAATGGCGGATTATACGTTTGAGTCGGCTGGGATGAACGCCGACGTGGGCCGACTCGAGCGACCACACCAAGTAGGCTCATGTCACGGACGCCGATTTTCGGTCCGGTGTGGTCTCGGAGTCCTCAAATGCCCCATCCCTGCAAAAGTGGGGGTTACTGTCGTTTATGCTGCAATGTTTGCATGGTGTATTGTGTTTATTTCAACACCAGGGGGAGCTAGAGGCTCAACTTTGACTTTCGAACCACTTTGCAGAGGATCTCTTTCTTTTACAGCTTTTTCTTTTTCTTTTTTTAATTGTTGGAGGTTTATTTTGCACAAGAGAGAGAAACTCTACGAACAAGTGTGGTGACGTATACAGACTACCTCATCCTGTATGTCCCAGCCAAAAAAAAAAAGTGTTTTGACAGCTGCACATTTTTGTTGTTACTTTCAGGAATCCTTCAGACTGAGATGGTTTGTGTCAACAGTTCTTTGCTCAGCTTTCAAAACATCCCATCCCTGCTGCTCAAAGCACCACCCCCTGCCTGCTCCCCCTGCTCCCCCTCCTCCTCCTCCTCCTCCTCCTCCTCTTCAAAACAAGTCACAGTTAGTTTCAACAGAATGCGCCGGCGTATCGATTCCCGCTAAAGGTATGTGTGCACGAGCCATTTAAAAAAAAAAGTACATTTATCTGACGGACTTTGACCTCACGTGTGGGTTGAACAGTTCAACACAGTGAGGCGATAACAGCTGATTCATGAAGCCTCGTAAAACTCGTTATCTCGTTACTTTCGACTCGTGTGGTCGCAAATATTTTATGGCGATGCGTCGCTTCTACCGTCATTGTTCCACTATAATTTTGGCAGCACAATATTTATTTTATTTTTTAAAAAGGGCACGACTTTACGGTTTGTTTACCACTTTTTTTTTAGATAATAGCGTAAATTCCGAGGGTACATAAATGCAACTAATTGACACGCCAAGGATCCAGAACAGGGCGGTATGAGCCAGCTTCGCCGCGTAAGCAAGCGGAAGCTAGAAAGCAACGCGGAATGTCAGTGATACATTCAAAATAAAAGTGTTAGCAAAAATAGACGGAAACAAATACAGAGGCTATTCCCTCATCAGAATCAAAGCTAGTTCATTTTATGTCATTCATTAGTAGTTTATGGTGATTAAATATGAATTACATGCGCGATTTATTCTTTTTGCGTCATTGTTTACAATACTTACTATTTGACGCATTATACATTACCTTTACTTTGAAAATGTACACCCGGAAGTTGTGTTTTTTCTCCATTTTTTTCTAACTTGATATGTTATTTACTAGACACAAATGAGCCGAATGTCAGCTATTGTTGAGCCTCGTCTCTCGGCAGCGGGTTATTCTACGTTAAATACTCTCAAAAGTATCGTATTTTGTTCGGGAGCTTTTATTTTATTTTATTTTTTTTTATATATCGTTAGCGGTGTAGCAGCCTGACCTGGCCGTTATGCTTTCGCTTAACGTTGACGTCAACAGACCGTTAGCTTTCAGCGGGACCGTCGACCCCTGCTCACTGTGACCCCCCCTCCGGACTGCCAAAGGGGGGCTACATCCCGTTAGCTGCCAAAAACAAGAAGGTAGCTTTCGTGACTGTTAGCAGTTCTAGCTAGCTAGCTAGCAGCTTCGAGCCAAGCTATTCTCAGCCTCCGTGCAGCTTCTTTAAACGTTATTATTGTTAATTAAAACCCTTTTTTATTGTCTTTCAGCTGTTTTTTTAGCCGCCAGTCAACCATGGAGACCGCTCAGGTGACGCTGGCTGTCAGAGGAGAAACATCCCCAGGTATGATGCTAAACATATATTCACATTCATATAGAAACACGATGATTATTTACCCCCTATGGATGATGACATAATCTATTTGTGTCATTTAATTTTGTTATATTGCCAAAATATTATACAATCCTTCCACAAATAATAATAATACTAATGCATTTTATTTAAATCTGCCTTTCAAAGCACTCAAGGAAACCTTTACAAGACATTCACAAACAGCAGTACATCAAACAGTGATAAATAAAGAAATGGGGCTACTTAGTGCAATTGTCATTATGCATTGAAAGTGTGTGACAGAGTGTACCGCTCGGTTGGATTTGTGTTATAAATAAATATATATAGAAAATCAGTGTTTGAGCAGTTGTTTAGAAACAAAAAAACTGGAGGTTAGGAAGTTTGCACGTTTTATATATTTTATTAGACACAGAATGTAACGTGTAAAGTGAATTAAACGTTTCTAGGGGAGGTGATTGCTGTTGTTGGCAGCTGTGAAGCCCTGGGAAGCTGGAGCCTCCAACAAGCTGTGATCCTCCATCCTGACGGGAGTGATGGGTATGTTTATATAAATTAAAAAAACACACTTTTAAATGTCTCTCTTACTAGGTTGCATGTAAAAGTCAGGCGGTCTGCTCTTCCTTGCTGGTTTGTCCCTCTAAATCCTGAATGCATGTGTTGACTCCCTGACTTTAGGTGGACTACAACCGTCACTGTGCCTAAAGGAGCCGTGTCCAAGTATCGCTATCTCAAAGGCTTCTTTCTGGAGTCTAAGGTGAGCACAGTCTCATTTTTTCGTTGCTCATTGTTGTCAAAGGTGATCGTTTGAAAGACAAATACTGTAGATTCATACCTTTCCTCATCAACAGGGACGGCGAAGACAAGTTAGTTAGTTTGTTTGTTCTGCTGACGTTGAAACAGTTTGTCGTGAAGTGCCACATTTGATTCCACATACAAGATTTATGTCGCCTCTGCCCATACCTCCATGTCATTAGGGTGCGGTGTTGTAGGACAGCCAAGCCCGGGCGAACTTCCAGCCCGGCTTATTCCTATAAAACACACGAGCCAAACTTCCCTGGCAATAAAGAGCCAGAACATTTTAAAGTTAAGGATTATGTGTTTTTCATAATTAAAAAAAGTCTTTCTTTGTCTTTAACTCCTATAGGGATACAATGAAAAACCAACAATGTGATGCTACTACCATATTGCTCCTAAAGTTGATGACAGCTCTGTTACAGATGAAGAGGCCGGCTTGATCTGTATCTGATGACGCTTTTCTTTTTCTTCACTCATAAAAAAAAAAAAAAATCAGATTTTCAGACTTTCAACCCATGGTGGCTGACTGCCCCAGATGGGGACCGGTGACTATCCCAGCTCTAAATCCTTTCTGACACTCCAACAGCACCTTTTGAGACGAGACTGCGATGTAGTTCGATGTGTCTGATTTGAAACCATAACACTGTAACAAACATTGGAATTGCAGAGTGCGGGTGGTCCCCTTCAAGTGATAGTCAATACGTGGGAGACCCATCAACAACCCCGCACGATGAGCCCCACAGGTATAGAACAACAACAACAAAGAGGTGCATGGTGTGGTTTGATTTGGTAAAATGTGTCCGGATCAAACCCCCTTCAGACTAAATCCCTGCCAACACTTACATAGGGGCAGCTCTTTGTTATCCGTCTTACCACTGAGTTCATGTTTCACATCTCCTCACTGTATTTTACTCTGGATATTGTTGCTTGTTTGGCAAAGAGCATGGAAAAGCACTTTCTGGAATAATCCATAGTCAGAAAGGAAACACTGCAATGCAGCAGCTGTCACAACCTGCTACCGTAGGCCTTTTCTAGTTACATCACCATTGTGTCGGCCGAAAAACAGACAGAGCTCATTCAAAATGAGTTTCATGGGTACAATGCACCCTGATGTCCCGGCACTCCCCCCCCCCCCCCTCCTTTCCTCTAGTAAATCCTACTAAAACACTAAGTCGACATATTTCTCCCCATAAGTCCACTCGAGGAGTTTAGGCAGATCAAGTTCAGAACAAAGAAAGGCATCAAAATGAGATTTTTCCTCTGTGAACACAGAACACCTGACCTTAAACTCTGTACTGTTGAGGTTTTTTCTCTATTCTGTATCTAATGCACTTTTCATTTATTGCAGCATTACAACACATTATTGATGATGGACAATTTGGAACTCACAGTAAGTTGGATTTTAAAAAAAATAAAGAAATATATATATATATATATATATATATATATATATATATATATATATATATATATAAAGTCACCACTCATGACAAAAACTACATAGTGCACGTTTACAGTATGTAAAACCTCTGTAACCCCTCCCCCTCCCTCTGGGAAGCTGAAATCCCTAAACACCACATTGTAGTGACTTCCTCTGTTTTGTACTGAAGAGCGTTTGAGGTCATTCTTCATAACAGAACAAACAGGTTCTCTCCTCCCTGTTGTCGTTGCCAACCGGATCTCAGGCCGCCGGTTCACAGGAGGACAGGAAGTGGATAACACGTTTAAACGCCTGTTTTCACCCTTTTTTTCTCGTAGATGGGGTGAGAAGCGTCGACTCTGGGTGGCTCACGTGCCAAACCGAGATTCGCCTGCGTCTGCACTATTCAAAGATGTCTCCGGTGTCGATCACCAAGAAGAAATACAAGAAGTCTCGCTTCAGGTGGGGATGACACCGAGGTCGAATTTAACACCGCTGAGAGAAAGTTCCACTTGAAAGTGACATGAGGCGGATCAGTGGATCATTACAGTGCAGCCGTTACCCAGGCTGTCACCGGACACCGGGGCCACCGCGGGTCCCACGCCGACACTGTGGCTTTCAGAGGGTTTCATTTAATTAAAAGTGTCCTCTCTGTTCATCTTAAACAGGAAACAAGAATAACAATCCACAATTAAAAGCCACCACTCAGCCGGCATTCATTTATGGAGCCGTGCATATTCCACGTTATCCTGCAAATATTTCACAATAAAAGCCCTGGGATTCTGTTCACAGAAAGATGCCACAGGGCTTTTATTTTGAAACCTAAGAATGGCGTTAAGATAAATATCTTTTCATTCGCTTCTCACGCAGGCTGTGTCTTGGTGCAATAAAATCCTAATAAGAGAAGTAAAAAAAAAAAACATAATTTAACCTTTTATTTATTATTTTTTGCCACATCTGTGTAGGTACTGAATTGATTCTCCTACTTTTCTATACAGAATCAAGCTGACGTTAGAGGGCTTTGAGGAGGACGGTGAAGATGAGGAGGACAACGAGCTCAGTCCTTCATCGTTGCACAAGGAGACCACCACTCTGGAGACCAGTATGATCAGTGCCAACGGCTACAAGTCGCGCCACTCGCAGCCTGAATGCGGGTACGCGCTGGAGCCCTCCCAGTGGACCGAGTACAGCATCCACACCATGGACCCCTACAACCTGGAGCTCACCTTTGAGTTCTTCGAGGTAAAACTCAGCCTCTCTGACCAACCAGCAAGCCCATTTCTTCCTGAAGAAAAGGAATAATTGTATTCATGTGTTTAACAGGAGGATATGGGTGAGCACGTAGTCCAGGGCGACGCTCATCCAGGTCAGGTGGGCACAGCTTGCCTCCTCTCCTCCACCTTCGCGGAGAGCGGGAAGGACTATGGAGTAGCAACGCTTCCCATAATGGGCCGCAATTCCAGACAGACCATCGGGAAAGTCAGAGGTAAGCTGCTTTTCTGTCTCGACATTTATCTTTTCACACAATATGAGGTGATAATAAACCACTTTGTGTTCTGTTCTAGTGGATTACCTGGTTATCCGGCCCATCCAGGGCTTACAGTGCGACATGAGCAGCTCCTTCACCAAGTACTGGAAGAAGAGGAGTACTCTGGACGTGGGCCACAGAGGAGCTGGCAGCACACACGCAGCCAAGTGAGTCATCGCGGCGGAGTTTGACTTGGGGCGGGTGTAGACAGGCTCACATATAAAATAACAAAATAGTTACTTGCATAGCAGGGTGTGTCAATCGGGATTAACAAGCATCTTTTCCCCTTTCAACAAATTGTTGTTTGATTTGGCTTTTCCAGGCATCACAGAGTCCGGGAGAACACCATCGCTTCGTTCAAAAGCGCTGCCAAGCATGTGAGTTACTCTGATGATTAAAGCCCGAAGAGCATTTACTGTATTAACAAGAATTCTGCCTTAATTCTGTGTCAATTGTGTGCTTTAAGGGTGCGGCCTATGTAGAGTTTGATGTTCACCTCTCCAAGGATGAAGTTCCCATTGTATACCACGATCTGACATGCTGCATATCCACCAAGAAGGTAAAACTATCGTGTTTCATGGTGTTACATGAAGAGGCAGCCACACACACACGATTGGATGTCCCCGTCTGAATCAATGTCCTTTTTATTTCTATCACCTTGACAGAAAAATGACAAGACCTCTCTGGAGCTTATTGAGGTGCCGGTCAAAGACTTGACCTTTGATCAGCTGCAGCTTCTGAAGGTAAAAACCTGGATTGAAATAAATAAAAAGTTGAAACCATTCTTTATTATCCATGAGGTGAAAGTGGACAGAGAGTTACAGCAGTAAGTGAACATGTCGTAATAAAATGGACGTTAAGCAAAGCAATGAAGCATTTCTGGGATTTGTGCCAAAGCATTAGCATTAGAATGCTAATTTATCATCATAATATACCTTAAAACACTGCAGCCGAAGTGTGATGATGTACTGATGGAGATGATGTTTGTGTTGCTGCACAGCTGGTTCACGCCACCGCCATGAAAGAAAGCGACGACAAAGGTACGCCACCTACTGTTTTTTCATCATCAACGGCTGGAAAAAAAAGCTGAGTCAGCAGCTCATTTGTGTGTTTGTCTTTCAGATCTGCTGGACGATGAAGAGGAAGTGGATGAGCATCAGCCGTTCCCTTCACTCTCACAGGTAAATCGTGATTATTAAATGGTTTATCGAGTCTTAACCTTGACGAAGCGGTAGATATGAAGTTTGATTGACCTTTTTTATAGATCTTCCAAGCGATTCCGGAGCACGTGGGCTTCAACATTGAACTCAAGTGGATCTGCCAGATGAAGGTGGGCACACTCAGGTCGAGTTCACGCTACATGACTTACTCACCGCCTAAGTCTCACCATTAATGTTGGTTATCGACAGGACGGCTCCTGGGACGGAAACCTCTCCTCCTACTTCAGCATGAACACCTACCTCGACACCATCCTGTCCTGCGTTCTGCAGAAAGGCGGGAAAAGACGCATCGTCTTCTCCTGCTTCGACCCGGACATCTGCACAATGTGAGCACACTTATCCATTATGATGTATGATTTGATCAGGCTGTTAAAAAACGCCTTCCATTCAGAGATGCAATCACTTTGAACAGCAGTGCTGTTTGTTGTTGTTGTTGCATTAATAAATTTACAATAGATTTCAAGATTTTTATTGTCACACAGTAGAACCATAGGTCTTAGTTTCCCTTCACACAGTGACCTCAAATAGAAAATATCATATAAAAGATTGTTATGTCATGTCTTCATGTGTATCCCCTCAGGGTGCGTCGAAAGCAGAACAAGTACCCCATCCTCTTCCTGACTCAGGGAATCTCCGTGAAATACCCTGAACTGATGGACATCCGCTGCCAGACCACTCAGATCGCCATCAGTTACGCCCAGAGTGAGAACATTCTGGTGAGTTTTTTGGAAATAAGTCAATTATTTATGATGTTACCTCACCCCTAACTTTAATAAAACATGTCATGAAATGTCATTCCACACTTAGAGGTTTTTAAAATGCGACACACAGCTTGATTCATGGTGTTATTAACATGTTATAAGCACTACTCTATCGGTAATCGACAACCTGCAATGCTTCAGTGACCGACCAATGGGAAGACGGGATTTAACGTGTGAAAAATATCATCCGTTCATTCGTTAGTCGTGCTCAAATCTGGACTCTGATCCTGAATTCTAAAAGGAGCAACAATTTGCCCTTTGAGCAGATATGCGGCTTGCTGCAGTGCCCTTGAGCAAAGGACTTCCAAAAATAGCCTCACGTCAGTCGCAACAACAGTTCAGATAAAAAACAGGTTCGCTGGTGCTTTTAGCAGCGTCTGATCTTCACACAGCTTATGCAGCACAATCTGACTCAGTTGCATTTTTTACTTGTATTGAGTTCGGTTACTCTCTTTGTGCATGCAAACCGTAGTGAGAGTCATCGTATTTTTCTTTATTTAAACGGGCTCAGTGCACAAAAAAAGATGCATGGCACCAGGTTTATTAGCAAACTAGCTTTTTTGACACTGTAGTCCCGAGTAGAGTGTATGACGGTGTATCAGAGCCACTGATGAGCCACTGTGGGGCAATAATCAGAGAGAAAAAGTTGCTAATTTGCAACTTTATAAAATCGTAAATTTGCTACTTTATTACGATGCTAACCAGCTAATCTATGCTGGTAGCTTTCACTTGTTGTCATAGCAACAGCACACATCCGGTCAAGCAATCTGTCTACTTCCTCTATCACCTCGATAATAATACATTTTTTCTCTGTATGTTTCCCACATCTCTCGGCTCCGTATTTATTTTTTTTTCTTCCTACAGAAGCTCTAATACACCGTAAGAGTGAGTCGGTGAGAAGTCACTTTAATTTGGAGATGAACTCACCCTCGCCTGCTCCTTTTCTTTAGGGGATCAGCGGACACACCGAGGAGCTGCTAAAGAGCCTCTCCTTCATCGGGGATGCCCAGTCTAAAGGCCTGGTGGTGTTCAGCTGGGGAGACGACAACAACGACCACGAGACCAGGAGGAAGCTGAGGGAGCAGGGGATCGACGGGCTCATCTACGACAGGTAGGTTCACATCCAACCTTTATTATCTGTTTTACCTGAAGACCTCGACGATGGTAGTGTGTAGAAACACGTACGGGGAGAATAAGGGTGTGGAAACTACACCATGTTGAGAATGAGATCCTTTTAAACAGGCTTTGTTTGAAAGGAAACTGGATGTTCAGGATTTCCAGCTGTTTTTGGGGAGAAACTTGTTCAAATAACATAGTTTGGAGATGGAGATGTTTTCACAGCAGTATAAACCAGATCTTAGAGGGCCTCTTTAACGTCTAACCATTGCTCTACGCAGCTTATAATATGTAATTAAAGCCACTCCTGCCAAGATTTATTTATCTTTTTAACCATCTAAATAAAAATACAATAACTGATTTACTAATCATTTGAATTGTGTGTTTTTATGCAAAAGACCACAATGACAAAAACAATATAAAAGGATAGGATTTCTAAATTTTTTTTCGGGTTTATAGCGACTTTGAGAATGTGGGAATTATTTTTCGGGACATTGGTAAAGAAAGATCTGGAGCCTCGCTGTAAATTATAGTCCATAGAAAGAAAATTACAATCTGAAAAAATGGGAATCAGCAGGTCGGACTATTTAAACAATCTGAATTTGGGTTTTTGGCTAATAAACGGGTTCATTTCACCTACATGCCATTTCTGCTTGTTTTCCAACAGCCTTATTAATCCGGGCTTTCGGTGTTCATAAATGTGATTACGTGTTATGTTACTCTATGATTAAAGGGCCTTCCTCTTATCAGCAAAGTTCTCTGGGTTCGAGGTCATGTGACCGTGAAACTTGTTGATGCGTCAACGCCGTTACTCAACGTTTCGTCCGACAAACACGTTGCCATGCGGTTTCCTCTTCTCCCTGAAGGCCTGCACAGTCAGCTGGTCGTTCGTTCAGCCTTTGGCCCAGACTTACAAACCCGTCATGTGACTTCCTGTAACATCTCATCGTTGTTGATATCTCCAGGTTGCTGTCATCATAACTGTGCCTCTTTCTTGCAGAATTTGTGAATGCCATATGCCACGTGCCATAATTTGACTCGAGTTCTCCAGATTCCCGTAATGTCTCTCTGGTTCATGGCTGTGTTTTGTTTATTTTACTCACTCACCCCTCCACGTATTCATATGCAGCAGCGCTGCTCATACATCCATAATACTAAGGGCTCCATGAAACAAACCGGAAAACGCAGACAGAATCAATGAAAATGGAATTTCATCACTTTGTCAAAATCCAAAGTGATGATTTTAAAAAGTGGGTGTTATATTGGGGACCATTAGAATTAGAACTAGTAGATATGTTTCTTTCATTAATGTTTCATATGTTCTTATTGAGGGCTGCACGGTGGTGTAGTGGGTAGCACTCTCGCCTCACAGCAAGAGGGTCCTGGGTTCGATTCCCGGGTCGGCCCGGGTTCCTTCTGTGTGGAGTTTGCATGTTCTCCCCGTGTAAGCGTGGGTTCTCTCCGGGTTCTCCGGCTTCCTCCCACAGTCCAAAGACATGCAGGATGGGGATAGGTTAATTGATGACTCTAAATTGCCCGTAGGTGTGAATGTGAGTGGTAAGCGGTAGAAAATGGATGGATGGATGTTCTTATTGATTTGTTGAATTTTTAGCCATCTACCACATGATTAAACACCATCTGATGGCGAAAAAAATGCTCTTAAATTGTAAAACACAGAATGTAGAAAAAGGAAAAAGGAAAACACAGAATTTGGGGAAAAAATATAACAGAATCTGGAAATAATGGGATTTCATCGGGCCCTATATACTTTATAGTACTTGACCTTTCAGTGGCAATGATTGTGTTAATCATTTGCCAGGTTACTCCCTCATATTTAATGCCTGTTTATCGTTTTTGATATGAAAGGTCTTATCTTATGCTTGGCATGATATCAGTGATGTTAATTTTTGAAGCAAGAGAGGCACCCAGGGAGAATGGCTTGTTTTAATGCATGACTTTTACTTGACCTATCGGGTTTCTGTATGAACCCCCAAAAATATGTGTAGGCCTCTGCATTTTGAATCTAATTGGACTTTGGCAGCGAACCCTCCACATTAATGTGAACTCACTGTGTGCAGCTCGGTAAAGGTCGTGGAAAAGTGAGCGTTCGAACCTCTCGGTAACTTTGGCAGATGTCACCATATTTTTACAAGTACGGTTTCTCATTTTTGCACCACTTTTTTCAGATTTGTAGACGATCTGCTTGGACTGCACTTTGGTTTCTCTACAAAAGAAGGGGGGGGGTGATTGCACTGGACTTTGTCGGGTTGTTGATCGGTTGCACTGCTGTGCCTTCGGCGGCACGTCTCATGACGTCGGTGGAACGTTATCAGAAAGTCACGCATTTGCTATCTTGGATTACCACGCTGGGATTATGTGGCCGGAGGCTTCTTCCGCCGACCTCCTTCCTGTTTCACTTTAACCCTCACTTCATCCTCCCGTCAGCTTCTGTGCCTAATATAACCCCCGGTGCATGAACTTGCTGGTTACCAGTGCAATCATCCCCAAAATGCAAAATGAATGGAGCAGATAGTTTCCATTAACACAGGTGCATGAAATAATGGGTGTTTGAGCTGCGTGGAAACATTGCTATTAAGTTAAGAGCAGAACTCTTAATATATTCTTGCATCTTGTCCAATGGATATTCTACCATGTTTCTTCCCTTTTAATCCGATCCATAAATTGGAATTGTATATTTTTTATAGTACATTTAGTTCCACTAGACTACTCAGTAGGGCTGGGTGATAATATACGGTTCATTAATAGACTTTCAGTGGTTTTTGGTTTCTGATGTGATGCATAAATTGATTATACTGCAGTCTATATAAATATTATTAGTTATTTTGTATGTATGTATTTGATTTATTTCAACCTTATCGCCAAGCCCTGCTACTCGTCAGTGTGAATTAATAGTTATTTAGTAATTTTCTAAAAGCTAAATGTCATTGGATCATCTCTGCTATGGCTTTGTTTTTTTATAATTTGCATACTAACTGCTTTCACTCTTTTCTTCCTCTTAGTATCTGCGAGGAACAAGGAGAGCAGCCGAACCTCTTCCAAGTAGAGGAGCAACACTCGCTGCAGGAGGTCATCACAGAGGAGACCCGAAATAGCTCCTCCTGCTCCTGCTACTCCATCCCCTGCGCCGCGGCTCCCTGCGTCGCCTCCAAGGCCCGCTCAGGCAGCGGCGAGTCCGATTCTGGCCTCAGCTCCTCCTAAATCTCCCCGAGCTCCCCGGGATGGACGAGCAAACAGAAACACGTGTGAGGTTTTCCAGGATCTGTAATCTCTTACACACACGATCACAAACCAGTTAAATCTATCGGCTTGCATCCTCACACAAGTCTTTATCCATGCTTTCTATAGAACTAGGTGAATGTTTTTGCCAAATTATTTAGGCAGCCATGTTTTATAGCTGAACACGCTCAACTTGTGGAGAAACTCCAATCACAGTGGATATTTATTTAGCTAAACGCTGCATCCTTTCATAGTCTAAGTGCTCAAATTGAATGCATATGATATTGTACAGGTGTAAAGAAAAAAAATGAAGTGTATCTGCAAATTGTATGTCCATGTTTATGATGAAGTAGCATTATGATTTTCTTTTTTTTCTGTGCGTGTAGCCATTCAGCTGACGTGTTATTTTCATTGTCTCAAATAGCAGCGACGGATGATTTACCCGTCGCTATTTCAGGTTCCAGGCACAGACATACTTTGGGAGGCGCGGCTTTGCCATTTAATCAATGCTCCACTCAGCCTCCATGATTTATTTCCTCACGAGTGGGCGTTGAACGGACCGCTCCAACTTATTGACTCTAGATAGCTACTATTGTATTACTGCAAAGTCAAAGTGCTGTGTTGATTATCTCTACTTGATTTGAGGGGAAAGCAGGCGAATGTTTTATTTGTGACTGTGTGCATACTGTACATACCACAGCCTTAAAGGGGGGGGGGATCTAAAACCGCCAATACCTCACTCATCATCTATTAGAATAGACTTGAGTTGAGATATGTGTACAGAATGAACACACACAACACAGCATACTTTTTTATTGCATGAAGATATTGTATGGGTCACAAATTTTGCTTGGAATGTGCGTACTGCTCTGTGTGTGTGCATGCGTGTGTGTGTGTGTGAGTGTGTGTGTGTGTGTGTGTGGTGTACAATGCAATTGTAACGCAGCGTTTTAAACGCAAAACAAATCCATCCGTCTGTGTGTATCGGTCTCATCATGCCATCTCTTCAATGCAAACTGTAATGATGGTCTCCGTATCTGTATGAATCCACTGTGTATAATATGAACTGCCAATTATGACACAAAGGGTGTAAAAGGTAATGTAAATAAAATCCAAACCTATTTGTATATTTTGTCTCTGACTTTTTTTTTCTTTTCTTGTACACATTTTGTTTGGATGCAGACTCCTCCTGCTTATCAAGTCACACAGAGAGATTGCTTGATGAGTTAATTGATCGGAAATTATCTGTATTGTAGTGATACTACTGTGTCTAAATGATCTGGATCCACGAAGTTCATCTAGTTCTGACATATAATCATTAGTCACAATTCCTCTACGTAGCTGTCAAAATCTTTCCTGTGACTTTCAAACACGGTTTGTTTACACTGGAGTGAGACCATGTGACCTGACAGCTGTGAGATAAGGCTGAAAGATCAGCGTCATCCTTTCAGGTATTGACAAGCACCACTTGGCCTACATCTATACATCATGCTGCTGACAGGTATAACCAGATAACACAGGTGCACTCGGCAGAACAAGGCACTGATTATCAGCATTTTCTTTGTAGAAATCTTTAAACTGATTTCCTACTGGTCACCCAGAGTGGCCCCGATGAGGACTAAAAGCACACATTGTTTGGCAGGTGCAGGGGTTGAGGAAGACGGGTATTAACGGGTAAGGTTAACTAGATAACACAGGTGCTTAACATGCAGCCTAAACATATGTTAGCAGCAGATGGCTTGTGATGTTACAACGGATTCTGCAGACTTACACATCATCAACTTTGTGCCAGTCCTGGATTTTGAATGACAAGTAGCCCATAAATCAACATTGCATGTAATAGCAGGGAATGCCCAGGTTTATTTAAGAGCATTTCTGCCTTTCAATTAAGTGTCAGGGCCTTAAAGTGCGTGCCAAGGTACCATGAATCATCTCTTCTTTCTTGAGATGGCTATAACATCTTTTAACAAAATCCCAATTTATTTATTTAATTTTACAAAAAAAAATGTGACATGACCGTTCAGGGGATAAAGTACCTTATTATTAACACGATTTTACTGTCATATACATCATTAATTGTTGATCAATTTTACATGTTTCAATACAGAAAATATTTATTAATAAAAAAGAAACAAAATTAAAACTGCGAGCAGTGATAACGGGCCCTCGCATGGCACGTAACTCGGTTAGTGCTACGACCGCCTGACGTGTCGGACCGCCTGGCCTGGCCACCGCCACGGGGCGGTCGTCCCGCCACCGCCACGTGGCCAGTCGTCCCCCGTCGTACCCGGCCACCGCCACGGCGCGGGTCGTCCCCGGCCACCGCCACGGCTGGCGTCTGTCGTCCCGGCCACCGCCACAGTGCAGGTTGTCCCCGGCCTCCGCCACGGCGGGTTGTCCCGGCCATTGCCACGCCATGGTCGTCCCTTGCCTGAATTGTCCCGTCCATCACTGTGTCAGATGAGTGAAGTTTTCATACTCGACTGGGGTGCAAAGTTCCACGACACTGGGACCTTATACAGGTGTAAAAACATGACATTTTATGGCGCTCTGATTGTGAGTCGATATTGCAGTGCAGACGTGTTCAGGGTGGGACTCTCATCAAATGTGAGAAGTTTGAACATGATCGGACAATGTACATTGAAGTTATAACAGTTTAGATTTTTGTGGTCGAAGCATGAAATTGGTCCATGTTCAGGACGCCGTCCTGGCCACGCCCTTTGACTTTTGGAAGACCTTTCGATGATTTTGCATCGTTGAGGCCTCTAGAACAGTCTCAGCGAGTTTGGCATGAATCGGATCAACGGTGTAGGAGGAGTTCGTTAAAATACAATGCCTACAATTAGCTAAAATGGCCAAAAATGGCCTAAAATGGCTGATTTACTGTAGCGCCCCCGAGTGGTCAATTTTAATAAAACTTTCAGGATATGTTCCAGTGAGATGTGTCAACATATCCTGCAAGTTTCGTGACGATTGGGTTAAATATTGTGGAGTTATGACTATCGATTTCTAGAGCCCCGCCCCTCTGATGTTCATTGGCTTATAACTTCTGAACGCAACGACATTTTACAAAGCTTTTGATGGTACTTGCCTACCTTGGTCAAATGATGACGCACAGCAAATTTGGTGAGAATCGGATCTACGGTTTAGGAGAAGTGAGGAAAAACATGTTTTTCACAAAATTCAAAATGGCGGAAAATTTCGGTAGGCGGACTTTGGTGCTCCAAGAGGATTTTTTGTAGAGCACACTTGCCTGCACATGTCTACCAAATTTTGTGTCAATTGGAGTTACGGTGTGCTGGGGCTGGACTAACACACGTTAGGTGGCGCTAGAGAGCCACCTTTTTGTGGCCAACTATGAAACCTGTAAAATATCAAATTTTTCGCCAGTCCCCATGTGCACACCAATTCTTTTAAGCTAATTTTGATGTTAAGGCCTCCAAAATGGCAACCGAAGTCGCGGAAAAATAATAATAAAAAACAATACAGTTTCGATAGGGCTTCGCTGCCCGACGTTGTCGGCGCTCGGGCCCTAATAAATGTTATTCTTACCGTAATTTCTTTAAAATTAAGATTGTGTGTGTTAGAGGGTGTAAGAGGATGCCGGTGTCCGTTGGTGATGCTTTCGCGCCCTCTGCTGTACAGGAACACAACGTACACTGACTGTGTTTTTATTATTATATTGTATTTTTTTTCTTAACGTAGACGAGAATTAATAAAACATAATTTGACAGTGTGTGTTAAATGTAACGACAAAAATAAAATAAATACTATTTTCGCGAATCGCCATCAAATCATCTTGTTTTTTCCTCCCCCACTGGGAGTTGTAGTCCATTCCGCTTTGAAGCCCATAGCGTTCGTCACGTAACGCACTCCAACTCCCGCGATAACTAGCTTGGTGTTACACGCCCACGCGCTGAATAAACCCCCCCGCGTCGACTGTATAATCCTCACTAGCGGAATCCTCTGCGGGTATTTTTCTCAAGTTTTTCTCTCACACACACACAAAAGCAGAAAAAGAAAAATGGACAACAGCGGGAAGGAGAAGGAAGCGATTCAGCTAATGGCCGACGCGGACAAAAAAGTCAAGTCGTCCGGCTCTTTTTTGGGAGGGATGTTTGGAGGGTAAGACGGCAGCACTGCACCAAAGAACAAACAGCTAGCTAGCGTTTTCACTAGTCGCGTAAGTTGGCACGCAGCCGAACCTTTACGTAGACACACATTCAGGTACTTATAACCACACAATGACATGACATATTGTAGAAGTTCAGTTAGATGTTTAAACTACGGGGGGTGACACGTGACATCCAGTTTAACCATCGCTGTTAGCTAAATTAGCTTCGTTGTAAACAGACCGTTGGTTGTCTGCGCACAGTTTTTTTTATATAGCTAACTATAGGTTAAGACAGCTGACTGTACTACTTCACATTGTCTTATTTATTTTTGAGTATGTTTAATAAAATAAAATAAACTCCAGGGATTTTGTTCTTTTATATGCAAGTCATGGTACACCAGTTTTAGTGGAAAAAACGTTCTCTCCCCACCTGACGTCATAATCCCCCGACGACGCATTGACCGTGAGTTTATTTGCTTTGTAATGTTCACTTTTTAATGGTTCTTACTTTACAATCAGTGACGCCGACACACACAGAGCCACGGTTTCCTGGAGGTTATTAAAGGTTAGCCTGCTTGCATTGACTCTCAATGGGAAGCATAAATAGCAATAAACATATAAAAATAAATGTGGGTGGGACACTATTTACGGTGGTCCTCCTGTTTCAATCCCAATAAAAACCTTAAACCCTGAACCCTCAGGGACTTAACTGACGTCACCTAGTAAATAGTGAGGGTGAGGGTCTGAAATGGTAAATAAAATTATGACTTTAGCATAATTAAAATAAATAGTTGATGAGTGAACCAGGTGTGCAACCCTAATGCTCCTGTTCCTGTGATTTTTTGTTCCTTATTAAATCCTAAATGTTTCTGTATAAATGTGATATTCCACACATGTGCTGTCCTCTTTGATTACCTTTTTTATTTTTATTTTCTATTCCTCCGGGCTTCCCTCTGTTTTTTTTTTTTATGTTGAAACCCTATGAACTGTGGGTAATTCCCTCAGGTGAAGTCTGCATTGAAAACCCTCAAGGACATATCGGTGTGTGGACATTGAGGCCCAATCTCAACAGATGTGCTGACTTTCATATATATATACAGTGTAATTTAACTCTAATAAAATGCATCTAATCTTTAGGATGTCACAGAGACAAGACGTCAGGGACATCTATTGTCTTGCATGACTCAGTCTTTTCTTTTTTTCTTTCCCCAGATGTTGCTAGTCGTAAATTCTCTTGCATGATAACTCTTGGGCAGACTCTCTGGTAATTCTGTGGCTGACCGAGCAGTGATGTAATCCTCTGCCATGATTGAATGGCCAGAGTATTATTACAACTCCAGGGAGCTCCCAGGGGTCCACTTCTGTGTCATTGAAGGGAGGGAGATCTAGAGTGCCTGAGTAGAGGGATTTATATACGCCAGTCCACCAATCTGAGCATTGCATCACCCAGAGTAATGCAGCAATTTAGCTCGTTGTACAATCCATCACCTTATGGTGCAACTTAGGCATTATTTATTAGCTACAACTTTATTACGTAGTTCAGACTGGTGATTTTCTTATTTTTTAAGCTCAGTCTGTATGAAAATGTGTACTGTATTCATCAGTTTTCTTTACCTTCTTTGTTTAGAGGACCTCACAAAGTGGAAGAAGCATGTGAGATGTACTGCAGAGCAGCCAACATGTTCAAGATGGCCAAGAACTGGAGCGGTGCGTTAAGCTGTTTTTCCTCTAAAAAAATAAATAAAAATATTCTCCACCTTATCAATTTCAACACACCTGAGAAGCTGTAGGATTATGGGCTGCATTTTTGGCACCGTAACTGCACAGCGCAGCATTTGTGAAGGTGCTGTTAAGTGTGTGGGGGGGAAAAAAGGGTGGAATTATGTGCATAAATTAGAGTGTAAGCTAAATGCAGCGTATAGATTACGTTTCTGTCCTTCGTCTTCTTTCCACTGTCTTCAGCTGCTGGAAATGCGTTTTGCAAGGCCGCACGTCTCCACCTGCAGCTGCAGAACAAACACGACTGTGCCACCAGTTTCATCGACGCAGGAAACGCTTTCAAGAAGTCTGACCCCAATGGTGAGATTTCATGGGAACTCATTACAAACCTAATCTTACATTTCAGTGCCCAGACCTCATCCCATCCATTACTAAAATAATAACAAGTGTTTTCATGAATATTATTTGGCTTAAAGTCGAGGGATTTCCACATCTGGATCATAGCTCATAGATCAATTAAGATCTAGCCTCTGGTCGTATCATTCCCCTCCCGTCACCCTGTTGAAGTAACGCAGCATGCTGACTGACAGAATGAGAAAAAGACTTGAACTAAACTATCATGATGTCTAACTGTCCGTTCCTCTTGCCTCTATGCTGCCAAAAGAGGCAATCAAGTGTTTAAATGCTGCCATCGATATATACACAGACATGGTAAGATGCATATAGAAACGTGTCCATCTATGTTTTCATCCACAGCCGTGAATTTGGCCACATTTATTGTAATGAAGTGTTTAGTCGTGATTTCTTCTGATATCATCTAGAATGTCTGATAATCTTCATATGAGGCCATAACTACATATTCGGTACCTGGATCAAATTGTCTACTTTGAAAAGTTAAATCGCTGCAGACTTGAAGCCACAGGCTAATACTTGACTAAGAATGGGACACAATATTTATATATATTATTTATATGATTAATATTTATATTCCCTCCTCCAGGGAAGGTTCACCATCGCAGCCAAACACCACATCAGCATCGCAGAGATCTACGAGTCTGAGCTGGTGGACATCGAAAAGGTGATGTCACGTGATCGGAGGTTACAGTCAGTAAAAACAGCTGATAATGATTAATTCTATCACTTTAAGGCGTAACAGTATTTGTTGTTTTTCCTTTGTAAAGGGTATTGCACATTATGAGCAAGCAGCAGACTACTACAAAGGGGAGGAATCCAACAGGTACAGTGAGATACTGTATCATAACATGTACATGTATAACATCTCTGAAGTGATCACTGTCACCCAAAATAGGGGACGTTTTGTAGGCGTAGTCCACTTATCTTTACTTATTTTTAGACAGGAATTTCTTCTTTTTTTACCTGTGTTTTGCTGCTAATGATAAGATCTCAGATCTGGAGCTCTATTTTAAAAGTAGTTAGCCTCCATTTAGCAGAGAAAGCTAAGAAACGAGTACAGATCAGGAGTTGAACTGTGAACAGCAGGTGATTTGGTGATTTCGGACACAACCATAGTCGTATTAAATGTTTTTATGTTGTATTTTCCCTCAGCTCCGCCAACAAGTGTCTGCTGAAGGTGGGGGCTTACTGTGCCCAGTTGGAGCAGTACCAAAGGGCCATTGAGATCTACGAGCAGGTGTGCACGACTATATCCTCACTCCACGCCGATCTGTCACCGCCGCCGCTGTTGCTAATCTGTTTTTACTCGATGTGTCCAGGTCGGAGCCAACACGATGGACAACCCGCTGCTGAAATACAGCGCCAAAGAGTATTTCTTCAAAGCGTCCCTCTGCCACTTCATCGTCGACGAGCTCAACGCCAAGGCGAGTTTATATATATTATACCTTTTTGTGGGTTCGGCGTCGGGATTTGCGGCGGTGGAAGTTTTAACACGATGTGTCTCCACAGATTGCTGTTGAAAAATACGAGGAGATGTTCCCGGCTTTCTCAGACTCTCGGGAATGCAAACTGTTGAAGGTAACGCTGAACCCCGAGGAATCTGTTTGGCTTACTTCCCTCTGCAGCTCCTACAAGCAACCTACTTTCTTTTCTTTCTTTTTTTGTCTTTACAGAAACTTCTTGAGGCTCATGAGGAACAGAACAGCGAAGCTTTCACAGAAGCAGTAAGTCTGGTATACCCAGAGAAAGTTCTCAAGTTTTAGAACGAGGCGTTTGTTGTGCACGGCTCTTGTAGTTTTGTTGGATCCCCTGTGTGTTCGGGGAAAAAAGTCGAAAAGCTGGATCTCGGGTATCCATTCAGTCTCCCAGGACTCTTGTGTTTGTGTGGAACTGGTGCAGACCGGTGGAGTGCATCCATAGATAGAGCTGAGCTGCTGGAAGAGTTTTCAAAGTTAATTCAGAGTGAGACGGAGAAATGCATTGCTATTTTAACAGGCGTGTTAGTTTTTAGAGTGGCATTAAAACTCAGTAAATCTCTTAAATCAGGACATTAGGAGGCGCTCTATTACACATATTCCTATGCACTTTGTGTTTGCACTATAATACAATTTGATGCAAACTTCCACTTGGATTCAAGGCTGAACCGAGTAAAGATTTAGTCACTGTGGCTCACTCAAGAATGTATGTTAATTATGACAATTTTACATGTCTAGTAGGATAAAATGATGTGTTTGGGGCAGAAAACGATGTAAACTTCCACAACTTCCAAGCTTCCCAAATGCATCTTGAAATAAGGATAAGTGAGTAAATGTACTCCTTATCTGTGCTGGGGTGAAAAGCTCATCTGCGTCTCCTTTTACCTGCAGATAAAGGAGTTTGACTCGATCTCCCGTCTGGACCAGTGGCACACGACCCTCCTGCTGCGCATCAAAAAGACCATCCAGGGCGACGAAGGGGATTTGAAATGAAGGAAACCCAGGGTCAGATACACAGCATGGAGGGACGAATCCATCACGCATGCTTTCACACACACACACACACACACACACACACACTTCACTGTGTATAGCATCTGGAGATGAGTGTCTGCTGATGACTTTGAATATTCCACTGCTCACTGCTATACTGGTCAGAGTACTATCTTTGCTTTCCTTACGAGCATTTCTGAATCTAGTCAGAATGTAAATCCTCTTCGCCCTCACCTCTGTCTAGAGGATTGCTGCATACCCTTCTCTGCTGAAATCTGTCCTGGGGGGGGATTTCAGAGCGGTATATTGTATTGAAACTGATGTTAGTATTGACGAGGAGCACTGCATGTTTTCTACAATTATTGTTTCCTAGTCGAATACAGTTTTGTTTTTTAATCTAATTTAATATTTAATATATTTAAAAACATGATTTCAATGTTTTAGTTGGTTCTACATGACATTAACATGGTGTGTATGGATTTATAGACTGTACCATTATATTATTTGTGGGAGTATGAGGGGGGAAAAGAGGGCAAATCAATGTCGTGATTGTTCTTAAAACTAAAAAGTAATTCCAGCCACACAACAGAGTGTTTAGTTTCTATTTGACCACCAACGGGGAGGGACTCATCATGAAGAAGGGACATTGATATGCACCAAGTGTAGACTGTTAAACATTTGTACCTAATCATATCAACTGATCCCACACACCAATTCATCCTTATTACTCCAGGATCATTTATTATTACTGTAGGATTTGTTGACGTAGCGATACGTTGGATGTTTGAATCTGTGATTTATAGTTTGGGGGGGGAGAAGAAGTATTTTTGAATGAAAAGCACTGACATGGAAACCTTTTACTCCTTATGTCCAGGGCAGTAATGTGCATCATTAGTCACTCATCTCGTGCTGTGTTGTGAACTTCTCATGGAAGGTTTGCCCCCTGCAGGGCACCTTCCCAAACGGCCAGTTGCTAAGCATGTCATTGTGTATAGATTAGCATTGTTACATTCACTAGCGTGAGCCAGACCAAAGTTTTTACAAAAAGGGTCAGTCACCCTGCGTATCCAGCTTCTTCCAGGTGGAATGACATTGGACCTGGGTTATGATCTGTATGCTAGTGCGAATGGACAATAATAAAAGATATTATATTCCCGACTGTGCTGTCCTGCCTTTGACCTTAGCCATCGAAACAGTTTCATGTCATAAACGAGTTTTAATTATCTAAACCGCTTTGTACTTATGGAGCATTAATACCATTTCAACAATATCACACGGAGTATTTTAAGATTGTTGCGACTACATTTAAATGTCTTGAATATCATTCAAATGTGAAAATGTAAATTTGAATTAACGTATAATCAAATTCAAGTGTACATTTTTTTTATCTACTACATTTGTGTGTCATTCGCTGCTGTAGATAGCAAGACTGAAACACGGCTGTTTAATTGGTTGCCGTGGCAAATAGAAAATCAATTAATCAGATCAAACTCAGTGTAGTATCTATATGTAACCTAGCTCGTATTTACCGTGCCATGTCCTCACATTGATCTCCTGTTTACAGTGAGCACTTAACCAGTATTGTTTCCATGGTAACCCACGCTTGATTAGTAAAAAATAAAACAAAGGTACTTTTTTTCTAATCATACTGGACCTGTTTGAAAAGACACTGACACACAACACTTTAAACCTAGCCTCTCCAGCCTCATATGTTTAAATCCATATGTTACGCAGCGATCAGCTCAGGATAACAAACGGCGTGAAACACAGCTGTGGTTCTATAGAAACGGCTCCAAAGAGAGATGGTGCCGGGATTTCTTTTTAAGGATTTATGCGACTTCATTTACATTCAGACCGACATAAATCATCAGAAGAGGTTGGGAAGAGTGTGCCGTTATTCCAAAAAAAAAAGGCTACTTGAAGATTCACGAGGGTGCTGCTCTGCAGCTGCCAAGGTTCCCAGAACCAGCCAACAAGAACATCAAAGTTTGTAACGCCGTGATACATATTGAATGGGGGAACAGATGTCTGACATTGATTTAACCTGTTTAACATGATCTGTGCTGCATTTCAAACCCTATGGATTATAAAATGGGATTGAATTAATCACACTTCACACCTTAAATCCTGTTTTAGTTTAAGCTCAAACATGTGACTAAAGAGATTTTAATGAATACTTTCATGATCCAAAAAGAGCGACAAACACTGAACTTCACATCCCAAGTTAATGAAAACACTGGAGATCAAAATGATGAAAGACTCGCTGACAAAAGTATATACATGACGTAACATGAAGAACTGTTTAAATTCTTTCTATTCACAAACTACACAGGATCTCCAGCCTCTTTAGGTTCATCTAGGGTGTCATCCGCTGTCCTCTGCCCTGTCCTCACCGCCGACGACCACAGTCTGAATGTCGGGGTGCAAAATACCCTTTTTAGTCTCCGAAACTGGGGCCAAAATGGTCTGTGACGCGGCGACTTCCACGACGGACGGCGTGGAAACGGTCGGGACCTCGGAGACGGACGCCAACACGCCATCGGAGACGGAAACGGAGAGAGTGGGTATCGACAGCGAGGCGGCGGGGGAAGCTTCGGAGCACAAGGGGACAGCGTGAGCCGTGGACACCGGTATGGAGAAGGGGACCGGGATGGGGGACCCGTCTAAGGAAATGACGCTGGCCCCCGTGCCGTCGGTGGTCACGATGGGCTGGATCTGGGTCCCGGGTGGCATCTCGGTGTGGATGACGGTGATACCACCGAGGGCGCCGTGGCTGACCAGGGCGATGGCCCCGTGACTGGTCCATTCCGGCGGGAGAGCGACCGGCTCAGTCGGCCCCACGAAGGAGTCGGCGTGGTTTTTAGCGCCGGCAGATCCGGCACCGCTAACGGCACTTTTTCTAGCCGTGTTCTTCTTCTCCTTTGCTCCCGCCCTTTCTGCCTTTCCCTTCGGGGGAGTTTTGGGTTTCTTATCTTCCACATTTCCCTCCAGCACCACAAGGTAGGTTTTCCAGGGAGCATCCGAGTCGTGAATCTGAAAAACACCGTTGTGTTAAACAAGTCATACAGATGGAAACTTCCTGGTCAGAACACCACTCACCATAGCGTGCCTGCGCAGGGTGGACTTGTCCGTAAAGGTGCGCCTACAGAGGCCGCACATGTACGGCTTCTCCCCCGTGTGAATACGCTGGTGCCTCTGGAGGGCGTTGAGCTGGGTGAACATCTTGTCACATTCGTTACAGCTGTAGGGACGTTCACCTGCCGATCCACAAAGAGGGAGAGATGCCAGAAAACTGTGTGTGAACAGAGGGGGAAAAACAAGAAAGATGCCTCAGATGTCTTCCATAATTACCTGTGTGTATCTTTAAATGCTGGTGGAGGGAATTCCTCTGAGCGAAGCCTCGACCACACTGTTCACACTTGTATGGCCTGGACCCGGTGTGGATGTTTGAGTGGTGTCTCAGGTATTCTTTAGATGCAAAGCTTTTCCCACAGGCCTCACACATGTAGGGTTTCTCTCCTAACCGGAGACAAAAGAACAATCTTTTCAGTGTTACACTGAGACCCACTTCTCATGTCGAAACAGAAATCTAAATACTGTTGAACTGACATCACTCTAACCTGTGTGTGATCGCTTGTGATAGGCCAACATGTGCTTCTGAGTGAACCGTGCGTCGCACTCGTCGCATGCAAACGGCTTCTCTCCCGTGTGAGTCCTACACTCAGGCAAAACACACCACAGGTCGTTATCCAGCCATTATGTTTACGTCCGTGTACGTTTCTCTGCCACGAGTCAAAGCCCGGGGTATACCTGCGGTGCATCTTGAGGGCGGAGTTCTGGCTGAACCTGGCCCCGCAGTCGGTGCACTCGAAAGGCTTCGCGCCCGTGTGCGTCCTCTCGTGCAGCAGCAGCGCCGTCCGGGAGCTGAGCGACTTCCCGCAGTCGGGGCAGATGTGTTGCATGTTGTTGCGTTCGTGCACCTGAGAAGCAGCGAGGGAGAAAACGATCAAACCGAGCTTCATGTCACCATTTGGATGTGTGTGTGTAATTGAATTGATCTCCACCTGCTTTTGATGGCGGACGACGTCCTTCTTCCGTTTGAAGGACTTTGAGCAGGTTTCGCAGGTGAAGAGCCTCTCGGTGCTGTGGACGTGCTTTTCGTGGATCTTCAGATTGCTGCGGTTGGCAAAGTTTTGCTGGCAGGTCTCGCAGCGATAGATGACGTCTGCTTGCACTCCGTGGTACGTACTGACCCAAGAGAGCAGAAACAGAGTTACAGCGCTATCAGAAGACAAATGGCCTCCTCAGCTTCAGCTTTAGGATGCACTGATGATCGTGGCTCCTTACAACTAACAGCTGGGTAAATGTGCCCTGGAATAAATCCTAAAAGGAAGCCTGGAGTTCAGATGTTTTTAGGGTATCTATGATATGATTTAGTACATTAAACGCTGGCGGAGCTCTAATATATCCTACCTGATGTGCTTCAGGTAGCTTCTCTCATAGTGGAAGGTCCGTTGGCACTTGTTACACTGGAACTGGGCCTTGGATGTTCTTTTTAACATCTCCTTGGGTTGTCCCTCCTCATCCTCATCCTCCTCCTCCTCTTCAGGATCATTACTCTGCACGTCTTCCTCGCATTCCCAATCATCTGAATCAGAGGCCGGCAGCACCAAGGAAAACCGGTCCGTTTTCTCCACCTGAGCCTCGGCTTCAGCCCCGTCCTCCTCCTCCTCCTTCTCCTCCTCCTTTTCATCGGGAAGGTTGGCATCACTTTTAGCGATCAGACGCCTCTGAAGGTCTTTGCGGCCAGCCACCCTCAGTCTCAGGATCCTCCCTTGCCCCTTTTCAACGGTCCCCGCGTTCTTTGCCTTTAGTCTTTTCGGGATGACTTCTACCTCAGAGCTCTGTGGAGAGATCTGCCGCTTCAGAAGAAGGCGTTTCGACTGCTTCCTCACATTGGTGCTCTTTTCTTTCTTGGCACCGTGCACGTCCCCTTTATCCACGGCCTCGCACGTAGGCGCCTTCTTCTTCGTGGGTTTCTGCAGGATGCCGGCGCTCATGGCCTCGCTGCAAACCTCCGACAGGTCCTCGCATTCCAAGAGTCGTGCCACCGCCTGGACCTCGCCGATCTTGTCCCGGACCACTTCCACCTTGCCCGTGTACACGAAGTCCAGGAACTTGGAGAAGTCGCTGGAGGGCACGTTGGAGAGCGACACCTTGTCCTGTCGCGTGGCATCCTGCGACAGGAGGATCTTCTTGAAGTAGCCACTGGAGGCCGCCAGCATCAGCTGGTGGGCCTGGAAGTCCTGCACGTCGCCCTGGTAGTCCACCTGCACCGTGACGTCACTCAGCCGTCCCTGCAGCCGCAGCTGATGCAGAGAGGCCAGGATGTGTTCATGGTGGGACTTGGAGGTGAGTTGGACCGCTTTCACCCCCATGACTCATGTGTGTGTGCTGAGAAACAACAAAAAGGGGGGTTATGATGACGTGTAATGCTAAACTACGCTTAACGATATTTTAATTTCGCTGGTTTTCGTGTATTTATTACTAGGGCTACTTTTATAGCTAGGTAACATCTGCTGTTAATTCAATGTCATCGCACAAACCGAAGCTAACTCTTAATACCCTCAAGAGTTCGTTAACAAATACGTGACAAACCTTAAAACACACCCCCAGTATCTAAACCCTTATTGCCATGGAAACGGACCGGGAGCAGCGTTGTGGTATTAGCGTTATAACGTTTAGTTTAGGGGGGGGTTACTAACGCTAACTGTAGCATCAAGCTAGCTTTAGCTAACGCTAACCGTGTCGACACGAAACTAGCCGATAACACAAACTACAACACACACACCACTTGTGTGTAAACGGTGTGTGTGGCGGCCCGGCTAACGAGCTACACACACGACAACAAACCCAAGTTTTCTTACCGTAAGGTCGGTAAAATGGCAGCCCTTCACAAATGTTCTCGCCGGCGAAGGAAGCATTTCCGGTAGAAAAGAGCTCGCGTTTGTCTTTTTTTTAAACTTCCGGTTGCCGAGGTTGGCTGATTCTGGATCGGTCCCGTGTTTGTGGTCGCGGTTTAAAGGTGGACTTGCCCGGGTTTAATGGCTGTTCCTGGGTCGGTTTAAAGAAAGCAGGTTCGTGGATGTAAAACATTATCGGCTCGATCAATACATTTGTTTTAAATCACATTTAGAGTCTTTTACAGCCACCGATGTTAAGATAGCTTAGCCGAATTAGCTAACAATTTATGGTCTATCTCTAAAACACTTAATATATATATTTTTTGTGTTGCTCTTCCTGTAATTCTGGATTTTATTTGAACTTTTTTTTCACCTCCTTTAATCCAAATGTAACCCCCCTCATGTTATCTGGTAAAAACGTTGCAAATAATAAAGGAATACGTTATAATTATTGAGTTTTAAATAGTGCTTTACCTTTGTGTTACCGTAACTAACAATAAGTGTTTATTGGTGCATTACTGCCTCTTCTCCACTCGGGGGCGCCATTGTACAGAGAAAACATTACACATAAGGACACCAGTGTTTGAATTAAAAAGCATCTTTAACAGCCAAATGTATTTTTTTCCCCTTCCACACAGATTGCTGTCATTCAAGCTGATCATAAGGTAGACCTATTTAACTATATGGTTAAAAAGTAGTGGTTCAGTAACCCTTCTTATGTAGCAGGCTGTCTTATTTCTCCAAAATCAATGCCAAACAGTCCAACAGGCTGCAGGATTCTAAGTCATTTACATTCAGGCCAGCATAACTCATCTGCAGAGTTGCACAAAGCATGCTGTCATTCCAAAGGTGTATGGAAAGCTACTTGAGGATTCACTGGGGTGCTGTTCTGCAGCTGCCACGGGTGTTTTTTTTAAACATTTTTTCTCTCCTTCGAGAGGAAATCCATCTACCTTCCATTTGTCTTAATGAATTCTGCAAGCTAGCAATCTGCTCTGTGTTCCGGTGACTCATGCTGCTCCCTCTCTCTGGGCCGAAGCTGTGCAGTGTCTCGGCTCTGACCTGGAACACTGTGTTCGCCTTGGCTTTTTTATGACAACACTCCTCTGCCACACACACACACACACACACACACACACACACACACACACGACCGGGACCTTCCTGGGTTCGCCTTTATATTAAATACACACAACATCTGCAGATCTAATGATCTGTAACTGTATGCTCATGGGAATCCAAAAAGTATCTGCATATATATTAATAGGGTGCAAAGTATTACCGTGAAAATAAGCCCGAGAGTTTAATGGAATACTGAATTGCTGCAAATTACGGAGACAAGTCGAATAAATTGTCAGTATATTCGTACAACTTTTGGGGCTCTGACTGAAATTAAGGAGAAGGAAAACATTTTTTACTTTGCCCACTGTGGTGGAAAAGCTTGTTTTTTTTCCATTTGACTTCATGACTGAATAAAAGGGCTCTGCAGTCATTGCATTTTGCTTGCATACTGCAATGTGACATATGAACAGATCAACAGGTTCAGGTTCAGAGGGATGTTGCCTGTAAACACTGAGCTGTGGTTTGTGATGGCAGATGTGTCAGAGAAACAGATATGAGGTTTCTACATGTCGTCTGCTCGAGATACTGTAACCAAAGGGGATGAACACAATGCCGCATCTCTGAAATAACGAGACAAAAGTCGTAGTTATTGCAGAAACAGGCCGTTTTTAATCTGGTTACCATTTTTTTTGCGTTATTCAGAAGTGCAGAGTTCAGCCGGGGACGGAGGAAGCGGATGCCAAGTTGACGAGTCGAGGGTGCAGATGACATGGCACGCGTGATCGCCAGCTGCACCAGTAGTGTAACAAACAAAAAAAACTGTAATTCCCTCACGGATAGATCATCACGTTGTTCCGTGAAGAAGATGAGGTGAAAAATGCTGGCTGAAAGGGCGAAGGGGGGAGGAGGGGGGGCTCAGCAAACACAACATTCGGGGCCGTGTTTGCTCTGCTAGACTCCTCCAACACGGCCGACGTTCCACAGAGCACAAACACCACCAAATACACACTGTGTGGGTGTGTGTGTGTGTCTAAGCCAAGGCCGGTTTTTAATTTGAGGCTACACACACAAATACACACACTGTAAAGAAACCAGCAGAATTCAGGTTTGCTTGCGCTGGAAGCGTCCACTTCTTATTTAATCAGCTTGCAGTGACGACGGCTCGGTGTCCTTGCAAGACCTCGCTAAGAGACAGGCTGACTCATACTCCCAGCAGATGAACCTCTGAATGGTGAACACTCCAACGATACAGTACATGGACGTGCAGACAGTGGCGGTCCAAGAATAACCGCAAGCATTCTGCTTGTGCTTGCCCGTAGAACCACACAGCTGATGCCAGACCAATCAAAAAAAAAGGAAAAAACCCAGTCCAGCTCCGGTCTTCTGTGGTGTCGTTCTCTTCCCCCCTCCGGTCGCTGAACTCGCTTAACAGAAAACATCTTTCATGAATTTGTTTTTCCATCCTCTTAAACTTCCAACAGGCTTCCATACAAAATGGTATGTCGAGGCTCTTTATTGGTGTTATGCAGATGTTGTGGTCACGCATGTCCAGCCGTGTTAGTCCAGGTTTTTGTTGCCGTCCTCTCGAGGGGTCAAAAGGTTGCGTTGCCAGGATACAACAAAGCAGTCCGGATCGGACCGATCAACCTTCGCTTCTTTCCCTTTCCTCCTTTTCCATTTCCCCCCCCCCTTGGCGGGATGCCACACCGCTTTCAGTCGGGGCCAGAATCTCCCAGAAACCCCTAAAACCTCAATGTAACTTCGGGACAGAAGAAGCAAAGCAACGATTCACGAAAAAAAAACATCTCAGAAGCCGTAATGTGGAAACGTGCTTCTTCTTGACTGATGAGGAAAGCCTGACCAAATGTGATCAGAAGCAGGCAAGACAGATTAAAACTCTGGAAGCATGGCTCCAAGGATAGGTTCCTGTCTGTCTGTCTGTCTGTCTGATAGACCTCCATGTGGCCTCGAGGATGAACACATAATCACATAGGCGTTGCCCTCACGTTGTCTAGTCACTGGTTTATGAGTTTCTTGCTAAATTTAAGTGTCAAACATGCAAAACAAGAAGGCGACGACGGTAAACATTCATACTCCCAGGATGAATTATTGTCGATAAATTAAAAACAGTCTGCTGCACAAGGAAAAACAAGATAAACGGTTGTGCATTCCTGTCGTCGGCGTCATTTTTCTGAATAAGCATCAGAAGGAACTTCATAACCCTCCTCTGGTCCCCACCGGAGCCCTTCAGGTCTGACCGGGTGATTGGCTTCTGGGCCGTTAAATCACACACACACACTTCCTTTAATCCGATGTCGATGAGTGTGTGTTCTGGTATTCAACATGAGAAAAACCGATTAAACTCAGGGGAGCTCCCTGACAGCAGCATGTTAGCCTCGCTGCAGCGGACTGCAACAAACTTCACCTGCATGGAGTGAATAAACCCACCTGGTGTCGGTCCTCTCCCACTCACAGGCTTCATTTCACCAAACAGACATGTTATTCTTCTGCTTCGGAAAATACTTTCCTTTCATTGATGAAAAGATATACCGCATTCACAGATGAAATTACTTTCCAAATGGCCTCTGACTCACCGTCTCTATTCCCACCGCTCGCTCTCTCTCTCTCACCCCCCTCCCCCACTTCCTCCCTCCCTCCCTCGCTCTCCACCTTCACTCGTCCTTGTGCATGTTCTATCTATTGTAACTGTATACAGCACTTAGCACTTCAGACACCGGACAAACCAGCTCAAGGACGAGCGCCCACTCTCGTGATGCTCATAAATAGACTATCTGTCCGGGGCCTTACCAGTCATCAGCACACACACACACACACACACACACACACACTCTCTCGTGTGGGTGCTGGTGGACATTGTGTTTGCTCGCACCGAAATAGATCGACCACCACTGCTAAGAGAGAGAGAGAGAGAGAGAGATTATTGTACTAATATTTGGAGAAATTATATGTATTTTGATGCTTTGGCAACATTGTTAGCGCAACTTTCA
The DNA here is from genome assembly GCA_029853015.1 of Chelidonichthys spinosus. Taxonomy (NCBI): domain Eukaryota; kingdom Metazoa; phylum Chordata; class Actinopteri; order Perciformes; family Triglidae; genus Chelidonichthys; species Chelidonichthys spinosus. The sequence continues at coordinate 2,932,126 of CM056838.1, read as the reverse complement.
TGCCAATAAAACCCCATTGAATTAAAGGAGGGGAAAAAGAACATATTCTGCTTATATTATTTGTATATATGTTTATTTCATTATCTATATTATTCTGTTATCTCTTATTATTTTCATTAATGATAATAATAATAATAATAAATTGTATTTGTTGGCGCCTTTCAAACATCCAAGGTCACATGTTAAAAACCAGATAAAAAAATAAAAAATATTATTTTAGTTTGAATGCATTGCTTGTAATTGGGGGAGAGAGGGAGGGGGAGGGGGGGAGACTATTTGCGGTTTAAAATAAAATAAGACCACAATAATGACTCACAAAGTCTAACCCCTTCCTTTTTACAGTGTGTGATTTTCTTACATTGTTTTTTATCAGCCGTTTGCAATCTGTAGCACAAAAAAACAGGTGGCCTCACCTCCCAGAATTCCATCCTCTCTCCCTCTCCCTCCCTCCCTCCCTCCCTCTCTCCAGACTGTGTGGGACCGGACCGTCAGCACATTCCTGGAGAGCTGGATCCCCAGAAGCAACAATCCCTCCTTCCTCCCTTCCCTCCCTTCCTTCCTGCCGCCCTCGTGTCCCCTCTCCTCCTCGCTTCCGTGGATTGCATCACTCGTCTGCCTGCTGGCCTCCTCCAGCTCGGGACCCTTTAATCACATATGGCACCCACACACACACACACACACACACACACACCCACACGCCCACTGTGGGCAGAAGGCATCCTCGTCAGTCCTGGTCCTGGTCTTCGTGGCTTCAGTAGGAATTTTATGGTCCGTTTGAGCCGAGGATTCTGGAGGATTTCCAACTGCCCTCCAAAGACTCTCGCTCCCTCTCCCACCATCTCTTTGTTCCTTCCTGTCAGCTTTCCTCCCTTTTTTCCTTTCCTCCCCCCTCTCTCTCTCCCCCTCTCCCTCTCTCCCTCTCCCTCTCTTACCCGCTCGCCCTCAAGGTCAGAAATATCCTGTGGTTTAGGTTTTGATCCCCTCGGATATGCCGTCGGTCTCTCCCTTCCTTTCTGTCTCGCTCGTACACAGGCACACACGCACACACACACACACACACGCACACACACACGCATACACACACACACCACACGCACGCACACACGCACACACACACATACACACACACACACACGCACACTTACTGTAAGCATACTACTCTAAGTAGTCCCATACAGGAAACACATGCTGGGCTCAGCATAGGCGGGTCCGTGTGTCTTGCAACTGCACACACACACACACACACACACACACACACACACACACACACACACACACACACACACACACACACTCTCCCACCAGGGGGTCCACAGTCTATCCGAACATGTAACAATTATCTGAAGACCTCCTCCGTCTTAAATCTGATTGTTCGGTGACTCCAAACAAGCGAGGCTGATCCCTCAACTCCTTCCCATCGAGTCCCCCCCCCCCCCTCCGGTTTCCTCTGGTTCACCTATTTCTCTGAGTTGTGTAACATGGCAGCGGTCCAGCACTTGTGTAATAACGGTGGAGGGGCCGCGGGTTAATGGGGGGGAAACAAATCTTTCCTAATTAAAGCTGTGATCCTGGAGTCTCTCTGGAGTCTGAGCATCAGTCAAGCTCCTACAGGTTTTACTACGGGGAAAGACCTCGCCTTAAAGCAAGCTTCTTTATTATTATCATTATTATCATTATTATTATTAAACACTGACCTTGGATCTGTGTTAAAGAACATTCTCTTAGTGATTTCATGACCTGCCTTCATTTTTATTATATAAAAGTTAATTCTTTTAAATTTTAAGCATTAAAGGCGAGTATTATTACCTTTTGCAACCATGCATTATTATTATTATGACTCCCTGTCATGATAAGGGTTACCTTAGTGCTTTCAGACTCGAGGGGAGAAGAAAAGGCCCCACCCGGTAAAATAAACCAGGTTTCAGGTTTGTTGTTACGACTCAAACCCGCTCGTCAAATATACAGCGTCAGATTAGCTTTTCGGAGGTCGCCTCCCAAAAGGCTCCGTGTTTTCCACATACTGGATCCGTCCATTTTCTTTGGGTCGCGTCCCAGAAGTGAAGGAGACCGCAGACGTGAACAAAAATCCCCCCGCCGGATTGGAAGCCCGACCAGATGGCCGAAACCGTGTCACATAGCTGGAGTTGTTTTCATTATTAATGATTTTAATACTGTTCCTTTTAAATATACAATAACATACTTGTTTGGTTTATTTAGCCACTATTACTTGCGTCACAAAAGTCAAACATCTCACGCTTGGTGAGGAAACGAGGGAAGGGATCTGATGTCTGAGATCCTCGGAGCAAGATCTCGACCTTTTCTCCTTTTTGGACGGCCGAGGAATCCTGATAATCCCTAAAACACGCAGGTTTGCTTTAAGAGTCTCCATTTTCGCTTTGTCGTGAACCTCGGCGTCCTTCTGAAAATGTCCAAATATGGAGAGAGGAGAGAGGGAGAGGGAAAAGAAGGAATGGGGGGGTTGGGAGCTCTGACAGGCCGCCCAGCGATGAGACCCATGACTGACACATTTACTGTTCAACAAGACATCTATGTGAGTGTGTGAGGGAGATAGACACACACACACACTAACCCTGGAAGCCAAGGGACCGAAGGCTCCGGCTTCACTAATTTCATTCCATTCCGGCCGGCGGAGGAATCCTGCCGGGGCCCAGGCGTCTCAGCCGGCCGGCTGTAAGCCTCTCGCTATCCACGGACACTAACGTGTCACTTTTCCCATAATGAGCTCTCGTTTGATCCGCTGCCATCGAGCGTCCAGACGACTGTCAGTGTTTATCCATATTATGGAGATAACGGCGGCGGTGTCGGATGGATGTGGAGGAGATCGCCGGAGAAGAAGAAGAAGAAGAAGAGAGTGATTCATTGTGTTGCTCTGTAATTGAATGATCCATGCGGTTCATTGTGGGCATGACGGTGAGATCATCCCCCACCATTAGGCCTCGGATAGCTGGAATACACGACGGGCATTTAAAGGGCGGCACGTTTAGGCTATTAGATACAAACTAACAAATCATTTCACTTTAAGGCTTTTTCACATCAAATCATCTATCTATCTATCTATCTATCTATCTATCTATCTATCTATCTATCTATCTATCTATCTATCTATCTATCTATCTATCTATCTATCTATCTATCTATCTATCGATTTGCATATATGTAGACCTTTTATTTTGAAAGGTATAGAGTGTGTACCATCATCAAGGATGAAAGGAACCCCATTGGTTGACACCTTTATTTCCCAAAAAATGTTGTTTCTTTGCGGCGTAATGTTCCTCTTCTGTGTGGAAGTATGTCTCCCTGTTTTCTAAAGCATCCTGATGGATCTCCCACTTAACAGGAAGCTTGAAACTTTGTTGACATCACAAGCGTTTCCTCGTCTTTATGTTTTCGTTGACGTTAGTTTGACTTGCCTCGGCGGTGCGTTCAGGAGCTGGAAGATTTGAATATTTCTCCGTTGAAAGAAGAGCAAAGAACGGCCCTGAAAGCGTTTCTCTATAGAAAAGGATTCTTTGCTCTCCTGGAAGAGTTTGATTGACAGATGGTTCGTCCAATCAGCTGCCGAGCTGCTTTTTCAAAGTGCCCGTCCCGTTTCCGATGACAGCTTATATCAGATGGTTGAGTAACAAACCATCTGGCGGGTCAGTTTCACACGGAGGGTCAAGCTAAAAATGGCTGTAAAATTGCTCCTACAATTCCCATAATGCAATTAGCATCCCGCTCTCACCCTGTGAAATACCACAGGGGATTGCAATTAACTCCGACGTAAACACACCATGTGCAAGTCGCTATAGTGGGGTGTACTGGCCCTTTAATGCACCTTATAATGACCTGGAATATGCAAATGAACCATTATGGAATTAATAAAAGCATGTAGCATTTATTTGAGGGGTACGATTCCTATGATAACATAATATAATATGATATATAATGTGATATTTGCACGGATTCCTTCTTTAAAGCCACAATTAAAGCTTAATCTACATGTTGGGTGAATTATTGATAAAACTTTTAACAGCAGCGTTAAATATGAACTGACTAAGATTCATGTGTTGCTTGCAGGAGGTCGGTGTGTGTGTGTGCAGGTTGTTATTCTGTGCTGAGACTTTTATTGGTTATTTTTATATATATATATATATTTCTTTTTACAACAGGCGATACCCTGAAGCGGCCGTGATGGCGACGCTGACCCGAGGTTCTTTGTGAGAGATGAGATTAGAAGAAGCTGCTTGATCTGTATGCAGCGTGTGCCCTCGGTACAGTACAGCCTGTCCCAACGTCCAGCACAGCAGCTTCCCCCGAGATCCACGCCGAGACGGGAACTCTGCTGCTGCACCGCCACAAACACTCCCGTCGGAGGTATGACGTCTGCACAGAAACACATCGTCTCATCGTTGGTGGCTGTTTGAATCAGGTGTGTGTGTGTGTGTGTGTGTGTGTGTGTGTGTAGCGGGCGTGCGGAGGGGTCACCTTGACTTTCAAATCAGTAAGTTAGGGAGGGCAATCTTTTTCACATTTGTCTAGCGAGTCTCACATCAGAGCACAGAGAAGCAATTTACCCTCTCAGCGTCGCACAAAGTAAATACAGGAGCTGCAGTCATAACCTCCCTCCTCCTCCTCCTCCTCCTCCCCCCCACACCTCCCCCTCCCCCCTCCCCCCTCTGTGTGCCCCGGTGATAAAAAGGAGACAGAGGAGAAACACTTGGTACACAGGTAGATGGACAAAATGATCCAGTTTGCCTCATTAGAGGGAAAAACATTGTGTTCCCGGGCGATCCGAGCAGAGCCCCTCCAGCCCCCCCGGTCGTCATGGAAACCAAGCAGCATTGTCGCAGACCGTTCTTGCCTCTCCCTCTCTCTCCCCCTCTCTCCCTCCACATTTGCTCTTCATCAGGGACACTCAGATCACTGATATGCAACACCACCAGGCTATGACTCATACACAAGACTTTCTTTCTCTTTTTTTTTTGGCATCTGGAACAAAAAAGGGGGCGGGACCAAAACCAGTAGACACACACACACCTACATACACACACATGCATATGCAAAGATGCACATAACCGTATCGAGAGCACGCACGTGCAACTGTTAGCCTTTTTGATAACATGACAGATGCCTCTTCCTCGTTTTTAAGTGCTCATGCTGGAGTCTGATCTCTGTCCCCCCCCTTCATTATACGTATCAGGTAGATTACTGCGCTTTAATCGGCCCCCGGTCTCACAGATCGGCGGATGTGCTCAGTGTTTCCTGCTTATCTAGGCCACCAGATGTCCAAAAACACGAGGCCTCGCCGCCAGAACGCCGTCCTCGACGGCGGAGAGGAGACGGACGACTGATGGGGAGGAGATCAGCAAACTCCTCCACGTCGACACGAGAGTGTTTGCTGAAGATGTTGTTGCAGGTACACACACACACACACACACACACACACACACACACACACACACACACACAGCACACACCCTGAGGTGCAAGGTAGAACAAAGTGATGAGTGACCCCATGTCTCATCGTTCTCCTGCCACACAGCCTACAGCTGTTTCATCAAAGCCATATCTACTGGCACCTCTTCATGTGTCTCTGCCTGACACACGCACACACACACACACACACACACACACACACACACACACACAACACACACACACACACACACGCACACACACATATGATTGTCTCTTCACAATTTATCTCTCCCGCCAGCTTGATCTGGCTGCTTATCTCCTCAATCTTCCCCCTAAGTTGGATGGACATCCACACACACACACACACACACACACACACACACACACACACACAGTGTCCCCTCCTCAGTTACATTCTACATTCCACATATGGATCCACGGACGGAGGATTAAAAACATGCTGGAGACATTTTGATGTGGATTCTGTGTTGGAGAGAGAAAGCCTTTAATCATTGAGATCCCTCCACTTCCTCCTCCTCCTCCTCCTCCTCCTCACTTATAGATCGCGTGCTCTTCGATGTTAATGATTCTCAAAGAATCCACGTATGTGCAGCCTTCTAAAGGTGTAATATTTTGTGTTCGTTGACTGTGGACGATAAAAAAAAGTCGACGACAGATTGATTAGAGTCCTAATCTTCACCCTTTTTGTGAAGCAAAGCCTCCGATGGAAATATTGCAGAATGAAGTTGAGCATGCAGGCATTCCGTCTTGCACCAGCAGCATCCCAAGAAACCCCCCCAAAACCAAGACCACATTGCCATTACATCCCGGCCTCTGAATAGAAAGCTGCTGGTTTTTCCTCCCCCCTCCTGTGCTTCATGGTTGAAGGATAAACATATTAGCTGTGATTTCTCAAGCTGCCTTTCATGTGGTCCACTATCTGCCACCGCAAGACACGTCTCCAGCGTTAGCCCTGCATGTACGCGAAGAAAAGGACGGCTCAATCTGAGAAAAAAAAATCATATTCTGTTCTCTTAAAAGCAATCTGGTCATTTGGTTCTGTGAATATCTCAACATAACACCTTTTAATTGTCGAGCTTCGGCACCACCTGACGCCTCCGCCGTGTGTGTGTATTCCCAGCATGCACCTGTCATTTTGACCTTGAAAATCCCCTCTTTTTTTATTTATTTATTCATTTAAAGCTTAATTTGAATCATTTCAAATATGAAATCTGTGTGATTTCCATCCATCTTGGAGGCGACGTAGCTTCCCGACTGTCCCTGACCATCCCAACAATAAGAAACCCGTCTCCATGACATTGACCCTGATGGAGAATTCTCCACCCCGTAAACCCACCCCGCATCCATCTCCCCATCAATTAAACGGACTAATGAGGTGTGAAGCCGGCTGTTAAAGTCACTGATTGCAACGTGCTTCTGTAACAGAACAGCGTGTAACATGTAAACGCCATGATTTTTTTTTTTTGTTTCTGCCAACTGCAAATCAAACATCAGTTAACAAGAAAAAAAAAAGTCAGAGAGTCTCGCAGGAATCACAGCGGTGCATCGCTGATGAGTTTCCTGCTGAAACTGCTTCCAACCAGCCAACCAGCCAGCCAGCCGCTCCCTGGCAAGCCAGTGTATGACTCATCACGTGGAGCATGTGATCGCTCTCACACACACACACACACACACACACACACGCAGATACAGTCACATCTATCTGCAAGGGGCTTCCCTCCCCAACATGCTCAAAAGAAATCCCTGACAAGCATACAGAAAAGGGAAGCCCTTTATGTGTGTGTGTGTGTGTGTGTGTGTGTTTGACAGAGTCTATATTATTGGCAGAGCGCTCCGATGTGTGAATGCAAGTGTGATTTTTTCCCTACGGGTCTGTCGTTTGATGGAGGATGAGTCATCTCGGATGGAGACCCCGAGGAAGACGGCGGCGTGGTGATTCACCCTGCATGGAAAACCAGAGGAAGGACCGGGTGGAGGTCCAGAATCTATTTAAACTATACAGTTTCATCCATATGCATGTAGGCATGTGGAAGCATTAATGAGGATGTGTGCAAACACATGCTATCATTAGTGTGTGTGTGTGTGTGTGTGTGTCCTCTGGGTTTTACTTGCTTTGAGCTGTTTTTGTTTGTCTTCCTGCAGAGTGGGGCAAGTTGGTGCGTTCATAATCAGAGAAACGCCGCGGGGAATTGTTGACTCCATTAATCCAATACGCAGGAGACACACACACACACACACACACACACACACACACACACACACACACGCTGTGATACAATGCAACTGCCTCTATGTTTCGATTGTGATTGAAGCGCTCTCATTATTTCCCTGTCAGATGTGTGTAAACCTGACGGGAGAGGAGAAGCATCCCTCGGCCGCCGGCGAGGACTTAATCAGGTTTATCAGAGACCGCCGGCTCCAAATCTGCACTTTTTTTATTCAAACGTGGTTCTGTTTGCAGAGGAAGAAAACCCTGTGATATCCTGACAGCACGGCGCTGTCGGGAGATTCATTTTGATGGTTGCAGCTCTGAAATTAATGAAGCTTAACCTCCATGACTGTAATGCATCATAAACATCTTTATAATGCATTATAACCTGCTTAGAGCAGCTTTATAAACATTGAAATAGCTAAAGTTAATGAGTGAGCTGTTGAAATGATGGTGAGCTAAAAAACGTGGCTTAATATAGCAGATAAACATTAAAATAATTAAATATTACATTTTATTTAAAGTGTCATATCACAACAAAGGACTAGAACATGCTAAACATTGAATTAGTTATCTTAAATATACTGGATAAAAATTAAAATAATAAATGCAAAGGTAGGTTCATTGAGAAATTCCTTTACTGTGCAAATTTATTTTTTTGCAAAGACGTATTAAAAATGTCTTTTAATTATAGTTACAAGCACTCATAAATATTCATAGCAATAATTATAAAGAAATGTATAATGACTTACGGGCTCGTGCATAATACTTCACCATTGCTGGCCATGCACCGATTCTAATCTTTATATAATGCATTATAATGGGATTTTTTTGTGAATTACAAAATGCTTTAGAATGTGTAATGATATGATGAATATTCATGAGTGTCTATAATGATGCGTTTTAGACACAGGAAGTCTCACAAAGTCAAAGAAAACTTCAAGATACAAACACATGAATCATGAGGACAACGACTGAAGTGAATCCTTCACTGAGAATCATTAAACGTCGATAAAAGGAGTCTCCGGGGGCGTGGGGGGGGCGGAGCCTAATGAGCGATCAACGCTGAAGCAGTCGGAGTCTATCGTCTTACATTAAGATGATTGATCAGTGAGCTCGGCCCATGATGAGGCGGTTATCTAGAGGAGACAACAGGCGAGATCATTACCCCCCCCTCCAACGTGATGAGGTGTGTGTGTGTGTGTGTGTGTGTGTGTGTGTGTGTGTGTGTGTGTGTGTGTGTGTGAGAGAGAGAGAGAGACTTTTTTGATAGGTGTGAGCATCACTGATGAGGATTTCTCTCTAAAAAAAAAAAAGGGAACACTGTCTATCTGGGTCTCACACACACACACACACACACACACACACACACACACACACACACACACACACACACACACACACACACACACACACACACACACAGCTCCCAAGGGTCACCTTCAGCTGCACACATTGGCTTCGGCTGGTTGTAAATTAGTCTTTGAAAGTGTGAACTCGTCTCACTCTTTTCCAAACATCATGTTTTCCACCCTTTTGTTCCCTCCTCCCCCTCCCCTTTATTCACTCCCTCATGTTTTCACTTTTCCTCACTCATTCACCCTTTTTGCTTCCTTCTTATTCATCAAATCCTGTTTCTCTTTCATTTATTTTTTTTAATCTTTCTTCCTCTTTTCGCCGCCGATGAACGGAGTGGAAGTTTCTCTCGTTTCTCTGCTCATTCATTCAGAGAGGAGGTTAAACACAGTTCTGCTTTTCAACGGTTCCTCCTCCTCCTCCTCCTCCTCCTGTCCTCCTCCTCTGTGAGTGAGAGTGTTTACATTTGGGGAAGAATGATGTCGCTGCGTCACCGAAGTATCCGAGTACGACGGCGTTTCAGGAAAAAAGAAAGAAGACAAAGAGAAGCGGGTAATATTCAGAGAAAAAAAAGATGTTGAGAGTTTATTACTATTATTAAACTCTTATGGGTGATCGGGGGCGGTTGGGCTACGATGCTAGCGGTAGCTTTCACTTGTTGTCATAGCAACGGCAAACATCTGGTGTTAGTGGAACCAAGGAACTTCTTTATAACGGCTATAGATATTTATAAAGTGGCAAATTTGCATGTTTGTTCTCAGAATATTGCCCCCCCCTCGCTCTCAGCTCTTTATTTATTTATTTAATTTTCCTTCATACGCCGTTGTAGCCGAGAGGCAATGTCGGTGGAAAAGTGCGTTTCTTCTGTGAATGACGATGAGTATCAATAACACACTGAGACTTTTACAGCTTGAGGACGTCGATTGTTAACTTCATGGTCCTCCAAATCACACGCTTTCTTCACACCTCAACCATTTCAACACACTGGTTGTTTTTTGCTTGTGAGCCCGGCTCTGATCTGGTCTCACTTGACCCTCATTAGTCCTGCGTCCACCTCACCTGTTCTCACTTCCCCTCGTTAGTCACACTCTATTTATACCTCCTCACTTCCTTTGTTGGCTCGCCGCTGCTTGGAGCTTTTTCTACCGGTTACCTGCTCGCTGTGACCTGAGCTGTCGGACTCGCTGCTTGTAAGTCTCTTTTATAATAAAGTCATTGAACTGCACAGCTCTGCCGGTCCTCATCAGAGGTGGGTTTCCTCCCCTGCTGCCTCCTGGACCACAACACAAACTCACTTATCAAACTGCACTCAGCTACGAAACAAATGTGTGAAGAAGGAAAATAAAAAGCTGAAAACTGTCACAAATACGAACACACCAATATATAATAACTGGGAAGCAAGCAACGAGTTTAAATAAATGTAAATCTAAATATGATGGATAAACATTCAAACAGTTAAGAAGTTAACATAAAAATAAAATAGAATCAAAATGAAAAATACCAATAACTTTCATCTTTCTGTTTTTATATCAAAATCCAATCATTTGCATGCTACAGTAAGCAAACCAATAACATCCACCAATCTGAAACCATCTGTGTCGCTACATTCTAAGCCCCGCCCACTTTTTTTTTTAAGCGGTCCAATTAAGGATTTGATTTAAATCTCTCCATGGGAATACGTCACAGAAGAGAAACTTTAACCTGAACCTTGTGCAATTAAACTTTAAAACATCATATAAACATCCACCTGTATAATTAATAATGTTAAATAACACCCAATTATGAATCTATTAATAGAATTGAAGCCCAATGCTGGCTTCGTGGCTGCAAAACAAGACCCAGTGTGGAATCACTGGCATACGATATATATTATTATTATTATTATTATTATTATTATTATTATTATTACATCTGGACGTGTGCAGCGTATCGCTTTCACAACGCAGCGGAGAGCAACACACGCTTTGATCCACGCCGAGTGAGTCCTCATCTTTTGTCTTGCCACTGGCTGCGTTGGCATGGAAACCCCGGCAGAGCGGGGAACACTGTGGTCGATCAGCAAATGGGTCACATGGAGAGGAAACACACACACACACACACACACACACACACATACTTAGAACTTGTGTGGCAACCCCCTTAGCATCAAGTGCAGTGTTACAAAGTAAAGAAAACCCCTGACCTATTTCACCACCTTATGTTGCAACATGCTATAGAGTTCACGTCTAAGCCACGGGGGCCGGTTTGTTACATATCGGGTAGAACAAGAGTCTTTGGAGCATTGCAGAGGACTGTTTATTTCATTTCATCCTGAAACATTCCTTTTTAAGTCATTTATTATTGATATCTGAGATGGAAAAGATGGAAAAGCCATTTGGAAAGGAGGGGGAAAAAAGTGTTTAAATGAACATTGGCTTCCCTGCTGCTGATGCTGGAGCAGGAGGCAGGAAAAGGGTTAGGCCGTCTCTCGGCGGCGCGGTGACTCATTCCTGGGTAGCAGGGAATACTGGTTGCAGAGGAAAAGCACAGGAAGTGAGGAGGGGAGAGAGAAGGGATCACGGTGCATCATTCTTTGACATTCATTCAGCTCTCTAACTAACTTAGACGCCCTCCTGACTGCAGAGACGTTGTGTGTCACAGATTTCGTGGTGTGTGGGAGGTGTGTGTGTGCCTTGGTCCGCTGCCACATCTTGGTGACCTTGTAAAAGTATCTGCAGGGCAACGTGACGCAATAAAAGATCATGTTTACTGCAGCTGAAAAAAAATCCGCAGAGGCAACCCCCCCCCCCCCCCCCCCCAAAAAAAAAAACATAAAAGAACTTCTCTCTTTTGCAATTAGTTGTAAATGGATCCATAGTGATGTAAAGAGATGAAGAATCTGCACAGGCAGACACACGGTGGAGAGTCTGGGTTCAGGGCTGGCATTCAGTTACATCATTCTTCAGAGAACGGAAGCTCAGATTACAGGAAAGGCAAACACAGGCCTCTGGGGTCCGTGTGTGTGTGTGTGTGTGTGTGTGTGTGTGTGTGTGTGTGTACTCCATGCTCTTCTTATATAACTAATCAGAATGCCAGACGCGTTGTGTGCTTTTTGTTTTTTCCTCTATGGATGTGGTTTGGTTCGGGTTCAGATTTCATCATTCAGGTACAGTTGAGATTCTGGGTGACGTGTTTTGTCTTTGAGTGCTACACTCTTTTTTTTTTTTTAGATATACCTTGTTGCCGTGGTAGCATACACTTGGGCTAGTAGTTTCGGTGTTCCATAAAATAAAACTATTTGGGTAATATTCTAATAACTTAATGTTATATTAATGAAATGCACTGCAGGGCCAGCATGGAAATAATACAATAGCTAAATATTCATGTGTTTTAGGGCTTAAATAAAAATAGAATGTATGTCGAGGCTGAAGAGGCCATTAGTGATGATGGCACCTTATCTCACAAATAGTCTAAAAGCTTCATTCGCTACAAAAAAAGAAATCCTATGCATAATCTTAGCTGAAAGGCAACACATTAGTGCTCTCTCCCTCCAGTAGATTTATATATATATATATATATATATATATATATATATATATATATATATATATATATATATATATATACATACATATATCCAGGCATTAGAGCAGTTAACCACGCAAAGAGGCTGCACAATTACCATGGCGACGAAGCCGGCGACAGGCGAGTTGAGCAGGAGATGGAGTAGAAGTCGGGACGCGGCGCTAAATTAGTGCCGTGTAATTAACGAGACCAAATGGGTCCACAGATGTTCCAAAGTCAATTTAACATCAATAACTCCAGCTGAGACCGTTCTCTCTCTCTCTCTCTCTCTCTCTCGCTCTCGCTCGCTCTCTCTCTCTCTCTCTCTCCTCCCTTCTGTCTCACTCTTCCTGTCTGTCTCTCTGTCCTTCTTTGTCTGCAAGTCTGTCCCTCCATCTCCTCAAACTGGGGAGTGGTGATGGATCTCCCAGGATGGATGGATGAACAGATGGATGGATGGATGAACAGATGGATGGATGGATGGATGGATGGATGAACAGACGGATGGATGGATGGATGGATGGATGAACAGATGGATGGATGGATGGATGGATGAACAGATGGATGGATGGATGGATGGATGGATGGATAGATGGATGGATGGATGAACAGATGGATGGATGGATGGATGGATGGATGAACAGACGGATGGATGGATGGATGGATGGATGAACAGACGGATGGATGGATGGATGGATGGATGAACAGATGGATGGATGGATGGATGGATGAACAGATGGATGGATGGATGGATGGATGGATGGATAGATGGATGGATGGATGAACAGATGGATGGATGGATGGATGGATGAACAGATGGATGGATGGATGGATGGATGAACAGATGGATGGATGGATGGATGGATGAACAGATGGATGGATGGATGGATGGATGAACAGATGGATGGATGGATGGATGAACAGATGGATGGATGGATGGATGGATGAACAGATGGATGGATGGATGGATGGATGAACAGAAGGATGGATGGATGGATGGATGAACAGATGGATGGATGGATGGATGGATGAACAGAAGGATGGATGGATGGATGGATGAACAGATGGATGGATGGATGGATGGATGGATAGATGGATGGATGGATGAACAGATGGATGGATGGATGGATGGATGAACAGATGGATGGATGGATGGATGAACAGACGGATGGATGGATGGATGAACAGTCGGATGGATGGATGGATGAACAGACGGATGGATGGATGGATGGATGGATGAACAGATGGATGGATGGATGAACAGACGGATGGATGGATGGATGAACAGACGGATGGATGAACAGATGGATGGATGGATGGATGAACAGACGGATGGATGGATGGATGGATGGATGAACAGATGGATGGATGGATGAACAGATGGATGGATGGATGAACAGATGGATGGATGGATGAACAGACGGATGGATGGATGGATGAACAGACGGATGGATGGATGAACAGACGGATGGATGAACAGACGGATGGATGAACAGACGGATGGATGGATGGATGAACAGACGGATGGATGGATGGATGGATGGAAACAGATGGATGGATGGATGAACAGACGGATGGATGAACAGACGGATGGATGGATGGATGAACAGACGGATGGATGGATGGATGAACAGACGGATGGATGGATGGATGAACAGATGGATGGATGGATGAACAGACGGATGGATGAACAGACGGATGGATGAACAGATGGATGGATGAACAGATGGATGGATGGATGAACAGACGGATGGATGGATGGATGGATGAACAGACGGGTGGATGGATGAACAGACGGATGGATGGATGGATGAACAGACGGATGGATGGATGAACAGATGGATGGATGGATGAACAGATGGATGGATGAACAGATGGATGGATGGATGAACAGATGGATGGATGGATGAACAGATGGATGGATGGATGAACAGATGGATGGATGAACAGATGGATGGATGAACAGATGGATGGATGAACAGACGGATGGATGGATGGATGAACAGATGGATGGATGGATGAACAGATGGATGGATGAACAGATGGATGGATGGATGAACAGATGGATGGATGGATGAACAGATGGATGGATGGATGAACAGACGGATGGATGAACAGACGGATGGATGGATGGATTCTGTATACGCTGCTGCTGATGCTGCCGTTTCTCTGAGAACCTCCGGCGTTGCCGGCCGGCGGTACGGTCACATGTCCGGTCACATGTCCGGTCACATGTCCGGTCTTTTCGCCGCTCTACGCTTTTCATGCTCCGATCTCTGAGATTTGAGCCGAGGCCATCGATTATGAGCATACAGTAGTACGTAGAGGAGTACGTTACCAAGCACATGAACACACTGCAAGTATGCAGAACCAGCTTTCTTCCAACATGATCTGTTAAAACAAACATTAAATGTGTGATTCATGTCAAAATGCATGACAAAAAAAACAAACGATATTTGTCTGTCGCCCTAGACTACCAGACTCGCCTCGCTGTAGACTTTCATGCATGGATATTGTGACATTTTTAGATTTGTTTTTCGAAAAATTTGAGATTTTCCGGTGTTAGCGGAACCTAAGCAAGTTTAGAAACGGCAAATTTGCCACTTTCTAAACTTGCAAATTTGCCACTTTCTAAACTTGCAAATTTGCGACTCTTTTTATTGCCTCCCACTCTGCCCTAAAACGCCGATATTTTTTGTAAAGGCCGAGGGGAAATTTAGCTTACAGTGCTTTTAGATGTGACTCCAAAATAAGCCATTGTTAATAAAAGTCTTATCTTTGCATTCAGGCATTGATACGCTGACTCCATTTTTTTTATCCCAAAACTAGGGCAGCATCACATGACTTCAGAGGCTCGGGGGGGGGGGGGGATGAAAACACGTACATGTTGTAGTTTTTCTCAGCAAGGATTCACAGAGCATTACATTATTATTTTTTAAGAATTTGACTAGAACAGCAAATTCTGCTCTTAATTAGTTGAAGAAATAGTGCACTTCCAGCCGGAGGCTTTATTAGCAGAGAATCAGATCAGGCTATTATTAATCAGTGCTACGCATGCGGGCACGCCATGCTGCACACTCTGAACCCGCCAGCACACAAAAGCTCATCTCCTCCTCTCACTTCCCATAATGCAATTCAGCAAGGTGACAATAATGTGGAGCCACACGCAGAAACACACGCGTCACTCAACTCAGATGAAGATGGTGATGAAGACGTGCAGATGCCAGATTTACTTTAATTTCATAAATCATAAAGCTGAGATTTACAGTCCGTCCTCGTCTTAACACTCGATACGACCAGGTGCAAAAAAAAAAGTTCCTTTTAGTGTTTTTATTCTGTTTGAATTCTGGTGATGCTCTTTGTGAAGTGATGCGCTCCCTGGTGTTGTTTAGTTCCTCTGTACAGTATTTCAGTATGACTCATGCACACCGATAGGCTGACTGACGGCTCTGTTCCCCTCCGCTCTTTCCATGAAACATCAAGTATCATGACTTTTTTTTTTTTTTTTTACTTTTTCCACCTCCCCAGCTCCGCTGAGAGGGGAGATGATAAACGTGGAAGCGTAATAGAGGGGAGATTGACAGAGCCATAGAGACGCACGCTGGGACAGACGGATAAACTTTGACTTTTTAGTTCTTGGATGAATAATCCGAGACGAGAGGGAAGGGAGGAGGGGGAGGAGGGGGAGGTGATGTGAGCTGAGGTGAGTCGACGGCAGCCAACAGCTCTCTGTTTCTAAAATATCTAGACGTACATAAGCAGCATTAAAGAACTTTATTTGGGGCATACGAGTTATCAAACATGCAACGGAGCAGAATTATTCAGTTGAATAACTCCAATATTAATTCATGCTCTGTTTTGGTCTTCACTAAAGCACCGGAGGGAAATATGTTTACTTAAAGATACTGTATTAACCCCGTAGAGCCCGGTGTGTTCGTAACCAGGGGCAACGCTTTTCATATTAGTCATGTGATCCGTTGTTAACGACATCTTAACGTGCTTTCTTTCATTTTGTATTTCTTAATATCTGCCCTGGTTCTCATCATGTTGAGATACTTAGTCATTGCATTTGAGATAAGTCATTATTCTTCATTTTTTTTGAGATACTAAGGCAAAACATTTAGAATATCTTTCATTATTTTGAGAAAATAAGTCATTTCTTCTGGATATTAAGTCATTATTTTTGAGATACCAAGGGGTTTTGTTGAACTACTAAGTCGTTTTTTGAGATGCAGAGTAATTTGTTTCAAACTAAGGCAAAATATTGAGAAAGTTTTTCATTCATTTTAGATAACTATTCTTTCAAAATATGTAATTATTTTTTAGATACTAAGGTTTTTTCTTGCAATAGGAAGTAATTTTTTGAAATATGAAGTCAAAATATTGAGAAAGTTGCTCATTATTTTTACATATTCAGTCACTTCTTTCAGATATTATGTAATTATCTTTTAGATATTACGGGTTTTTCTTGCAATAGGAAGTGATTTTTGTTTTAAATAAGTAAAAATATTAAGAAAGTTTCTCATTATTTTTAGAAATTAAGTCACTTCTTTCAGATATTATGTAATTATGTTTTAGATACTAAGGTTTTTTCTTGCAATAGGAAGTGATTTTTTTTTAAATAAGTAAAAATATTGAGAAAGTTTCTCATTATTTTTAGAAATTAAGTCACTTCTTTCAGATGTTATGTAATTATGTTTTAGATACTAAGGTTTTTTCTTGCAATAGGAAGTGATTTTTTGAAATATGAAGTCAAAATATTGAGAAAGTTGCTCATTATTTTGACATGCTAACTGTCTGAGATCATTATAATGACTTACAGCTTCTTCTTTTTTCATAAAAGTAGCAGAAATATCTTCACTGCACTGAAAAAAGTGAGTTTTTCATGACATAAAATATTAGAAAATATAGATTACAGCAGCTTTAAAGACTTAATATAACATACTAGTTAACTCGGTGTACTACTTTAGCATACTTTAGCAAATAACAACAACCTATGAAGCTCAATTTTAATCAAATTAAAATCCCGAGTCATCACATGTTATCCCATATGCAACACCATGTGACTTCGGCATCTCGCTGTCTGCTGCCGGCGGATCATTTCTCAACGACAAACTGATGCAAATCTATGTAAAGTGTAAGCAAAAGCCATCCTGGAGCGACGCACACCTGGGTAACAAGCACTTTGTCATTCTGCCGTGTGTGAGAGAATCAGAGGGTAGATATCTGCAAACTTCTGGGTTTGACTTAAAAACAATAAGACTGAGAGGAAGAGGTCGTAGATCATCTATTTTGAAAGGATGAGCTGATGTTTTGTATACAACGCTGTCACTTGTTGGCTGTTGGCCATCCTTTACTGCAATGCAGTACATCACCGCCCAACAGAGGACGGGAATCAAACATTTAGGCTTCTTGGGAAGGAACTCTGAGTCGCTTCAAATAGACGTTGGAGGGGTGAATTATTCACTGCCTGATTAAATAGACATTAATCAGTCCGTCTGCGGCCCCCAAATGTGGAATCTTCAAACGAGTGCAGAGAGGTGTTCAGGTATTTGACGACAATCTCTTTATAGAGGGCAACAGCATGTAATCGCCCCCCCCCCCCCCCTGTCTTTGTCTGACTGTTGCTCTCGTATCCTCATGCCCTCAAATATGCAAAGGAGGCATTTTCCTCCCGCGCTTTAATGAGCACAAAATATGCAAAGCAGATCAAAAAGTTGGGATTTAATACGTTTCATATTCACAACAAATTAAGGCTTTATCGTGTTCAATTGCTCAGCCTACAAAGCCGACCTTGAAACAATGAATTTATATCAAAGTCACAATTTTTCTACACACACACACACACACCCGTCCCCGGTGAAAGAGTGGATTATAATAAAACTTGGGGAGCGGAGAGGTCAAACACGAGCAGTGTGACGATGTGTAAGTGTGACGGCGCTCGCTGAACTTATTTAACCTCCGCTATCTGCAACTCAGACTCCTGTCGCTGTCTGAAACCCACTTCCATTTATTAAAGTAGGCCTGCTGAGTCACACACACACACACACACACACACACACACACACGCGACACACACACACACACCACACACACACACACACACACACACACACCTCGGGGCTCTAGCTCCTGTTTGTGTGCACGTCTGCATGAATATGTTTGTGTCTGCGAGTGCGAACGTAACACACACACACACACACATCATATCACCATGGCGACACACAACACGCCGCTCCCGAGATAATTTGCCTGAAAACCCCTCGGGGGGGTTTGGATGAGCTTTAACTCATAAACTCTACCACTAATGAGTCAAGTGCGATGGTGATGTTCCTCTTGAGTGTCGCTTTAAAATAGGCCACAACCTTTTTTTTCTAACCATGACTAAGCAGTTTTTCCTCACGTAAACCTATGAATCATTTCGCAACGTTAACCATGTGACTTATGAAAGTGTGAAATTGATTTTTGGAGTTCAGTGCATGAAAAGTGACTCCAACGCTGAAGTGCCTTAATGTTACATTCTTTCAAACGGCCACCAGGGGGCGACTTCTCTCCTTTTTCTTCCTGATTGTAAAAAAAAAAACGCAGAAACGTCAAACTCGGGGCTTTAAAAACATCCGTCCCCAAACTAATGTGTGAGGACCCGATAAAAAACATCCTTATGTACATCACATGACAGAATAACACCGACAATTTTTTTCGCAAACAATAAGGCGACGCCCACTCAAACTCACAGTCCCAATATCCATGGGATTGAATTAACAAGAACTAGAATCAGTTTGACCCTTTTCTCCTCTGAAAGTACTGCAGTTTATACCTCGCCTCCGCCCCGGCCGAGTCGGAGAATGAATCCGACATGCACAGGAATCGATTCCCTCGGAGCGTTAAAGCCCACCCTTGAAAAGCAAAGTGGGAGGCGAGTGAATAATAAGGAACAGAGAGAGGTGATAATCGGCATCTCTTAGTGCGCTATCAACTTACTCACAGCCTGAAGATTAGCGCTGAGTGTTGGCTAAGTGCCGGCGTGATAGTCGGCGTGATAGTCGGCCCGTTGCCGCCGGTTACACAATCAGTACACACTTTTCTGTGAAATCACGGGACGTCTTATCAGTTCAAGGAAATCTCATCATGTGCCTCGTGTCTTTCTCTGCAGCGCCTGAAGGGAAGTCAGACCTCATCAGCGACAATCAAGGTGTGTGTGTGTGTGTGTGTGTGTGTGTGTGTTTGTCCCCCCCCCCCCAGGCCAAGCCGAGCCACCAGCCACATGTTTCTCACTCACCGCCCTGCCTTGCATCATGTTCTGATCATAGCCACAACAAGAGACATAACATTGGAAAGACAGCGGGCTGCGTGCTCCGGGCTGAGGCAAAAAACTGCAAAACTTTGCATCAGAACTTTTTTTTTTTTTTATAAAGTGTGTGTGTGTGTGTGTGTGTGTGTGTGAGAGCCTCAGGTAGTCCCCACAGGCCTACTAGTTATACAAACATTAGGGACTCGGCTCGTCACTCTTGACAGATTTTGCACCGAAACTTTCCACCACATTTCTTAAACATGACTCATCATATTATCAGATCCTGACATTGGACGACATACATATTACCAAGAAATCCGTACATGACAAAATAAATATCAAAGAAAACATTCATTTAATTGAATTTATCTATAGTTTGCTTTTTATTTTTATCAAACTGTTTTAAATTTATGGTTCTTACTTCTTATTGTTGTACAGCATGGACAGCACTATGAATAAATGACTTATTATTATAGCAATGTTGTATAACCAGCTGTCTCCCTGACCCCAGGTCAGCTGCACTGCCTTCATTGTGTCTGAATGAGTGGGAGCCACAGTTGTAGTTTTTTCCCTAACAGCCTACAAAGTGATTACTCTTGTGCAGCGACATCACCGGTCTATCTGCTTCCATTCTGGATGCAGCCGTGATGAATGGAAGTAACCCCCCACCTCCTATAAGGAGACAGGCTTTTCCTGTGGGCCCCGTCCATTAATGCATTATAAATGAGCCCACTCGCATCTTCAGAGAGACATGTGACCATGTGAGACACCACAGACCGCCGCTTCCTGTCTTCCAGTAAAGGCGCGGCCAACACCGCGTGACCTGGCCGGCAGCGAACCCCACGTGACCGAAGTCACATACTGTATATTTGGCGTTCTTTCCAAGCTTGGTTTGGATGCTAGACCAGGGGATCTTTGTAGTACTTTATTAGGACTACAACCAGTGAAGAAGTCCAGCTTAACACGTTAAAAACATCCTCTTCTGTTGAACAGGAGTTACTGTGATGTAATGATGTAAATGTGTCTTAAAGTGATACCGTCTCTAATTCCTCTCTCCGTTAGAGAAGCTGCAGGTCTAAAGAACTTTAATTACACCAGTTACTGTAGACTGGTTCAGTCAGAGTGGGATTTACAGTAGAATAAACCAAGACTGGTTTTAATTTCACAGTGAAATCTGACATAAATATGAACTTTAACCAAATAACTACATTTTGTATTAATTATATATATTTATTCCAGCAACATGAGGAAGCAGTGTCTGTAGAAAAATAAATAAATAAATAAAAAACACGTGCAGTGAGACTAAATACTCCCAAAATGACACAACAGTCATATTTTCCTGTAGACTTGCCTCAAAGTCACTTATAGGAATGAGTAAAAACCAAAAGTAATAGAAGTTAAACTATAAAATCCAATATAAGAGTATTTCCCAAATACCTTGGAAATGTGATTTTTGTATATTGGGATCACAGAATACAGAAAAACAAGCCCATTGAACCCAGTTTACAGTTTACAGAAATGCTTCTTTCTAAAATATATTCTTTCTACAGACTATGATGCTATAATCCTAAAACTCTTTCATCACTATGAGATTGTTCTGGTTGTACTTTCTCTAAAAAAAAAAAAACATCCCCATTTTGTTCACCGGTGGTAAAAGTTAGAGAGATACCACGTTTGATGTCTGAGCCAAAGAACTCTCACCGCTGACTTTGAAGTGTGCTTGTTGTAGTCGAGAAAATCATTTTGAATATTCCCGATACGCAGCCTTGTCACATGACGTCTGAGCATGAAAGCCAGCGCTCTGCGTGTGTGTGTGTGTGTGTGTGTGTGTGTGTGTGTGCAACCATATGCTCTCTGATGCTTTTACCCTCCCAGCTATCTCCAACATACATATAGCACAAACAGAGCACGCACGTTAGTTCGTGCTATGATCCACTTTGTTCAAGCACGGGTGAGTGTATGAACAGCAGCAGACATGCTACACACACACACACACACACGCTATACACACACACCTGCACACACACACACTCGGGAGCCACAGAGCGGGAGCCACAATGGAAAGTCTGAGTCACGAGCGCTCCTTCGCCATCCTGAACCTAAATCATTGTGGCACTGAGTCACGACAGGGCTTCCTGTGTGCGAGCTCCATCTGCACAACTGTAGATTTAAAGACGTGTGCAGGAGCCCCGTGTGCAAGTCTGTACGTTTTCCCCTCACGTGCATTTAAAGTATTTACCCTTAAAGTTGAAAATATGTTGTCTTTTAATGTTTTAAATAGGAAAAAACAGAGGATTGTGTCTAAAAAACGACATATTCTGTAACATTTCTATGAAGGTCATGTATATAATGCATCATAAGCACATTTATAACACATTATAATGCATTTATAAGGCTTTATAAAAGTAGTTTTACATGTTGGCCATCATGCATATAAGGTTTATAAAGTATTATAAGTGGTGTGCATGATATGCATCAATATCAACCACACTAGTGCATCCTGTATCCTATCCTAGTTCTCTAGAGACAAGGAGACATCATGTGTCTGGTGGGCAGCGTTGGTACAGATGGAGAGTGTAGGCAGTCGGGGATGCTACAAATAGCAACGTAGAGACGGGGGTTATTTTTTAAAATCTCTCTCTTATTACCGTCTCACACATCTTTCTCTCACCCTCACCTTTGCAACGTGCGATTCTTCCTCTTTTCACATCACATGGAGCCGCTTCCAGAGCTCCGGTGCGTCCTGTAACAAGGTTGACATGTCAACACAAACCCTGGTCGGGCAATCATTTTCCATAGAGATAATGAGGGCTTTTAACATTCCTGTTGCACCAACAAGATTGTGCAAATACGCTGCTGCACACACACACACACACAAAGAGAGAGAGTTCAGGGGATTATGCAGAGGGCATAATGACCTGTAAGCAGGGCTGAGATGTGTTTGTGGTTGCAGTGGCTTGATAAGCAGGATGCCTACATGAACACGATGTGTTCAGGCACAGTGAACGTTGCTGCTGCTGCTGCTGCTGCTTCCTCCACTGAGAAGTTGCTATCGTGCAACCCTCTTTGGCAACCGGCTAGCATTTATGGTTAACACGCTTGCCACAGAATTTAAAGATAGCATTTATAGCAGCAGTCACCACCCAGATACATTGCAGCTTCACCAAAGAACGAGTTCACGTTGCGGCGGTCCTCGGTCACTCCAAGCAATCGTAGAAAAAAGATTGCGTGGACATTGAAAACACATCCCATCCGGGCGACCGCAGGGAAAAATATGTTGTTGATCAGAAGTCGCTTCTGAACTTTTGGGGCCTGATTCGAAAAAAAAAACAACTAAATCTGTAGGAGTGATTATGAGACAGGAAGGTGGGAGGCTCTGAAACTGAAACTAGCCCAAATGGAATAAGATGCATGTTCAGCCAACCGCCATCAGCCTACTGCTGGCTGCCTCAAACCATCTGACCTTTGAAGCTCTTTGAGACGGATGTGGAAATTGTTGCTTAGGGTTTTTACAGGTTCTTGGCTCCGATGACTATGCAAACACTCAATATGTTGTCGATGTTGCAGCCTCTCGCTGGTGGAGCTGGGACGTCTCCCTCTATTAGCTGGGCAGGTTGTGACGGAGCGTTTGGACTCTCCTCCACCTCGGGCAGGCAGACCAGGAGGAATGAATCGGCTGGCTGCCTCAGATGACTCATCCCCATTGATGAGCTTAACAGCCATCAATTCCACTCTAGGGAGCAGAGCCCAGCATCCCCCCCCCCCAACCCAACCCAACCTGCTGCACTTCTGCCTGAGCAAGGCTTCCTCTCTTTCCCAGCAGAAGGCCTCAGGCTTAAATTAGAGCTCTGGCAGCGAGCCATGATCCAGAGGAGAGTGAGCAGGCAGCAGCCATTCATTCCTGTGGAAGCCTGAGTCACATTCATTGTAACACTCAGACAGGGCTTGTTAGTTCTTCCTCCGCAGAAAGCTTCCACAGTTTGAGGGATAGAACTGTCAAAATGTGACTCAGCACAGCATCCAGATTAGCTGGTGGCTTTAGTCATCGCCGTCGTCTCAGCAGATACATGCGTCCTTCTTCAGAGACGTTCATTCATGTCTGTGCAGCAGAAGATGTACATATTTACAGGCCAAGGTACTGGAACGTGATGGAGGTTGCTATGGTTACTCGATAGTTATTACTGGCGAACATTAACGTTGTTTTTCATGCTGCTGCGCCTCGATATGACATCATTCTTATTACAGAGTATTAGGGCCAGGAATAAAAAACTTTTTTTTTTTGCATTTCGAGAATGAAGTCAAAATGTCAAGAATAAATAATCTTGAAATGTCAACTTCATTCTCAACATCCCGACTTTAATCTCAGCATCTCATCTTTAATCTCAACATTTTGACTTTAATGTCGACATTTCAATTTTATTCACAACATTTTAACTTTAATCTCAACATCTCATTTTTAATCTCAACATTTCGACTTTAATCTCGACATTTCAACTTTAATCTCGACATTCCGACTTCAATCTCACCCTTTCTACTTTAATCTCAACATCTCATTTTTAATCTCAACATTTCTACTTTAATCTCGACATTTCAACTTTAATCTCGACATTCCGACTTCAATCTCACCCTTTCTACTTTAATCTCAACATCTCATTTTTAATCTCAACATTTCTACTTTAATCTCGACATTTCAACTTTAATCTCGACATTCCGACTTCAATCTCACCCTTTCTACTTTAATCTCAACATTTAAATTTTAATCCCAACATTTAAATTGTAATCTCGACATTTCAACTTTAATCTCGACATTTCGACTTAAATCTCAACCTTTCTACTTTAATCTCAACATTTCGACTTTAATCTCAACATTTCGACTTGAATCTCACCCTTTCTACTTTAATCTCAACATTTCAACTTTAATCTCGACATTCCGACTTTAATCTCACCCTTCCCTTTCTATTTTAATCTCAACATTTAAATTTTAATCTCAACATTTAAATTTTAATCTCACCCTTTCTACTTTAATCTCAACATTTAAATTTTAATCTCAACATTTAAATTTTAATCTCGAAATTTCAATTTTAATCTCAACATTTTGACCTTAGTTTGAGCATTTCGACTTTAATCTCAGCATTTTGACTTTATTCTCAAAAATGTATTTCAACTTTATTCTCGACTTTCCGATTTAAATCTCAACCTTTCTACTTAAATCTCAACATTTCATCCTTTAATCTGAACCCCCCCATGCCTGGCCCTAATACTCCATATTCTTGCAGGTTGCACATCTCTATATCTCTAAAGTAGCGTTGAGATCACGTTGACGACAACACGTGCAGCATCTCGCTTGATCGCCCTCAAATCGACACAAAGTGAAATACTCATCTCACCGGCATCATTGTTGTTTAATATTTGATACTTTCTTTTCATTCCCGTCCCTTTTTTGTTCTTTTCTGCGCCTCCAAAGTGTGATGTTATCGCTGTCGGAGGAGATTGCTTTTCAGTTTGGCTCCCTCATTTCTCCGGCAGTTATTACATCTGAAGTCGGAGAGGTCACCTCGACATATTGCACAGGTCGTAGAGAAGCCATCTGTTAGATTTCATATAATGCAGTGCTCCATTTTCATGGCAATAATACACCATATCCAAAACTACATCCCCAAAGTAATTTACACAACAACACGGTGTGTGGTGGTGCAGCAGCGTCGCCTCGGAGACGGGGTGCTGCATCACAGCGGGACGCCGAAGGTGCTCGTTGGTGTCCGTGGGCTTTTTTAACGACTTTTATCGGAGATTCAAAATGTGTGATCTCATCGCTGTAATCGTCATTCTCACCATCACCATCATCGTATTCATCCTCGGCTGCAGCAGCACAGCAGACACCGTTATCACCACGCTTATTAACGTCCTTTGCTATTGTAAATTATCCAAGAAGTGGAAGTGAAATGGTCTAAATCGCCCTCCAGTAATTCTTTAAAATCACATTTCCTTCAGCAATAACTTTCCAAAATGTGGTTCATCACAGCTGAACACATCGTGGATCATCGGCACAGTTAATGGTGATATCAGTGCACCGGGTGGAATGTGACCACAACATCTGCATCCTCTTGGGAAGCCAAACTACATACTTACCAGTGTGTTTCCCCCCCTCATATACTTTATTATATTACCACAGAGATTTAAAAAAAATGCATCCTGCATTTTTAAGAGATTGTTTTTAATTATGTTACAACAGAGGCTCTCATTTGCAGGTCATTTTCTCAGCAGGAAATGGGTAGGATTTTCCAAGGCTGCAATAATTACATCATGCTTGTGTTATTTGCATCTGTGTGTGTGTGTGTGTGTGTGTGTGTGAGAAAGGAAAGACAGGAAGAGCAATTTGATTTGAGAGAAAATGAAATGAAAATGGAAATGCATCTGTGTATGAATCTATATGTAAACAACACAAGGGGGGGGGGGGGGGGGGGAGGCATCACCTTTCCTGTCTCACCTTTCTTGTCTCACCTGTCTCACCTTTCCTGTCTGCCATTGTAGCATGACAGCTGTGTTTATTGTCAACGGGACACACTGACGACTCATGATGGGAACGTTATGATGATGATCTTTGTGAAAACAAATAGATCATGATGTGTGTGTGTGTGTGTGTGTGTGTGTGTGTGTGTGGTAAAGACTTTCTCCTTTGCTTTTATTTGCCTGTACACACACACACACCTGTGAGGTCAGCATTAAAGCGCAGCCTGTCTGAGTCAGCAGAAAAAAAGGGGGAACCGCTAAAGTGCAACACTGAGAAAGTAGCAGCCGAGCTGTTCTCATCCTGCACGTTATCTCCCGATCTGTGAGTCCTTCTCTGAGGAGTAAAGTAAAAACCATCGAAGACACAGTCGCTGAGATGATATCTCCAAAAGCCTGCTCCACCCCCCTACCACCCCGTCTCCTTATGATGCCCCACTATAGAGAGACTTATCTGGAAGGGGACTTGAAAAAGCTGCTGGGGCGTATATCTGGCAGACAATATGAAAAGGTTATGGTCGTGGTTATCTGTGCCTTCATCTCTGAAGCCTTTTCCAGCAACTGAGACTCGGCTGGCCTTTCTCATTATCCGGCTCTATGTGGGCCATCATTTTGTATGGAAGAAGATAGTATAAGAAGAAGGGGGGGGGGGGGGGGGGGGGGGGGGGGGGGGGGACTGACCCATGCCCGGTACTAAGTGGTTTCTTTGAAATGCCAGCCTCCGTTAGCCGGGATACAGTAGAAACACATTACGGTCACGGCTAATGCTGCTAATGTCCTCCGACAGTAATCGCAGGTCCTCCACCCACCCACCCTATTTTTTGGTAAATATTTTATTTTGTATCTTTAATCTTACTTACTTTCTTGACCGCAGTACTTTGCTTTATTGTTCACTGTATATTGTTTGTAAATATCGTGCACACTGAAGACAAACAGGCAAATTCCTTGTATGTGAAAATGTATTCTGCAATAAACTCCAGTCTGATTCTGATTCCCCAATTATCTTAACAGCTAAACGTAACCCCGATCCCAATTTTCACATTTATGTTTATATCTTTTTGACCCGATTGACTAATTCGACCCTTCCGAACAAACCAGTCTCTAGTCCGTAACCCCAACATTAACCCCAACCCCAACACTAACCCTAACCCCAACCCCAACACTAAACCTAACCCCAACACTAAACCTAACCCTAACCCCAACACTAAACCTAACCCCAACACTAAACCTAACCCTAACCCCAACACTAAACCTAACCCCAACACTAAACCTAGCCCCAACCCCAACACTAAACCTAACCCCAACACTAAACCTAACCCCAACACTAAACCTAACCCCAACACTAAACCTAGCCCTAACCCCAACATTAACCCCAACCCCAACATTAACCCCAACCCCAACACTAACCGTAACCCCAACACTAACCCCAACCCCAACACTAACCCTAACCCCAACCCCAACACTAACCCCAACCCCAACACTAACCCCAACCCCAACACTAACCCCAACCCTAACCCCAACCCTCCCTCTTCTCAAACGTTCATGTCAACTTGACTTCATGATCCAAATTAGATTTCAACTTTTTATTTCGCTTTTCGAGAGTCAACACAATTTCAAAAATAAAGTCAACTGTAATCTCAACATTTCATCTTTATTCTCCTATAAAGTCTGAAGCCTTTATTCCACGCAGCCCACGCAAGAATCTCATATTTCTTTTCTATTTTTTTTATTCTCAACTAAATGATGCATGCTTCTTTTCTGATTTCCGCTGCCCTCGATCCACCGTGGCCTAGATTCTCGTTTCGCCACGACTCCCCCCCGAACCCATCGAGATTGTGATTGTGCAGCACAAAAGAGGCTTCTGCCTATTTTGATTTTTTTTTTTTTTTTCCAAAAAGCAATGTCGAGAGTAAACAGGGACACAGCCTTGTTTGTTTGAACTGATTGTCATGCAGCAATTATCCCCGCTGTCTTCAACAAGGGGTTTGTTTGACACCCATAATGAATGATTGCACCGAAGTAGGATTTCAAAGCGTGTGTGTGTGTGTGTGCACCTGCTTGGTATATGTACAAACACAGCGACTGTGGTTTGTCACATGAGAGCCGGCAGCAGTGCAGGCGGGTGGTTGAGCTGAAGTGATGAAGTACGGTAGCAAGTGATGTCCTCACCAACACTTCATCAACGTCGACTTCACTGCTGCACCAACACCTGTGTGTGTGTGTGTGTGTGTGTGTGTGTGTGTGTGTGTGTGCTGTTTCCACATGTTGACTCAAAGCTGTCTGATTGTTCTGTGCAGCATATACAAGCAGCATAAAACGATCACACGGTGGTTATTATTCCTCTAAAATTGAAAAGAGAAGCAGTCCGCCTCGCTCGAATGGATTTCATTTGTGTGGCGTTAAAAAAAAGAAAAAATGATGTTTCAGGAAAGGCAGAGAAAAAAAAACCGTGCTGTTGCATATGACTACTGTATATACGGCATAATGAAGCGGTAATTCACTTTGGGTGATGGAAATGGCAGTAAGCCGACTGTAATCGCGGCGTGATGGAGTTCTGTGACTGCGTCCGTGATGCACGGTGCAGAAAAGTGAATCATGACTCCTTGCCATAATTTCCCTTTTTCATAAGCAGCCATGAAACGTACCTTTTTGGCACAAAAATCGCTCACGGAGGGTTCTTTTCCCAGGAGATTACAGCGAGGGGGGTCCCTCATGTGTACTTCTGCCTTCCCTGTGTGTTGTGTGTTTATGTTTTGCGGTCCTGTGGGGGGGGGGGGGGGACGACAGGTTGCCATGGCAGCAGCTTGAATGTAGCATGGATTGTGTGTGTGTGTGTGTGTGTGTGTGTGTGTGTGTGAGGCCAGGCAAGGACAGCGTGCTCTCGTCATTTCATAGCTTATCGCACCGGCTCTGAATCACCGGACAAGGACCCATTTTTTAAAGTGACCTTCCACAATGTGAACATCCCCCTTTCCCCCCATGTGTGACCAAAATGCTGTCACATTAGATGTAGCAGCTACAACGGCGTATTAGGGCCACTGTATCGGGGGAAATCGCACATTTACGACTTTATTGCGATGCCAACAACCAGCGTTTATGCTAGCTAACTTCCCCGTGAATGTACGCTCATTTATGTTTAATTAAGCCTGTGTCTCTACGACTTACCTTTCCAGAGATACAGCCAAAATAAAAAAAGGAAATCACCCTAACCCCAACAACAACAACCTTTTTTTTTTCGGATTAAATGTGTTTTTGTACTGTGATACTGTGACTGGTGTTTATCTGCAGTGTTGTGTTTAAAATAACAAGACAATATTAAAACGGTCCAGTGTCAGCAGAGATTTCTTAGAAGTTATGTCAGCCTCTGTGTCCAATTAAAGAAACTTTTATGTGCTTCTGTTTCCAATAACTATTTCATCACACTCCCACAAACATGAAAACCAGCAACAGCCGTCAACTTCAGCCTGCATTTTACAAGAACGTCGAATGCTCAGTTTATATCTGGGATTGAATTGTTTCTATGAGATGAGGCCACAACATAATAGTGGAGGTGTCATCCTTATCATTTTACTTCAAAATGAGCTTAAAGGTTGAGTAGATCATTTGGAAAAAAACACAGAGACTTTGAACGCATCGCCAAACAGAAAAAGTCCCCGCCCCCTTCGTTCAGACCTCACAGACAGTTCATTTCATTATTCATCGGTATGTTATGAGGATTTCAAGTAATATAACAGAAAGTCTTTCTGTATAGAATCACCTACTCAACCTTTCGGCAGTGCAGTCATCCCAAATAACCACAAACTTGCCACACAGCGGCAACACAAGCCTCCAGGGCCCGATAACTGCCCCACTTTGCCCCGTTGGGAATCCAGCCTTCCTCGAGAGGAGCCTCGTGATAAGCTAGGCTTTTTTTTCTGGGCTCTGCCTGCAAATCTGTTCTCACTATCCTCCCTTGATTCTTAGCTATACGTATTTATTTATTTTGAAGCCTTATGCCGCCGTGTGGAGAGTTGCGACTGACTCATCGGAACCGAACGCTGTGTAATGTTGGCGTCTTTCACCCTTGTGTCTCCAAAGTGTCAAGTGTTCGGGAATTTTTCATAAATCTGCCTTTTTTTTTTCCTGTGACGTCTGTGGCAGTTCCATGCCGGCGCCAGGAAATATCTCCTACACATGGAAGACAATGTTAGCTGTCAGAAAACACCAATCCAAGGCACCCGTGTTTTGTGGGATTTGTATTTTTTTGATGCCCTTAACGCGTCCATCACTTTACAATCCACTATATTGCAACAATGTCTTCTGTTTGTCTGGCAATTTATCCCGAAGGCATTCACATTCGCATTAATGTCATGTAAACCTATAAACCGCCACATAAATGAGAGATAGACAAGAGCATTTTCACTTTACAGCCGAGGCCATTTGGACGGCTTAAAGCTGCTGAAGCCCGTGTGATTTCATACACGACTATTATTAACCTCTCCGCTTATGAGCGAGTGAGTCACCCTGTCCAGTGACAGAGCTGCCACAAGTCCTCGCTCAGCTGTCTGACTTCATGAAGGCAGAGTGAGCTCCAAGTCGGTGACGCCAACCCCGTCTCAACCCCCCCCTCCGGGCCGAGATCCTTCCTCTCTAAGAGGAGGTCTTCATCTGCCTGACCTGCCACTCATTGGCGCTCATACTTCCTGCTGCTTCCGGAGATGGGGAGGGAAATCATCTCAGGCAGCACATCCTGCATTTTAAACGTTTTATTTCTTGTGTGTTTAATGTAGCCTCATAAACTGCTCGGGTCAGGAGCCAGCAGGGGGGTTGAGTAAAGGTCAAACGGAAGTGCCCGTGTTTATTTTTGATCTGCTGAATTGTTTAGCTCGGATGCTGACTGGACAACTCCTCCAGCGGTGTGCTCATTAATTTTGCACTCATGCGTTTCCTGTGCCGCCTTAAGTAGACAAAACTGTGCATGGCGGTAAAAGTGAGGTCAAAGCCCAAGTCGTACAGTATGGCTAAAGTTTTTTAAAGGTGTTGCCTGCATGTTTTAAGGCTATATTATGGTGTTTTGACAGACGGACAGACGCTCTATGACTCGTGGGTTATATATCGTGCACAAAGAGCTTTAAGGGTTCCTCATTGTCTCAGATTCCTTCCTTCTGTCGCTTTAATGGAAGGATTGGATTACAAGTATATGAAATCCAAGCTCTGTCACAATTGTGCTACTTTTTTTATGATTGCAATTGTTGTGTGAAGTTATGATGGTGTATTAGGGCCAAAATATTCTGAGAAAAAAAGTTTTTAAAGTGTCAAATTTGTGAGTTTATTATGATGCTAACAATCTGCAAATACGCTAGCTAACTTCCAATGAATGTACGCATTCATAAACACGTTGCTTGGTTCCCGCCAACACCGGACGTTTGCTGTTGCTATGACAACAAGTGAAAGGTACCGCTAGCATCATCGCCCAACAACCTCCCTGATCAAAAAACCAACAATAAGCGTCAAAATCATCACCCAAAGGACCTTAACGAGGACCTTACTTAGAACAAATAAATGCCTACATTCGTGGGGAATTAGCTAGCATAGATGCCGTTGTTAGCATCGGAATAAAGTTGCAAATTTGTGAATTTTTTTCTCTGTTTTCTTTCGTTCTACGTTGGCCGTCGTAGTGAAGTAGATGAAGCATCGTGGTAGCATCTGTGAAACGTTATATCCTCCCTTCTCTCTCTTGAATCTCTCTCTCTCTCTCTGGGTTTCACAAACAGGGCCCGAGCTCCCAAAGTGCCACGGAGGGCAAAATGTGGCACATTCACCCATCCCCGAAAATAACTCCTTGTGTGTGTGTGTGTGTGTTCTTTTTTAACTTGCTTGTAATTGAGGGGTATTGCAGCTGTTGCCCTCCTAGCAACACCAACTCTCTGTGGTTCATAAAAAAGAATAACCATCATGGGACTTTGTAGAATTCTCGACGGTATAAATATAAAAATAAACCATCTGGAGCTCGGCTCTGCAGTCAAAACAAAGCTGAGAATAACTCCGATATTAACTTGATGTCAGCGCTTTTCATTATGACTGTTTGTCCTGTGAAGCGGCTTTGCCTTACTTGGTTTTGGACTCTGTGGACTTTTTCTTTTTTTCTTTTTACTCCCACACATTTCTGCACAATTATATATTAAACGTGTTGTTGGTCTCTCCAGCTGGCGTTCGCTGCCTGACAAAGTGTTTCCCCTGTCTTCCAACGACGATGTGACTCTCATCCTCTCTTTCCGTCTTCTTCTTCTTCTTCATCACGTTCTCTCCTGCTGCCTTTCCATCCCCCGTCCTTCCTTCCTTCCTGCCTTCACTCTCTCCCTCACATCATCTCACTCTCACTGAATGATCTCATTCTTCCTGTGCCTCTGCATCACCCATCTCCAGCGCAATATGATCGAATTTCTCTGTGGAAGTTTACCCGCAGGGATGTGACAGCACTGATTCTGGGTCTGGTGTCAACTTATAGCTATAGCTGCGTTGCTATGTGACGGTGTGAAATTGCCTTTTTTTTTTATCTCAATGCACAAACACAAAGGGAAACACATTTGAGTGTTTGGTGTATTCTCATTTTGATTGCAAAAAACACATCGCTCTGGTGGAATTAAAGCCCCTTTAGGCCTTTCCTGTAACGTCACCATTACTGACCTGAGATCGTTTTCTACCAGGGCAAACGCAGCCTATTAGGAAGTTGGTGAGTAACGCTGCTCCGGGTGTTCAGAGATGTTCCACCCGTCCTCGTTGACCTTTGTAGACTTCCAGGACACATCTTTGTTTTTTTCGGTGGCGTGCACACACACACACACACACACACACAGATGCAAGCTCTCGCTGCCACTACACTCCTCCTCGGCATGTAGGCGTGTCTGGAGAGCTGATGAGCCTCGATGGATTTTCTCGAGTGCTGCTCTCCACTGCCAATGAGTCACATCGGGGAATGGGGGCAAAAGGAATCTTTGGGGGGATTATTATTCTGATTCATGCACAGCTGTGGTTTGGGTTTAACAGAATCCCCATCTGGGAGGATGGAGAGCGATTGGTCAAACGCAGAGACATACCAACACATGCATCACTGTGTTTATCCAGGATGCAACATTTCCATCAGCGAGCGGCGCGTGTTGATATTGTTCTCGACTGAATGGGTGAGACAATAAGAGGCAAACGCTTGTTGTATGTGCTGTGAAGAATGTTCCAGCATTAACAAAGGAATAAAAGTGGGTGGCTCTGAGTGGGGGGGTGGGTGAGGGAGGGGGATTATATCATAGAAACCCAGAAACATACATACAGGACTGGGATATATAAAAGCTTGTGGGTGCAGCCGCATTCCGAAACTGTGAACCACCAGTTTGAGATGAGAAGGCTCTGTGTGGAAAAAAAAAATGCATTTCCATGTTGCGGGGGTTTATTCAGGCAGGCGAGCAAGAAGAAGCACAAATTTAGAAGAGTGCATGTTTGTGTAGTGTGTGTGTGTGTGTGTGTGCAGCTACTGGGGGGGATAAAGGTTAAATTGAACACTTCTGTCAGTGTATTGCGTCCAGCTGCAAGCATTCCTCTCACCAAACCCAGATTCCTGCATGAAACTGCACAATCCTGCTGTCCCCCCCCCACGGTAATCTAGGAAGAACAATGAATAATGAACCTCCTCCAGCCTTCTCTTTGTGATATATTACAGAAGCACAACTCCAGCAGACGGGGATTTGTTCTACGGCACGTCTCAAAAGCACGGCTTTTAATGAAAAATCTGGGGTCAAAGATGGCAAAAAATCTATAATCCCTATATAATACCTGTTTTTTAATATATTTTTTTTACAATGACGACATAACTCAAACATGCACATAAGCATTTCTTTCATCAAGGACAAAAACATAACCACGGATTAATATCATCGCTCTCTTCGACCTGCTATTTCATGCTCCTTTTTCATTCATTCATTATATTCTATCAAAATGATTATTTTTTCATTATATTTTGCTTTCATATCATAAATAGTTTTTATAACATTGTTATTATTATTATTTTAAATCTAACAATAATGGCTGCGTGTATTTGTTTTTACCATTCAGACTGACGGCGTGCCATGATGGCGTGGATGCTTAATGTGCATCAGTGCTGTATAACTGTGCTGGATGGTGTGTGTGTGTGTGTGTGTGAGTGTGTGTGTGTGAGAGAGAGAGAGAGGGAGAGAGAGAGAGAGAGAGAGAGGGAGGGAGGGATCCCCCCTTTGCTTTTCCCTTGAATGACATTTCAGGAGGAAACACATTTGTAACACAGCACGTACAGTAGCTATACCCTCCCCCTCCTCCCCCCTCCCTCCCCCCTCCCTCCCCCTCCCTCCCCCTCCTCCCCCCCATTCCCATCCAATTTACCAGCGTGCGATGCATTTAGATTCCTGGGGGGGTGTAGCCTACACTACATGCTTCTCACATGACTGCGCCGGCATATTATAATAAAAAAAAACAACTCAGGGGCCGGCTCATCAGCCAATGGGGTGCCGGCGTTCGCAGCGACGTCAGAGGAGGAGTGGAGCGCGAGGGGGGAGGGGGGAAGGGGTGTGTGTGTGTGTGCGCGCGCACGCGTGCGGCAGAACGCGAAACAGCAGCTCCTCTCCGGTCAGTCAGCAGCTCGTCTGTACAGTCGCAGTGTGCGGAGTGTGTGCAGCAGCGGCTGGCCTCCCCCCTCCCTCCCTCTCTCTCTCTCTCTCTCTCTCTCTCTCTCTCCCTTCTCTCTCTCTATGTCTCTCTCTCACTCTCTCTCTCACTCCGCACTGAATGGACGAGATCACCCGGCGGGCCACGTAAGAAGCACCGCGGCGACACAACACCACCGACGGGGGGAGAGAAGGATGTCCTGCTGAAAGCCTTGTTTTTGGGGGTAGGCCTGGGGAAACGTCGGCCTGGCTGTCCCTTTTTTTCATTTTTTTCCCTTGCAGACGCAAAACGCACAAGCAACAGACGATTTTTTTGTTTTATTTTTATTTTTGTATTATCTTCCATCGGACCTGGAGAGGAGAAGCAGGGGGGAAAAAAGCGAGAGAGGGACGTCGCACAAAAGAAGCTTAACATCCGGATGGGGTTTTCCTTCTCCTCCACCTCCTCCTCTACATGACAACCGCCGTGCACGGATATGATCCCGGGGAACAAGGCCGTGCACTGAACCCTGGTACTAGTTAGCAACAAAAAAAAGAAAGAAGCTAACTAGTTAGCTCTGCACCTGCTAGCCATCAGCCATCATTTTTTTCTCTTCTCGGGCTATATTTAGCTTGCGAAAAACTTTAGCTTTATAGATATATATATGTATGTTTCTTCTCTCCTTCCTGTGCCTGCAAGCAATTTGTTTCCGTTTTATGAAACGTGCCCATTACCGTTTTTTTAAACCGGCAGGATTAAGCTAGCTTTAACTTAGCAAAGCCCCTTCATTCATTCAAAGCTGACTTTTCGTAGCCTTTTGTTATTACGGTAATTTTTTTGTTACGGTAATTTTTGTGCAGCAGGTTTTTTCCTTTACAAGTCGACTCTTTTTTTTTTTTTTTTTTTTTAGCCCGACCTTTATCTCTTGAATGGAAAACAAAGGGGAGCAAATGAACAGCTGAACTCTGCGCGCACACACACAAATACACTTTCCTGTTGTGTGTCGCAGCTTTGCCTGTTGATTATCTGCCATATCCTGCAGCAGCAACGTGCACTTGATTCATTTTTTTTTACTTTATTCAGTCTTGCAGTTTGCAACACAGTGGTAATCCAGGAGGAAGCCACCTACCTACCTACCTACCTCCCCCAAACCCCCCTTTTGTGGAGTTAAATCGCACTTAATTCCTCATGAACATACAGAGGTCAAATCCAATTAACATTTCACGTTATGGGAGATCGCGGCACAAATCGCACGATTTCGAGGAGTTGTCTTGCTTGAGGACTACAGAGTCGCACCAGAGCTTCAGCCCCAACCTCGGGTCCCCCAGCCCGCCGGAGACCCCGGACTCCTCGCACTGTATCTCCCGCATCGGGGACTACCTTTTGTTGGAGCCGCTGGAGGGAGACCACGTTTTCAGAGCCGCCCACCTGCACAGCGGGGAAGAGCTCGTATGTAAGGTGAGTAAGGCATCCTACCTCTTTTCATGCTCCCAGAATAGATCCCCCACCTTTCTGGGAGATGCACTTCAAACAAGGGGTGGCTGTGCAAAAGTAGGATTTCTACTTACACATTAGTAATCATGCTTTTTATTTAAACATAACGCCCCAGGTGTGATTAATACATTATACATAGGAATACTTAGTTGGTGTCTAGAGGGTTGGCTCTTGCAGCAAATCCACACCCTCCCTCCTTTTCTCTCTCTTTTTTTAAATAATTGCTGGAATTGTAAATACAGAACAGGCAGCCTAATGGAAAAAGTGAATGGGGCGAGCTGCGTGGTTTGGATTGCATGATGTAACGTTGACAAAGGAGTGAGTAACACACACATCCACACTCCTCTCTCTCTCTCTGTGCTATTCTCGCATACCCACGGCTTCTCTCTTTCACAGTGCAAAGCTGTTATTCCCACCTCCGCTGCTGCATTTGGCTGCACAAACGTCCCCGCAAAATTGTAATATTTTTGAATGTCTGAGATTAAAGCGCTCGGGTGCTTAGGGGGAACTTTTTTTTTTTTTACAAGTTCAGCCAGCCCCCTGGAACCATAACAAATAAAAACCACTTCCCCCCCCTTTTATGGTTCAACCCCGTGGCCTTTCAGTCTCCACATTCATATCCCATATTGACTTTTGCATGTTACTGACTATACGAGGTGCAGTTGGGTTTTTTTTGTCCCTGAGGTGCATTCCAGCTTAAGCAGGCTTAAGTGGCTTGATGAATTGAGAGATATTTACACGCACCGTTGGGCTCATAAGAAGGCACGACATATCCAATAACCCGTACCTTTTGACTCGGCCCCCGAGAAGATAATGTTTCGTCATGGCAATAATAAATTAATGGCCTTTGGCACGGCCTAGTGTGAGCTAACTGCCTTTTGACCTCATCCCCCTCTTTGTGCCGGTTTCACTACAGCAACCGATCAATCCCCCCATTTCCGTGGATTGATCAGGAAGCTGAGGTCACAACTTCGGATCTGCAGAGCTGTGGGGTGTATTTGTATCGCCTGTGAGCGGAGAAGGGAGCCCTCTCACCTGAACCGCTTCCAGTGGAGGGAGGGAGGGAGGGGGTTACTATGGAAACAAAAGAGACACTGCAAACCCCTGGCAGCAGTACAACACCATTCACTAACACGATCCCTTTACCTCTGAGCAACCTTACTTACTCCACTCTGCCAAAAATGTAAATGCAAGTTTGGAGTCACACGAATGCAGCAAATTGCTAAAAAAAAAAAAAAAAAAAAATGTTAAAAGGCAATTAGATGGATTTAATTGTCTGCCTCCAAATTGGGGAAAGTGGAAAATTCTCCTAAAAACCCTGTCACCACAGCGACCACCAGTTGCACTCATTATATATATTTAAAAAGGCTAAATATGTGTTTTCTGGTCTTATGCTTGCAGGTTTTTGACATCGGCCGATACCAGGAGTCTCTGGCGGCCTACTTTGCCCTCGGACAGCATCAGCACATTAACCAAATCCTGGAGATTTTGCTCGGGGAGACTCGAGCCTACGTGTTCTTCGAGAGAAGCTATGGCGACATGCACTCTTTCGTCCGCACCTGTAAGAAGTTGCGGGAGGACGAAGCTGCCAGGCTCTTCTATCAGATAGCCTCGGCTGTGGCACATTGCCACGACAACGGACTGGTCCTCCGCGACCTCAAGCTGAGGAAGTTTGTCTTCAAGAATGAGGACAGGTGAGAACAGGTTTTTTAAGGAGCCATAGGTGTTTATTTTCTTCGCATCTGAACATGTATGTGATGTAACTGCGTAACGTAACCGCGTCGGTATTATGTGCATTGTATCTCGGCTTACACGGAAGGATAGTGTAAACTGAGACGACGCTAAACTGGCATGCCTCTCCCAGATGTTATGCAGAGTACAGGAAACATAAGCCCTCTCTGTCGCTCCGAGCTATTTTTAAAGGTTGAGTAGCGTGTCTACGACGGCGTATCGGTTTATGAGGCATATGGAATCACACTTTGTGGAGGATCGTTGCAATGCAGTTGTTTCCAACAGAGAAGTTACCAGGTCTAACAATTAAAGGGCAAGCTTTTGCCACTGCTGCACTTCTGTTAGTGCTTTAGTACTTTACACAACACACTCTACTGACCCCTGGTGGCTGCACTCTCAAAACTAGGTGCATAAAATCCAGGCATCTGTTGCCACAGCAACCTGAGAGTAGTTTTCTCTCTCTTTTTATATTAATGAAGATGTATGTATTTTTAAAAATTCTGGTAGCTGTTGATTCAGCGTCAAAACATTTGAGCCGCTTTTCACGATGGATGCTAACCCCCGAGTTTCTCAGGGAGAGCAGAGATCGACTTCACGTCGATGCCCTCTATCTGAAGGTGTGACGTCACGCTTTGGCACCAGCTGTGGAAAAGGGAAGTTGAGCCGCCTCACGTACTCAGTTTGGGTCCAATGACCCCGACTGTCACACTAGACTGCACAGGAGCCGGGACGCCGAACTCCCCCTGCTCCCTCCAGTTTAAATGATTGATGTCGGGTGACTTTTAAGAATGCCGGTGCAGGGCACTGTTGGGTCACATTTACTGTATAGTCTGCCAAGACTCCCCTTAGACCTTTTTCAGTCGTCCTGGCTTCGAGACTGAAATGCAGATCTGCTCTGGCTTGAATCCAAGTGTGTGATACAGAAAAGGGGGCTACGTTGAATGCATAGTGAAGGATGAGGAATAAAAACTGATACCAGATCAGGTGTCCTCGGCGATGTTCTAGCCTCCCTCACCCCCCGTTAGCCTTTGACCGAACAGCAGCCTGTTTAAAGAGCATCGGTCAAAGGTTGGCCTCCAGTGGAATCCGGCTACTTAAACGGGCTCGATCCTCCTGCTAAAGACATTTTAGGATCATGCACGCATTGCAACGAAGACGATATTTAAGTCTTTTGTATTCCTAAGACCTCTTACTGTAATTGCAGGTTTGCACGTTTTCTCCTTGAAATGGAGAAAAAAAAAAAAAGCACATGGCTCTTCATCTTACAGAGTAACAATGGGCATTTGATTCAAGGTAACAATAGATATTTAAAAACGTGAAAGTGCTCTCCGCCGTGTTAATGAAAGCATCACCTGACAATGAGCCAGTGAGTGGGCTGATGTGAAGGTGTATGCTCGGCTTCCCAGTCTCTTTGTCTGCTGCGTCGTGTCTCACGGACCTCACACGCAGATGGCAGCGTTTGCACAAGCCTCACGAGCGTCTCTTACCATGCACATGGAAATTTTTTTTTTTTTATTTCTTTGCCTGAGCCTCTCCAGATTCTTTAGTGACAGCGCTCCCAGCCGTTATTATCAGCACTCAAGGATATCGTAGAGAAGAATGCAAATGGGATGCTATTCTGAGAGGGGAAAGAGCAGGATGATCACTCACCCATAATTGTGTTTCTTTTTGAATTGCGGAGGTCTTTGGGAGAGACATCAATGCTTTTGTGTCCGGGAGCTTTTCATCTAAGTGAAAGGAAATGTCAAACTTAAGCCCTGAGCATTATGTGCTCTACTTCCTCTGATATCCAGAAGGGATGGATCTAACACATTTAAGATGCCCATCAGAGCAAATCACCCCACTTGTGTCTTTCTCATTTCTCATTAATTTGTTTTGTAGTCCAAAAAAATGGAACTACAAATGCACATTAACAGATTGTTCGTCGTGTTAAGTGTGTTGTTTTTTTGGTTCCCCAGAAGCCACGTGAAGCTGGAGAGCCTGGAGGACACTTATATCCTGGACGGTCACGACGACTCCCTGTCAGACAAACACGGCTGCCCGGCCTACGTCAGTCCCGAGATCCTCAATGCCAATGGCAGCTATTCG
The DNA here is from genome assembly GCA_029853015.1 of Chelidonichthys spinosus. Lineage (NCBI taxonomy): Eukaryota > Metazoa > Chordata > Actinopteri > Perciformes > Triglidae > Chelidonichthys > Chelidonichthys spinosus. The sequence continues at coordinate 2,891,819 of CM056838.1, read as the reverse complement.
GGGAAGGCAGCGGACGTGTGGAGTCTGGGCGTCATGCTGTACACCATCCTCGTGGGGCGCTACCCTTTCCACGACGTCGAGCCCGGATCTCTCTTCAGCAAAATCCGCCGGGGCCACTTCAACGTCCCCGAGACGCTCACGCCCAAGGCCAAGTGCCTGATCCGCTCCATCCTCCGCCGGGAACCCGCCGAGCGCCTCACCTCCCGCGAGATCCTGCAGCACCCCTGGTTCACCTCCTCCGGGGCACTAGGGGGCGCCGTGGTGCACGGCAGAGGGGAAAGGGAGCAGGAGCAGATGGTGCCTGAGGTGAACATGGAGGAGGAGCTGGAGCAGTTCTTCAGCTGAGCGGAGAGGGGAAAAAAAAAAAAAAAAACACCAAGCACAAACGGACGACTCCGCCACGGTTCGGTTCGGCTCGCTGGCAGCGGAGCCCCCAAAAAACGGTAGATTTAGAGATTAATAGGTGAACATTTGTCTCATGATAAAAAGGTGTTTCCATCCTGTTTCTTTTTTACCACCATTTCCATGGAAAACCTTGAGCCTGGCATGACAAACGGCCTCTACGCGTCACCTGGCGGAAAAGCAACTCCCGCTCGAGGGACGTCGCCGCCAAAAACATGCAAGTTGCAAACGATGTAGCAATTTTTTTTTTTTTTTTCTTCGATCTGTTTGGTTTTAATGTGGTGCTCATAAAAGTAGACACATTCACCATTTTTTGACACTATGGAAAGCATGAAGGGACATTAAGAACACCAAGGAGAACAATTCAAAAATTAACTGACAAAGTGCAACACCACAAAAACACCTTTTTTTTTTCTTCTTCTTTTTTTGTCATAGCTTTAGGTGGTACCGGTTCAAACCGACCCAGGGTCAGGAGTCACAACCCCAGGTTCTGGTGTCAAGTATGTCATCCTGGACCTGGGACCAGTGGTTAATAAGCGGAGCAGCGTAGGCTTTTTATCCCATCTTCTTTTGTTTCATCCTTAAGTTGGTATAATTCTGACAGACAGACGTTTTTTCTGCCGCCTCCAGTCTCAAGCCTTTACCACCACACTTTTTTTAGTCACCTGTTTTTCTTATTAAGCTATTCCACAGTGTTGTTACTGCTGCTTTAATATCACTCCCTTTTTTTTTTCAGCCTCCCAAACATGCGTTCGACGTGTCGGGTGAATGAATTCCACCTCCCTTCAAAAAAAAAAAAAAATCAAAAAAATTTGCTCCCTTCTTATTTAAATTCTTCAGTTGTAGGAACGAGACCGTAACATTTATTTAAATTGTAACAGCTATATATATATTATATATATAAATAAATATATATATATTTAAAACTACATTGCAGGGTTTTTCTTTATTCAGAGATTCCTTTTTCATGTATGATGTAGGCAATATCTTGACACAGGACAGACACTAAGAGGAAAAACTGATGTCTGTCCAACGTTTTGGAATATCTTCTGTGCCAGTATTCCAGCGCCCCGACGAGCCCCATGCCACCCGGTCTCCCTCATTTCTTTTAAAAACATAAAAACAACACAAAAAAAACTTGATACGAGATATTCAGTGATAGTATTGCTATGACATGTTCACTCCAGGACCCCCCCTCCCCCCCCATGTGAGTTTTCTACTGCCTGCGTAGGTTCTGTGACGACCCGGAGTGGGTACCAGTGTGGACATGTTTTGTGGTATCTCGGTGTTACTTGAATTTGTGTTTTTATCTAGTCATTGGCATGTGCCCCATGAATGCTATAGCCTGCCTAGCAGGGGGTTGGGTGGGGGTGGGAGGTGTTAAAGAAAAGAGAGGGTGCTTGTTTTTTAAGAAAAGTTAACACGAAAATTCTCAATTTGCTACTTTTCTGAGTTGCTTTTCAATAAATGAATAAATAAAAAAACCTATTGCTTTTATTGTTTTTGTAGACTGAGCTACCTTTTATTTAAGTTGGTGCTGATTTTGGTGCTAATGTTTAGTCCTTTTTCGTTTCATGGAGTGGGGGTGGGGGGAGGGGGTGGTGGTGCATGGTGGGATATCTGCCTCAGATGTTCTGATTGTATCGTAACAGATTCTGGTGTTTTGTCCAAATTTATTCAGTAAATAAATTGTGAACTGCGATTTGACGTTTTGTTGTTCTTTTCCCACAATTACTAACGTGTGTTTGGATTATAATACATAATAAAAAAAGCTCCTTAAATGGTGTCATGTTACACATATTCGCTGAATTATGAAAATCTCAAAGCAATACGATGTTTCAGTCCATTTAATACATGTATTTAAAATCATTCTAATACTTTTCCCCACTTCTTATTCACTCCCAGCCACGCACAAGCCGCTTCCTGGTTCATCACGAGATTGCAATCACATCCCGGACTTGAATGGATTCAAATGAGCAAGGAGGGGAAAAAAGAAGCTCCGTCAACCCCCACTCCATCTAAGTGATTGCACACACGAGCCTCCAGGAGAAGGCTCTTTAGTCCAATCACTCCTGGTAGCACTCTCAGGAGAGACCCTTAGCTACAGCATTTTATTTTTATGTGTGTGTGTGTGTGTGTGATCCAGAGCTCCTCTATCTGTCATGTTCATGCAGAATAAACCCGGTTATGGTTGTTTCTCTCAGACGAGGCAGGCAGCTGCTGTCATTGCCCAAATTGTGTATCTTTATGTTTTTTTTTTAAAAAAAGAAAGGGGGATAAATCAACATCCTTTGGCACACAAGGACAATTTAAAAGTCAACAACACCTGCTTGTAAATGTTGTCTCTCTCCTTCGTTCAGAGGACACATCCCGGCTGCCTCCTCTTCCAGCTGACAAAAACACCAGACGGGCTTCTCACCATCGAGGTGAGCTTCCTCCACGATCGCTGTGTTGTGAGTATTTGCATTTTTTTGTCAGCCTTATCGCAGCATTAATAACTTTGCTTTTCTGCAAGTAAATCAACTGGACATCTGTAAGGAGAGAGCTCAGTAAGTAGATGGATGACTTGATAAAGCCTGACCTCTAGTGGCACGTGGAAGAAACAGGACTCGAGCTGCTGCGGTCAAAATTCTATTAAATCTAATTATTAGCCAATAAAACGTCGGTCCTGTATTCTAATAAGCTTGTAATTTACATATAAATAAAAAGCAACTTTGTTGTGGTTTCGTGTTCGTCCTCCTCTCACTTTGCCTTTCAAATTCAATTTGACCTCTGACCTTCTGTAAAGACTTTGTATCATCTGCACTTGCAGATTTGATTATTACTATTACAAAACACTTGTTAATGACGTGCACTTTTATAATTAGCTTTTTTTTGTTGTCATGACGATAACAGCAAGATGTAATTTTTTAAAACTTGGCAACCCCAAAAGCATGAAGTTGATATTAAGAAGAAGTCGAGCAAATCAGCAAAGAGATACTCTTTATAGTGTTTAATGCGGGTCAAACTCCCAAAACATTGAATCCTACATTTCCCACAATCCAACTGGTCTCTCATTAGACCCACTCTGCCTACAAAATGTTCTTTAAAAACTCACGCCTCCAATTAATCCCATTAAACGAACCCTAATGACATCATCAGGGTTAGTTTTTAGTATTTTTATGATTATATTTCCATTATTATGTGGGAGGTTAGGGTTAAAACACATCATAGACATGGAGAGTACAAATAATAACACGTTTATTCAAAATATGGCATTTAGTATCAAACACTTTTTTATAAATGACGTTGTTTGGTGATTTGTAGCCGTTTCCAGAGGACAGATTTCTGAATTTAATAAAAAAAAAGGGGATGAAGAGGATCAGACTTCATCCAGCGTTTTCTATATCTACAGTTGCTTTTCTATCCCCAACGTACTTTTACTGGCTGTATATTTAAGTCTGTTTTTGTTCCTAAAAATGAACCCACTTCTGTAAACAGTCTCTCCAATGTTCTTGCTTAGATCATCCTGATAAAAACATGCGTTTCTTTGCCTTTTTATTTTTGAAAATATGTTTGCTGTGAAAATTTAAATCGCAGTAAAAAAAAAAAAGTTCCTTAAATATTTGAAGCCGCCGGGTACAGCTTTAAAAACCTTGATGATCACCCATTCACAGTGTAAACATTTCCACGGATACCAGACATGCTTTTTCCATTTCTAACCAAATAATAATAACTCCACTTATTAAAATTCACTGATTACTGACCGCAAAGATACAGATTTAAAGGTGCAAGCCAAGAGAACCCCCCCTCCTCCTCCTCCACAACAGCTTGCTTGTATTGCCTTGTTGACAGCAATGATTCATCTCATGTTTACACATTCGGCGCAGTGCATTTCCACAATCTGTCAAGCTGATGGTGAAAGCTGTTGACATTCACAAACTTTTTTCCCCCCGGAGACTTAGAGAAAAACACACTGGAGAACATCCTCCTCACGCTGGTTTGTGTTTGAGGAAAGTAATTGATGTGTGTTTGCAGCTTATTTTAACGCCAGGACAGTGCTGGAGCTATTTAGCTAAAGGGGGGAAAAAAACAAACATTCAAAAGCATGAGCTCATTCTGCCTGTTTGCTGTTTTTTTCTCCCCCTAATGTCCTCAAACCAACAGGACGTGCTACATTAACACTAAATGGGAGGGGGGAAGAACACACTTTTTTGTCTTATTTTGAAAATCCAAATAAGGTTCCAAAGCATATGCAATGACCCCTCCTGACCTGGTAAATCCTTGCCGCTGCAGTAATCTTCTTTGGCAATCCAATCTCTGAGGAGATTAATGAGTATGAGATAACAGATTTAGGGAGGAAGTACCGTGGGCTATGTTCTCTGATGAATGGCACATATTAATAATACTGTCTCCCTACGTGGGAGACGGATAGACCGGATCGTCTCAGAGCTGACAATGGGAACGGATGATGATGGAGGAACTCTTGAATAGTTAAAGGTTAATCTAGATTTATATGATGGGGTTTGATTTGGCCTTTAAAACCCTTAAAGGGAGAGTTCACGATAAAAAAATACATATTTTTTTTTACTTGTGTTATTTACCATTCTAGATGGTTCGGGTGTGAGTAGAGACGTCTATATTCTCAATATAATTTATTTTTTTATCACTCAGAAGCAGCGTCTCTTTCCAGAAATCATGGCGCTAACTTATCTAGACTTTATTGTGAGCAGATTCATGGAGGAACTATTTTCTCTCTCCCTACAGGCATAACCGCATCACACCCAGAGAAGGAGGCGTGCATCCACTCAAGGAACGAGACAGATGCCTGCTTCCCCTGTGGCGGATGTAGCTCGCTACAAAGAAAGTAGTCCCTGCGTGAAACTGCTCACAACAAGGTCTGTGGATTATCTCCAGTAACTGGGTCATGATTTCTGGAAAGACACATTGCTGTGGGATTTTTCAAAAGTCTTTTTTTTCTATTACATTACATTCAAGGGGAAGGCAGATATCTCCAAATCTCGACAACTCGCACCAAAACCATCTTGATTGATAAATACTGGTGAGAGGAGACATGGGTCTACTTTTAAAGGTCCCTTTAAAGGTTGAACAAGCAAAAACCTCATTTAAACGAGCTCTCCACATGCACCCAAATGTCTCTTAAGGGAGTTTTCTGGGCTTAATCATCGCCCATGAATCCAGAAGCGTCATTATGTGAACCCACAAACAAACGGGGGGAGGGGTGGCGCCTCATCTGTGATTATGTAATGGGCCCCGGGTATCCTGCCGGAGCTGCAGGAGCCGAGAATGATGATGTCTTACTACGGTATGTAGCACTTACCCCCCCTCCGGTTCCTCAGCAGCAATGTAAGTATTCTGCAATTCAATTAACTCAGTTTTCGATTTCATGTAACTCAGGGGAACAACATCGCCGTCTCGGAGCAGTTGAAAGTTTTTCCGTGTTCCGTGGACCTGCTGCCAATTAAGGTTAATGGCATGAATGTGTTTTTTAAAAAACACCGCCGCCGCCGCCGATGCTGCTGCTGCCGCTGTAGCGTCTGGGCGTTTACTGAATCCCCTGATGAAGCCAGACAGTTAGCTATAAAGGTGCTTTGGGGCGAGCCGGGTGGTGGAGGTGTAGGGGCCCTTGGGTGTTGATTTTTGTGGCAGAGCATCAAAGACAACACAAAAGACAACAGATGGGCCCACAACGGAGATGCAGACAGTCACTCAGGTGGATGTGTGAGGTCATCGCCTTCCTGGACCAATAAGAAACGCAGCGCTGTATTCCAACATCGAATGTGTCGACGTAGCATTTTACTTTAGTTTCTAAAAAACCCTCAAATTCAGTTTACTCAATATTAATAATAATAATACATTCGGTTTATAATGCACTTTTCAGAGTAAGAGCAGGAACATTAAAAAAAACAAGCATAAAAACAGTTAAATTTGTTTTTAAATAAAGTTTTTTTTAATAAAGAAGGCTTTGACTGCCATTTGGACCCGTCTCACCCATCATGTAGGGATGGAACATCTATAGTGCACTTACAGTAAGAGCAAGAAGAAGCTAATGATACTTACTTTCACCACTAGGTGGTGCTCAACAACAGATGTTTGAGTGGAACAGATGTGGAGGCAGTTTTCATGATGCACATTTAGTTTCATGTTATAAAGAGAGGTTTATATTACTGAAGGCATATAGAATATATACTTTTTGGGGTTCAAAGGTGTATTTCTGTTTTTTTACTGTATTATGTAATAGAATAAATAAATCTTTAACGTCCACCAAGGTGGAAAAACAGACATATGAATGAAAATATCATGATAAAAAATGAAAAAGATAATAAATATGCTTAAATGCATAAAAAAAAGCATACATAATGCAGATAATATTAAATACTAATGACTAAATAAGCAACCATTATTATTGCTGTTAATTTAAACAGGTTGATTTGATGTTGACTCCTGATTGGATCGCTGAGTCATGTGACATCAACCAGGCCAAAAACAAATCCCCGTTCCCTTCAAACCAGTGAGAAGATCCCAGCTGAGAACATCACAAAGTCAGACTATCTCGATGTCGTCACAGTGAGCATTCAGGTTTAATTCAGTCCTTTAGACTCCCGTGGACTGATTACTGTTTGTGGAACAGAAACCAGGGGAGACGTTAATTTGGTCACAATCTCCCAACGAGCCGTTTAGTATCACTTTATACTTAAGGAAGCATGAAAAGCCTCCAGTGGAGAACAGTGAAACTCCAGGGGGGCCAAAACACAGAAAGCCTCCGCCCAATTAAGTGTTCGGAATAATTTTATGCAAGTTTGCCCGCGTTTGACATTTTGCCCTAAAAATATTTGTTTTTCTATCAAGCGTCGCCACCAATTATCTGGTCAGTAAACGGCATAATCAGAGCCTCGAGATCACGAGGCGAACCGGAGAATGGTCTTGGGTTTTTAGGTTGTTTTTTTTTGCAATCTTGTCAATACCCAATTATCCTCTCTGTTGCATCTCCCACTAGAAAGTGAATGACTTAAAACACTTTTTTTTTTTGCCCTTTGTTTTCTAATTGCAACAATCCAGATTGAGGTGACGCATTGATCAACCATTATGGCTTTAACAAACTGCTAGAAGGGAGGTGAGCCGGAGCAGAGGGGTGAACGCACAGCATTTTATTGCCCCGGTCACAGCAAAATGTATTTTTTCCCCCCTCCCCCCACACACACACATGATTTATGTACAGCTATATTGGCTGCAGATATCAATTTTTATGTGCCTGAGCAGGAAGACTCATACAGTAATTATTGGAGATGCTGTCCTCTGGGGCTCCAAGCCTTAATGTTTGTGATAATTACCTCCGTGTTTATCAAGGGCATCACGTTTGTACCCACTCCTGATTAGTTACCAGGATGTATGGCAGGTTTCCCATCTACTTGTTTTATATAAGATGTTTTAGCCGGCCCAAGGCATAAGCAAACTAAGTGGCTGCTTGGCCTGGCCACCCCGATCGTGTGTGGAGATTTTAAGGCTATGAATCTGAACAAATTCAGGTATTGCCGTTCTCCAGCTGGCCATCCCCAAAATGCACCACAATACAGGAAATCACATCATCCAAATCCTGAATTTGGAGGAGCCCCAGACCCCAGGGGGTCCCCAAATCAAATTCTGCTTGGGGCCCTCAAAAGGCTTGGGCTGGCACTGCTTCCACCTATCACTCCAGGGTAGATATCACCCACATATATGGCTTTCTCAGGGTGACAAATGAGGATGACTAGAAATAACATGCTATTTTTGTAACCGCAACCTTTAGAGGATCACGGAGCGGTTTCAGTCCGAGTGGGCTGACTTGTGGACCCCCCCCTCCCTAAAAAAAAAGCTTTAAATCATCTGGCTCAATGAATCAGAGTCTCGGCTGAGCCAAATTGCCTGACTGTGCCCTGTGGGAGAGATAATTGGGTGAAACAGGTTGTGTTGTGCCTTACAGAGGTGTACGAGAGAAAGCAGGAGGACGGAGGGAAAACAACACGGACTTCTCATTTTAGATAAAACCTCTGAAGCGTGCAGCGTCTGTTTTTTTTTTTTTTGTTCGGGCTGAGTTTAGGGGATTTTTTTTTTCAATAAGGCGGTCAGCAGACTGTAACATCTCTGCACGGCTGCAAAATGGCTGAGGGCTATTTTTTCTTTTTTTTTTTGCACATGAATACAATTTGGTGTTCAAATTAAAAAAACAAGCCTTGATCAGTTTGATGCTAAATATGTGATGTTGTAAACTAAGCACGGCCTGTTTGCCTAAAACAGAGTTCGGATGAGGGGAAAAAAAACCCAAATGACAAGTTTTAACCTGAAAATGAGCATGAATTGTCTCCTTTAAGTTGATTTAAGCAGATATGAAGCATTTTCTGTCCACCTGACAGACTGTTTACTCTCCTTTTAGCTCCGTTTTTGGTCTCCACCAACTCCTTGGGGAAATATCTCTCTAATCACTGGTTGTTTCTCTGCCATTTGGTGCTGTAGCACCATGCATTTTTTTTTTTTACACCTTTTCCCCCTGAAAACTGCATGTTACAGCCAGAAACTGACACTATGAGAGAAACATTAACATAAAAAACAAAACAATATGATGAAATATGCCATAAAGCAGGGGGGAGAAATGGATTTTTTTAATTTAATTTAACAGTTAATTGTGTCTGACTAGAGAAATCTGCATTGCTGTCACCGAGCCGTAGCATTCGTTGCCTTTTTCAATCTCGGGTAAACAAAGCAGCCTGTTGAGTGATCATTTCCAGCACTTTAAAAACTCATCTCGCCAATTTACGGAGCCAAGTAAGAAAACGAGGCGGCGTCCCTTGACCCCCGCCGGTCGCTCTGCAGCGTTGATCAGTTCACGCTCTGCAAAGATACATGAGACAATCAGACGCTGCACACAAACTCTGCAGAGATGTGATGTAATTAGACTTCGCTAATTGGAAGAGAGCCTTTCGCCACCTGCGGCAGCCGGAGAGTGTGAGTCTGTGGTCATCTCTAACAGGAAGTAGGGCCGTTAATTGTTTTGGTTTCCAGGCATCCGGAGCACGATGCAATAGTTCACGCCTCAAAACCGCAGAAACCTGCTGGCATCACGTTGCGATCAATTTGTGGGGCTTTTATCGTCACAGGAGTGGCAATTTAATTCACATTCCATCCATATAAGAAGCCACTTTGAACGCCACGGCGAAGAATGGCGGGCGTTCAGCCACGTAGCAGCCTCTCCACCTCCCCTGACGACGACGGGAGATGAGGAACATCCTGCAAGACGGGAGCAAATGTTCTACATCACAGAAATCTGTCTCAAACAAAGACGAGGCGGGAAATACTTTGATAGCTTTCAGAGGGCAGAGCGGCATAAATGTCATTATGATTTAACGCGGGCCAAGTACCTGCACCCGAAGGCCCTCCGCCAACAACATTTGCATTTCTGAAAAAACAAAAAGCGTGGCATTGCTGCTCCGCAGAGTCAGAAGATGAATGTAGCTGGACTCAGTGTGCTTTTGTTGTTGCTGTGAAGCCTTTCTAAAAGACGTTCATTCTTCCAAGCAGCTAATTAATCATTAAAATAAAAAAAAAAAAGCAGCAGCTCGGCCCCGGTGGTCAGAGTTGTGATTTACAGCAGAAGAAGTGGTTCGGAGATTGAAGCTATGGCGTTTTCATTTCCCAGACAGATATGGATTTCATAATGGATCAACACAGACTCACTGTCTGCTTCATTTCCTTCTAATAGGATAAATGTGTTGACTCTCCCCTTTTCTGTAATTCTACTTAAAACAATACACGAGGGTCAATAATATACTTTGCTATTAACCGCTGAAGACATCATATATCTGCAAAAGTTTATCTGAATGATTCAAGCTGCTTGTTATTCTCCAAAATTAAAAAAAATATAGGCATTGCAATCGCATGCCTACAGCTGAAATTAATTGAAAACCTTGTCCTCCAAATCTTAAATTTCATTGCAATTTATGTTGATATTCTTTAAAAGAGTCTGGCAGAATTGGGGCCTACGGATAAAGCATGTAATCCTTTTTTTTTTTTGGCGCTATAGTTGTTTAATAAAACAGAATATAAGTTCTAGATTTGAATTTCCGACTGAATTTCCTTCCATTTTGCATACATTTACAGGAGGAACATCAAGTTTATTTATATTGGCAGTCAGTCGCTGTAGATTTCCATTTATTGAAGGCTATATTTCGCTGCCTGTCCAGATCACTTCCCCCCCCACACCAGTTAAAAGTGCAAAGGTTGCACAAAGACTTATTCTAGACACGAAAGAAGGCAGTCCACCACGCCATGTTCGGCTGACAAGATTTGGCACGATACAAACCACCGGGATCATAGAAACGTTGCAGAGGAAGACACGCTGTTTGACACTGATATACTCCGACCGTAAAAAAGCCCTGTGCGAAGCCGGTAAAACAAGTAGCATGGACGTCAAGGTAAAACCAGGCTGATATACAGTCTGATTCTGGAGTAAATAATAGATACAGATACATAGATAGAAAGGGGATTGATAGTCTGTGGGAGAGAACGCAGGCATCAGCCAAGAACAGAAGAGGTTTCTTTTGGCACCAAGCCCTACAACATTTTTATTTGTTTCTTTTTTTTGTAAACTTCTGTTCCTCTGGATTATACCAAAGTATAAATCCACCACCACCAACATGAAATGATAGCTCAACACATAGATGTGTGTTTTGGGCCCAGATTGCCCCCTGAGCCCAATTAATGTTGTTTACAGGCTCCAGGTTTTTGTGTCACATCTAGGGCGGAGGAGGAAAGATCACCGGTAGAATCGCTGGCACGCCAGGTGAGTAATTACACAATAACCTATGAAAACACAACAAGTTCAGAAAACGCACAAAACAAGAGCATTACACAAAATATGCACCTTTACTTTGACATTTATAGTCTTAAACTATGTGTTTAAAGAGGCAGTATGTAAGATTTGAGATGCGTTGCTTGTAGCGGCCTCTCTGGTGGTAGATGGAACTGCAGGCGTTCCTCTGGGACTCTCCCATCACCCATCAGTGTCAAATACATTATGAATTTGGTGCCTTCTTGACTGAGAAATGTCAGACTTTTTGGTGCATGTGGAAGGAAAACAACAACTCCCACAATGCACAGCTCCGTAGTGTATTAGCCCTGCTAATACACTCCCTTTCTCTATTGTTTTACTTTGAATGATATGCAGTATTTCACGTTGTAATGGATGATGACCCATGTTTTCTTTTGTTCCATGTACGTATTTGTGTTTAAATGTATTTCCCAAAACAAAAGAAAATTATAATAATCTACCTGTTTCTATTTAAAAAGGGGGAATTCAAGCAACAACAAAAATGAAACACACAAATAAATAATGTATATATGGGGTAAGATCTCAGATATAGGCTTATTATTATTATTATTATTATTATTATTATTTTACAAAAGTCCTTTTATAATTCAAACCAGTACCTGCTGGCTCAGATTAGGCAGCTCGACCACACACCATTGCACAGCGTATCACACTGACGCTGACTGGCTGAAAGGAACAGGTGGAAGACTTCTAAAATGACTGCAAAATAACATTCCACCCAAATAAAGATAAGGCCCTCAATCTGTTCTGCCAAGTGTGACATTTTGATGAAACGCTGGATATCTGGGGAGTTCTGGGGAGCACTCAAGAATTCTTTTTTATATCTTTTTATTTCGCCGTGCATGTACTTAACTTGTACGCTGGTGAAAATGGTGTTTATACTGCTATGGCTGAGAACTTCACTATTCAAAGTACTTCTGTAAAATAACACCATTTACACACTTCTGGATGTACGTCAAACAGTTTGTGTTCCCTTTTTCAAGGTGTTAAACAGTAAAAAGAAGTATCATGGGGGAAGATGCCTCCCTTCCAAACGCAGTTTACCGTAATATATGTAATATATGTAGCTATAAACTATATAAAGGCACATATAGACCAAAAACTATCATATTTTGGGAGGCTTTTGTACTTTCTACCACATCCATTGTAGGTATTATGCAAATGAATGGCTCTGCACATCCAGGCAGGTGTTTTCAATTACTCCGGCTAATTAAATCACACTTGTGGCGCGTCTTGCAAAAACACCACGTAACGTAAACCCAGCGTCGGATGTGTGTGTGTGAACAGAATTGCGGCTTAGTCTTTTTTTTTATTTGATTTTTGATTTGTCACAGTAGAAACATCACAGGCGTTTGCAGCCCGCTAATAACATCAGCGGTAGCTCTGTGCTGTCGTGACGGCGAGCCGGGACCCTGAAAACGAATCACTCGAGGCTAATTGGACCCCTGCTCAGGTCGAAGAAGGGGCGGAGCTACACGGGAGTGGATTGGACGTTTCCTTTGGTGATTCCTGAGCTGACAGACGATCTAAAAGGTAAAAAGACGTTTCATTGTTTACACCTGGGCTTTTTCCTAGATAAGACAAGTGCAAGACTGCCTTCAGAATTCACATATGATGCAATGTCTAATTAGAAACCTTTAAAAAAAGCTTTAATTGACTTTGAGAGGCGGGAAACCTGAAGTGCGACAATGCTGTGTTTTTTTATTTTACGACACACTGCTGCACTCATGTTTGTCCTTCCCTCCACATAATCCTTCGTAGGGGGAAAGCGGTTAGGTAAGCACAAAGGACAAATTTGGGTGATTTGGAGGAGCCCTGTTGATTTCCATTCAAGCCATCCAATTAAGGGGAGGGGGGGCTGATTTACAGCCAGCATTTAAACTACCAGGTGGGCTGTAACAGCAGTCCTGATCTGGATCCTGCAGGGCCAAAGAAATGAACAACAACCAGTGTTGGTGGCCGTTTGAAGAGGTCGTGACCCCCGCTAAAAGCTTTTTTTCTTGGGCACTCCTTCATCGCCCATGGGAATGTTTTTACTGATTTAAAATGACACTCTTATTGGAGCGGAGAATTAAAAACAACACATAATATCGACGTGGGAACCTCGGATGATCCCAGGACACCCCCACCCCCTTTTTTGCAGCACTACTTTATTGTGCAATAGCGCGCAGTGGCAGGTGGGAGGCGCTGTAGGGCTTGTGTGTGGACCAACACACCGAAGTGGAAGGGGAGGAGCGGCACCGGGAGAAAAAGTGGCCACACGGTGTGCCAGCCCCGTCCAAGCAGCAGTAGCTTCACATCTCAGGATCCGCCGCCGCCGCCGCCGCCGCCGCCGCCGCGCAGGGAGAAGCGGAGAGAGTGACGCGTGTGCCAAGTCCTGGAGGTGACGCGCAGAGCGGCGCACGGACGCGCGACTTATACCGACCAGCACGACAGCCGCTCCTTTCCTTTCCTTCTTTTTTTTTCTTTTTTTGTGTGTGTGTGCTGTAAAATGCAACAGCGGGATAAAGACAGCATTCATACATAAAGCAGCAGCAGCAGCGACGCAAGCGGAACAAGGACGGACGCCGTGAAGAACGGGAAGGAAGGAGGTGGAGGAGGAGGTGGAGGGGGGGGACCGGAGCAGCGAGCCACCGCGGAGGTAAGCGCTCCGTCGGCGTCACTCTCATCGCACGCTCCGTGTGCGTGACGTGCTTTGTGTGGCCGGAGTTTCAGACGCGGACACGAATGAATGAGAGGATGAGCAGCTTCACTGCCATCACCTCCTAGCAGAGGATCCACAGCCGAGTGAATGCTGTATGTGTGTGTGTATGTGTGTGTGCGCGCGCGTGCACGCTGTGCGCACGCGCTCCTGCAAGAAAAGAGAAAACTAACTTGTGACAGAAGCTTTAAGAAATGGGAAGGAATGGTCAGTAAAGGTCGGCAACCAAGGACGAGCTGTTGGTGACGTTTTCTAAAAAGCATTGATGGAGAATAAAACCACTAAGAAACTCATTAATGCTTTAATAATAAGGTGCAGATTAAAGTGAACTCATGTACTGCTGGTTTGCTTACCATGAATACTCCAAAATCAGCAATCCCCATGCACATCACAAGTGCACCATCCCAATTGTGCTGTGCAAACGCGTCCACGTGTATTTATAAAGTCCTATTCTTACACCCTACAGATGTACAGTACATAACTTGTAGCCTGCGGCGTGCAGAAATGCCTCCTCCTGCAGACAACAAAGCATTACTCATCACCACCAGTCCCATCTGCCGTTCCAGTGACGGCCGTGTCCCCCCTCCTCTTTCTTCGCCTGGTGGAAAGCAGAGCACTGGCTCGTTGGAAGGGTGCACTGTGCTTTTTTTTTTTTTTTTTTCCAATGCAGAAAGTTACAGATGAATCCGTCCTTTCAGAAACGCCCCTCACTCTTCCCCCCACCACCACCACCACCACCCCCACCACACCACGGCGAGCAGTGTGTTTCATTTTTATTGCCTGGCATCGGTGGAAGAGCGAGCTTGCCGCTCATCGTTTAATCTGAGGTCCATATTTAGCGTGATTCATTATCATCTCCCTCCTAAAAGCCGTCCGTCCTCACTGATGCCTGTTTTACGAGCGTGAGCGTGGAACTACTCCAACATATAAATAGATAGCATGTCCTTCCTGTTGTTTCGGTATTAACGTGTGGGGCAGCAGCGAGGACACACTTCCCCAGCTGATGACATTTGGAGCAGAAACCTAGCAGGCTGTCGTGAATCAAGGCGGGGATTAAGGGGCTTTAGTCCTAGTCCTTTCCTGAACAGGCAGGCGGCTCGCCACTCAATGAGGTAAGATGATGCGTTTTGCCTCCCGAGCCGGGGAGGGGGGGTCCGTTTAGCCGAGGTCTTCCTCGCCTCATCGGCTCCACGTGATGGAGAATTGTCACTACATATTTAGAATAAGCACTCAGTGTAGATGCAGTACACAGAGGTGTGTGTGTGTTCTCGTTGTCAGGCAACATCACCTCCGCTGAAGGATTGTCCAGTTTTGAACAATAAACTCAATCAGAGATGATCCTTCGGCATCAGATGTGGTTCCTGTTGGCCCGGGGAGCCGCTTTGGCCCGAGGAATTCATTCAGAGAATGACCCCGAGGCATTTATCCCATTAGTAGAGGCCAAGCGCCGCACGGCCCCCGTTGTTATGGACGGTAAAGTACAATGCTGTAGCTCAAGGCCGTTTATTCACTTTTTCTTTTTATAGTCTCAGGTTTTCTCTTCCAGGAGAGTGTATTGCAGCAGAGTAGGGTTTTTTTAATGTGTTACTGCTGGCAGTTTATCGATTATTATATCAACATCGCGATATCAGACGAGATCTTAGGTTTCGGATTGTTGCTGGTTTTAAAGGCTGCGTCCTTTTGACTGTTTCGTCATCGGATCCACATTCCTGATGATTATTTGTCTTGCTGTACGAATGTATTTAGTGAAAGCACTGACAGTCGACCCAACCGTTGTCCCAACTGAGGGATTTGGTTGAAAAAGACTAGATTTTTCCTTCCGTACCGCCCAGTCCTGTAAATGCGAACAAAGAAAGGTATGGAAGGTACTCTCCTTAAACGGATAAAAACGGTTCGTTCCGGTCCTCGGAGGAAGTCGGTGATGGTGCGTGGTTTAAAGCGGTCCAGAGAACAGAAGCTCCTTGACAGACCCGATCTGGGTGGAAAAAAAGACGCCAGGTTCTCAGTTGGATAAACGTAGATGATGCTTCGTCCACCATCTTGTTTTTTTCCACTTGGAATGCTTCTGTTAATTTGCAGCCACTCTCCAAAAGGGGGACAAATATGAACGTGTGATTGTAGCCGGAACTTTCTCTGATTGTGGATCAGTTTGTGTATTAGAGCACCAATCTGGACCCCGAATCAAAAAAATTAACGAGCATTTGCACGCTGTCATGCACGTTTATTCTGCGTAGAGTTGAACAATAATGCAAACGTCCCTTCCTTTGTCGTCCACCACTCACCTTTTTTGCTAAAGTCTTGGTTGTGAGCAGCAGGAGGGCCGATAGTCGCACATACATGGGTACAAAGAACAGCTTCCACACGCCAGGATCTCACACTCTATTTTAATTGAGTGTGAGATCCTAGCGTGTGGAAGCTGTTCTTTGTATTTTTGGTTAGAAAACACTCAGTGGATCGAGGGGAGGGGAGGGGGGTCTGCAGTCATCTGCACCACTTTAATATGGTTGCTGGTTGCGATCAAATTCTCCTCTTTTACGCCGATGACATTTTAGTGTTAAAATCCTGTTTTCACGGCCTCGCTTCAGCTACCTGTACTGACTTTGCCGTAGCTTCTTTCTTTCTTTGTCGACGCCTTTTCAACCTCAAAATTTCTTTTGTTTGTGACTTTCAGATGGCACTTAATCCACGAGAATACAGCGAGAGCCTCTTGAACCAGGAGTGCACCATGCCGATTCACTGCAGCGAGCACATAGATGTATGAAACTCATTATAACCACGGCTAAAAGCTAAAGGCGGGGGGGTTGGAGCTCCGGCAGCATATTTCATAATTGTTGGTGAAGTAATAACTCATAGTGATTTAACTTTAAAGAACAGCCATATTGAAGACTGATATCTTCTTGTGTTGAATTGTGAGCTTTATAGACGTTGCTAGGGGGATTTTGTTTCCTTAAACAGGGCCCGGCTAGCCCACCCCCCCTTCCTGTTTTCAGTCTTAATGCTAAGCTAACCAGCTTTATCTTCTTGTATGATGCTTCACATTCAAAGAATGACGTGTAGGATCTGCTTTTATAAATAAATAAGACTCATAATTTTTACGTTTTCATACTCTGAGATTTTAAAAACTACTATTACGATGTATTGGTTGTGATGGTTCTTGCTCAGGAATACCAGTTTTCCAGCCCGACCCGGTTCTTGGTCTTGGGTCGAGGCGTCAACCCACTTGTTTACTCGATGCTTGTTTTTTGTTTTCCACTTGAAGCCGATTTTCCCAGCAGGCATTGCATCAAGAAATGGAGCCCATTGCTGCAGCCACATAAGTGGTGCACACAGGTAGCCGAGTGCAGCATGCTTATCAAGGCGGTCCTCCCCCCCTCCCTTTCTTTTTTCATTTCAAGTAGCTGAAGTGGCGAACTTAGATTATCTTCACCAGCCGGAGACACCAGCCAACAGCCGCCCGCGTCCAGGCTTTCGCCGGCGGCCGGCTAATTGCTCTGAAGTGGCGCCGGGAGCAAAAGCTGAGTTATAACTCGAGAGACATCCGGTTCTGTCATTGATCACGGTGGAATTTCATGATGTCGCGGCCGCGTTCAAAAGCGTATCACAAGGTTTGATAGTGGAGAGAATGCTTGATCCGCCTCGAGTCGGCCGCGTCGCGTTCGGCTTTGATATCGGGATGATGATGAAGGAGGTTTTAGTGAAAGGATGAGGTTATTTCACCATCAGGTGCTTTCAAAAACAAAAGCTGTAAATAACGTACTGTTTCTAATTTGAAGTGAATCCCTTAATACAGAAATACTGTTATGATGAGTTTGTTCTTTCTTCAACCATTTTAAAGGTTTTTTTCCATCTCCTGCTTTCCTCGTTGTGTGAACTCGTTTCTCTAAATAAACGTGTCCTGCTGAATATTTAGCATCCGAGGTTGATATTACAAAGCGTGATACACTTGCTAATGTACACCGGGGGGGCAAAAGGCCACGAGCGAACGCCGAGCTTTCCCCCAGCTCTTTAGAGATCAGTGAACTATGAAAGGCAGTCTCTTCACTAACTCTCTTGAACACAGAAGGGCCAGTGATGCTGCTATCATATTTCTAAAAAAGCCTGTTCAGAGACCCAAACGCTCCCAGAATGCACTAAGCTGCAAACCTCCCACATCTGTGGAGATTTGAGTCGGTCCGCTTTCTGAATATTAGTTTGTGCCATTTTAAAAAAAATAAGGTTTTTATTCTGAGACTTTTTCTGTCACATTTGATTGGAGTTTTTGTTTGTATATAATGGGACTATGTTTATGAAGCATGTAGATGTAATTGTATATCACCTGAAGTGTTTTGTACCTTTATTGGATGCATTTTAATAACATATATTTATATATAGTAGGGGTGGGTAAAAATATTGATACGGCAATATATCGTAAATACTTTGCAACCCAATACAATATGGATTTTTCAACTCCAAAGATTGATTTAAAAAAAAAAAAATGTTTAGATGTGTTGTAAATGCAGTACTTTATCCTTTTTCATTTTATTTTCAATATTTATTCCAGTGAATTTCATGGAATTAATAAAATGGAGAGGCTGTTTTGAATGAAATAGTTTTGACTCGGTTTGTCCTCTGATCAATATCATCTGATGTACATATAAGGTACTTGTGTTTTCATCTTTATTTATATCACAATATCGTGATATCGTGATACGTATCGTATCGCGAGGTTCTTGCCAATACTCACCCCTAGTATATATACAGGGTCGCCCATAAAGTTGGATTAATTTGCATGTCTTGTCTTTTAAAGCGCCAAACAAATGTTATGCATGAATTAATTACAACTGCATAATTATGACACATAATGTAAATCATTGCACCTGATCAGTGATGCATTATTTTCTATAAGGGAAACAGTGTAATATGTCCATGTGTTGTGTGTCGTAGTGTTACTGCGGCCTTTTAAAGGGACGTTTACCTTCAGTAGATGGCAGACGGCTCCCAGTCCGGAGAAAAAACTACAACTAAAAAACAAAGGCCCACCTTAAATAATCAATATGGGTTTAAGTGTACGCCAGCAAGGAACTGGACTGAAAGTGAAATGTATCTACAGAGTCGGGATGGCGCAGATAAGTTTCAGCTCAGCTCCCCCTTGGAAAAGCGGCCGGCGAATAAACCAGTGTAGTGTACGCTTAAACGAAGTATTGATTGTTTGAGATGAGCTTTTCTTTTCGGCGGCTAAAATCTGTTTTTTATTTATTTTTTCTTCACTGCTGCAGCTCTACTGAAGGACACTGAATGAAGCACTGAAAATCACCCGCACTGTCCCTTTAATATTCTCTATATGTTCATAGCTTTAAAAAAAAAACAAATATCATGCGGTATTTGGGTTTCCTGGACAAATAAACCTTTTTTTCTGAGAAGAGAAATGAAAGCCATTACCATAATTCTAACACCCACATGAAGTGTTTAAATTCACTTGACATGTTTGAGGTGGGGGGGTTAGTTTGGACTCTGTGGGGGGAGGGGGGGCTCCACAGGGGGCAGGTTAAGCCTGTTAGCCCCATATGATGACACTGCAGGTTTGCTCCATGGATGGAGGGGACACGGAGGATCAATTCCATCTTGTAGCTTTTATTTTGGTGTTTATGCATCGGCCCCATTAACGCCTGGCTACCGGAGGATGTCTGCTCGGCGGCTCTCAGAAAAAGCCACAGCTCCCCCGGCGGCTCTTTTATGAACCTTAGTCATTTTAATAAGGTGTATTTTTACTATCTTATCTCTACTTCGGAATAAACATCATCTATAATAAAATGTATTCTCGGTATGTCTGCAGCGGGTTTAAAAAAAAAAAAAAAAGAAAAAGCAGAATAGAATTTGAGAGTGCAATGGCCCTCAGAAGGACACACCGGTGTATTATGTAATAATTCATTTGATATTGAATAATTGAATCTGCCTTGAGGAGAAGAGGCAGCTTATTCAAAAGAGGGAGAGGTTTCCAGGTGGTTTTGTCGAACTTGAAACTCGATCCACTTGAGGCGAAGCAGACTTTAAATGACTTAAAGAGTGAAAACAAAGTTCACCGGTTCACCTCACCAACACAACTTTGAGCTCTGATTTATTGTATGCTGCAGTAATGCCTTGATTTCTTTGTCATTTTGTCTCGTCTAAAAATTTGAAATATCTGAGATGGAGCAGGCTTTCCCGGTAACCTCCTGAAATCCATCAAACATCATAAAGAACAACCAGAACTGACGGGTCCTTTCCTTTTTCTTGAACACACTTCTTTGTCTCTCCGCCATCAGATCCCCTCATTCTGCAGTAAAACCAGCAAAACCAGTCATCTCCCAGTAAACGCATGAATATGTAAATGGTTTTCTCATTTAATGGAAGTGTACATAACGCCACGCCCACGATTTACATACTCCCAACGCTGCCAGCTGAAAGCAGGCGTTTCAGTTAAGAGGATACATAAATCACGTGTGTGTGTGTGTGTGTGTGTGTGTGTGTGTGTGTGTGTGTGTGTGTGTGTGTGTGTGTGTGTGTGTGTGTGTGTGTGTGTGTGTGTGTGTGTGTGTGTTAGACTCCTATTAACAACCTGTTTGCTGAAGCCGGCGTGGATTCTCCAGCAGCTTCTAAAAACACCCAATGCTGTGATGCATGTACTCCTCCACTGATTAATTCAGCTTGGCAGCAGACCTTCCCGGAATAAATACCTGCAGCACAATGACCAGGGGTCATTAATTGTATGAAATAATTACCGCACGACGCCTGGAGACGAATATTAATGTGTTTTTAGTAGCAGGTTTGTTTTGTGACTGTCTGAAATGGTACGCGGACGTTCAGTTGATCAAAGGGTCATGAAAAATCAGAAAAGCAGTGTGTTTATCTGTGTGTGTGTGTGTGTGTGTGTGTGTGAGAATCAAAAAGACAAAGTCACACGGATGTTGTGCTCAAATAAACCGAGTCACTTAACCTCTCTTGACATCCTCACGGCTCGATGGAGTGGACTTGAGTCGCCACTCATATCTGCAGCCAAGGAACTGAAAAAAAATCAGAGCAAAGTAAACTCCTGCTTGGACGGACATGAAGGGCAGCCCCCCCCCCTCGGTCTCTGCTGCACCTTGTATAGTTTATGTGTTGCAGTCCGGCTGGTTTCTTGTATTCAAACACACACAGAGATAAAAAGTGGCAGTAATGTTAATAAGGACGGTGGCATTGTAAAGATATAGTTTTGTCATTTCGCTCCAAGCCTCCGGGTCATTTTTTCCAGACGTTTTCTATTTCTCAGCATTTGCAATGAGAGGCTTACCTCCCTCTCCCTCCCCCCCCTCCCCCCTTTGGACATGAATTCATTGGCTTTTCTGATTTTTACGAGAAAGGAATGTTGAAGCCGTCGTTCCAGCAGTCAGAAGTCATTCTCCACCCTGCAGACACAAAGCCCTCGCCTTTTGTTTTCACGGTCATATCGCAAAAATCTGAGATTTTTAAATAACATTTTTTTTAAAGACCTTCACCCTGAAATCATTAGTGGTACTTAGCAACACTCCTTCTGAGAATGGAGGCAATGTGAGAGAAGCGGTTTGATTATTAATGGCGGGTCTCTATCTCTCTGGCCTTAATTGGTCTCCGCTGATTGCCGAGCGTCCTGATTAAGAAACGCCATTAAAGTTGATGCATTGTGCTTCCGAGTGTTTTTCACAGTTAGATAGCTCCTTCAATCAATCGATAATTACGCAGATGATTTATTGCCGTGGTTTCAATTTGACGACTTTGCAATAATTGCCGTGGTGTTACTTTTTCTTTTTTTCTCTCCGTTATTTAGTTATTTTCCTGCTTTTTATGGGAAATTAATGAAAGCAGTTTCTGTTAATATTTGATTTTTTTTATTATTCACAGTTTAATTGTTCTACATTTATCCTGAAGTTTTTTTTTTAATTTAATTTTAGGCATTATCTTTCACTTTTTTATTGAAGTATTTATCTCTAATTTATCAGTAAGGCGGTTTCTCACTTTAAATATTCAATCGTGACTTTCTTTTTTGACTCAAATCTGCATGTTTTTCATTATGGCACGGCGAGTATTTAATTAGAGGAAGAGGAGACTTAATATAAATATATATAGGGAGAATTCAATGAGGGAGTTAATGGAGAAACATCTCTAATTTCATGGCAAAGTAAACATTTTTCCTACGGGGGTTTCAACTCTTTTTCTAGTTTAAAAAAATAAAAGATACAGGTTTTGTTTACGTCGCTGCTCAACAAAAAAAAAGTATTTATTCTACTTATACAGAGTATGCCATTAGAAGTTGCATTATGGGTGTTTAAATTGCAATTATACAAAAGCAGAACAATGTATTTCGAGGTAATATTCATTAGCTCTTCTTTAAATATCTGCAACTTTAAATGAGAGTTCTCGGTGCTGTTTTGGCAGCGGCACATAAACAACCATGTGTCAGAACTCGCTCCCCGTGCAACAGCAGCCGCTTTTTAGCTCCATAAACTGATGGTGGAAAGAATTGGTTTCATATCAGCGGGCGACTGTCTTTTATCATCCTCTTGAGGAACATTTGGCAAGCTAGCTGTTTCCGTTCCTGCACAATCATCACAATGGAAATCTGATTTTTTTTTTTGTAGGGGGGGTACGGACACAAAAAATACATGACCATTTTTCATCTTAAAGGAAAAATGCAGTCAAAATCATGTTCTGTAGACTATTAAGTTGGACAAGAGTCGGCAAAGCATGATGAACGAGCGTTCAATCACGTTTCAGTCTTCCGCCTCAGACGTGTGGTCTTTTATTTTGAAGGTGAGCAGATACTTTATACTATTTTACAACATTTTTTTTGTTTGGCAGTTCAGGATAGACTGTAAGTAACCAAAGAAATTTACCTGCACGTCAGAACAATGTCACCGGCGTAATGAAAGCCCGTCACTCTCACTTCAAGTTTTCATAGATCAAAAGAGAGTGAGAGTTTGAAAGGAAGAACCTTGGAAATTACTCGTCTGGAAGTTGAAAAATAAAGTCTGTTGGTTAAGTGTTTTGTTCTCCGATATGAAATGTGTCGCTACGAACCCCTCTGGTGAATCCTGAAGCTTTCACACGTCCTGGTGGGAAAAAGACAGTCGGCTAAACGAGACTACGAAACATCGTCCGCCTGCGCCGCTGTAGTCCGTTTACATCCCCGACATTAACATTTTAACTTCTGCCGGTTACATTCATGCTTCAAAAACAATAAAATTCAACCCGCCGTTCGCTCACACAGTTGCAGATCTGTAACAACGGATGAGTGATTTTAATTCTAATGGAGTGGCTCTAATTGACCTTTTTGTTCCCCCCTGAAGCTGCCTCATTACCTTCTAATTCAGTAAGAAGTTGCCTTCATTTCCCAGAATGACTTTCCAGAAGGCCCCCGGGGGCGTACGTGAACGTTGCCTGAGAATTTCAGTTGTTGGGTTTTTATGTGCAGGTCGATCCCAGTAATCCCATTGCAATGCATTCTGGTTTATGGAGGCTGCTCTAGAGAGGAAAAGTCGTATTTCTACCTCATCTAGGATGGATAAGTCTAGAAAGCGTATCTAGGATGGATGATAAGTCTAGAAACCGTATCTAGGATGGATGAAAAGTCTAGAAACCTGATCTATGATGGATGTTAAGTCTAGTAACCTGATTAAGGATGGATGATAAGTCTAGAAACCTGATCTACGATGGATGATAAGTCTAGAAACCTGATCTATGATGGATGATAAGTCAAGAAACCTGATCTAGGATGGATGTTAAGTCTAGAAACCGTATCTAGGATGGATGAAAAGTCTAGAAACCTGATCTACGATGGATGATAAGTCTAGAAACCTGATCTATGATGGATGATAAGTCTAGAAACCTGATCTATGATGGATGTTAAGTCTAGAAACCTGATCTAGGATGGATGTTAAGTCTAGAAACCTGATCTAGGATGGATGATAAGTCTAGAAACCTGATCTAGGATGGATGATAAGTCTAGAAACCTGATCTAGGATGGATGTTAAGTCTAGAAACCTGATCTAGGATGGATGATAAGTCTAGAAACCTGATCTAGGATGGATGATAAGTCTAGAAACCTGATCTAGGATGGATGAAAAGTCTAGAAACCTGATCTATGATGGATGTTAAGTCTAGAAACCTGATCTAGGATGGATGATAAGTCTAGAAACCGTATCTAGGATGGATGATAAGTCTAGAAACCATATCTAGGATGGATGATAAGTCTAGAAACCTGATCTACGATGGATTTCTGTTTTGCATGATACTACAAAATAAAGCCCCTTTTGTTGGGTTTATAATGAGGAGATTCTACAAAAAAACGAATTTGCACCGGTCGCTGTGGGAATGCTACGTCTTCTTTGTAGCGAGAAAAAATCCATCACCAGAGATACCGAAGTTCCATGCCTTTGTTAGCCACGTTGATGTCTGTCTCTCTTTGATGGAGTCATAATTCAGAAGTCATAAAGTTCGTCTACCAGGATTCTTTTTCACTTGTTTCGACAACAAAAACACGTCCTTGTACACTGATTCCAAACAAGCCTCTTTCATACTCGCACACACACACATGAGCGTGGTGACTTCTGAAGGCTGTCGACACCGCCGACGAATCAGATGATCACTGTTTCTTCTTCTTTTTTTTTTTTTTTTACAAACACTAGAGCTGTTGTTGTGTTTGACAATGACGGCCTTTGAAGTGTCATCTCATCAGGCAACCGTCTCGTTTGTCATCATCTTAAAAAAAAAAAAAAAAAAAAAAGAAGCAGAGCCTTGAATTCTTAGTAGTAATTAAAAAATATATATTTAATTGGGCGTTCAGTTGCCAATCCATGGGAGCTTTTCCAGCTGCAACCAAATGCCTTCGGCTTGACCTTTTATTATTATTTTTTTGCTGAATTATCCGGTGTCGACCTCCTGATGTTCTCCCAGGACAGCTGGAGGGTTATCGATGTGTCCGGCATGCTAGCGATCCGTCTTCCGCGGGGCCGTTTATCTGTTCACCCGACCAAATCCACTAATAAATCTCTGGATGCAGATTGTTCAACACTTGAATGCATTCTTTTTCTGAGTGAACAATGTCCTGACTTCCTTTCCTCATTAACAGAATATTAGTGCCAGATTTCATTTTGTGTGTTTCCCTGAAAAAAAAAAAGCCTCCGTCGTAATTCACCAACTGTAATTGTTTCCTGCAGGTGTAGACGGCAACACTCAAAAGATCTCATTTGTCTGTGATGAGCATCCCCATCCACCAGAGACCAAAGGTACGGTAAGATATGAAAAGCTCATTATCGTATGTCCCAATAAACATTTTATTATGCCACGGGCAAAACCACACAGCGTGATGCAGAAAGCACAATGAAATATGATATTCTGCCTCATTGTTTTATTGTATACCTGTTTCAACTGACATTGTTATTTTGCTATATTAAAACGTAAGCGTAGAAAACTCTTATCCAACGTTGACGTGGATCACTGGACTCTTTTTGATGCACGTCCACATTCCGTGGCGTTGGCCTGGTTTAGTGGGGGGTTGATCGTCTGGAATTATTTGATATATGGCGTCATTAATTCTGCTTGACTTCCCCGCCGTGTTCAGAAAATGAGCTCTGTCGGTCTGTGTTTTCCTCTTCCCCCGCAAAGGCCGCGCAAATTCTGTCGGCTTGCAAAACACCGAATCGGTCTCCGAGCAATTACGGGGTTAGGGTTAGAGTCTGATCCCGGGGTCACTGGGAGATGGGATTACTCCTGGACCGCGGGACCCCAGGAATGTCGCAGGCAGACCCCTCTGGTGGTCTCGCTCACGGCTGATGAAATAGAATTGAATTAATGGGGTTGCTCGCTGCGAGGACTGATTAAGACGACATACTGCCTTTGATCCCCAAGCGAGGTGACCGGTAGCTGATGTATGGGGGGAGGGGCTATTAGTGTGTGTGTCGTGTGTGTGTCCATCCTGGGTCAGTGCATCACTGATGAGCAGGACTCATGATGTGCTCTGTTTGCCGGGGTTCAACCCTCTCTGGGGGGGCTTCAGGTGTGAAGGATTTCCGGAGTATCGTG
The DNA here is from genome assembly GCA_029853015.1 of Chelidonichthys spinosus. Taxonomy (NCBI): domain Eukaryota; kingdom Metazoa; phylum Chordata; class Actinopteri; order Perciformes; family Triglidae; genus Chelidonichthys; species Chelidonichthys spinosus. Next base: position 2,865,801 of record CM056838.1, on the reverse strand, counting down.
GAGTGCATTTCTAAAAGGCTCCGCCTCCCTTACACCTGCGGCAGGTGTTGCGTTGTTTAGTCTGAAGCGTGGTGGTTAATGTTTTCCCCCCGTGTGTCGGAAGCAGCCCCGCTCGTAAAGCCAGGATCACCAGGCTGCAGGTTCAGGTCTTGTTGTGGATCGAAGGTTCCTAGAGTACACTTGTACACTTGTGTACTGTGTGTGTGTGTGTGTGTGTGTGTGTGTGTGTGTGCAAACCCATCGACAAAAATATTTCTTACCCCAAATGCACTGCATATATATATAAAAAATGCATTATTATGTGTTGTTTTTTTCGCTCCATTGCAAATGAACAGAAAATATGAGCAAAAATAATCAGGTTTATTTATTTTTCATGAATGGTTAACTCGTCATCGCTCCTCAGAATATATATCTCCAGAAAAAAACCCACTACGTTCAGTTTGAATATTGTGTTTAATCAGACGGATGCATCATAAGCTGATTGTTTCATTAGAAAATCAAATCAGAACCAGTCATAAATATTAACCACCACAGTATTCCCTATTCATTACCCAATTAACATTTAAAAATATGTATATATTATACATATTTCAGATATGTTGACCTGTATAAGCAGTCTTGTCTTTATTTTAAACACAATTTAAAAACAAATGATGTATTTAGAGATAAACAACACAAAATCTATATTTTTATTTTTTTAAATTTTTTTGCTGATAATGAGCAGCCCTGCTGCCGTCCACTTTAAATTATGTGGGACACTGTGATTGGCTGATAGACATCCAATCAAATACGTGTGTGTATTTGGGTTGAGTCACATGACCGTAATCATGGAGAACCGTTACGTAGACGAATCGGCCATCGGAACTGGACGCTGCCCGCTGCTTAGTCGATGAACCGCTTAATTAATCGCTCCTTTAATTCGCCAGTTTTAACGCACATCTTCTCGTAAACATGATTTTAAGTGTTTTTTTCCCCGATTCTTTGAGGAGAAACTCCAGATTTGTAGATCTTTACCAACAAAGTTTGAACCTCTTGCTAAAGTTTTCTTAGTTTTTTAAATTCAACTAATGTTTTCACTTTTTGTGTGCATTCGGGTGGAACCTGATGAATGCATCCCATTATAGACGTTCTGATGGTCCATCCCACATTTTAGTGATTATCTGGTGTTGTCACTTTCAATTGCAGCCGAGCTTTTCACCCGACTTCTGAGTGTGGTCGTCCAGAACGGCCGTAATCCTCCGAACAAAACTTCGTAGAAACTAATTGTGTGTGTTTTTTTGCGTCCCTGTAGACCACCAGTTCCCCAAATCTAATCCAACAGCAATGCAAAAGCAAATCCCTCAGTTTGAATCTCCAAACCGCTCTAAATGTATAGTTTTGGTCTCTAAATGCTGCTCTTTGTTGTAATAAATCCATTATGGAGATTTGCAGCTGATTTTAATGCCTTTAGATTTTTGTGCTTTTCAGTGAATATCCCAAGAAAGGTGTTTAAACTTTAAACATCCGGCTTGATTCCACCCTTCTACTCTCTAATCAACCACGTCTGTGTGGAATATCTTATGGCCGGTTGTTGCCGCCGCCGCCGGCTGTGAGGTGTCACCATCCGTCTCCATGTGCCCATAAAGCAGCTCAGAGTGGTTTGGGTGTTTTTTTTTTCTTTCCATTAGTTGGTGTGATTGTTCTTCCTCCAAACAAGCCACACCACATTCTTTTTGTTGTTGCTTGGAATAGAACACAGACTTGCATTTTTCAGGCAACCTAAGTGTGTGTGTGTGTGTGTGTGTGTGTGTTGTTGCAGAGCCAAATTCGAATGCTTCTGCTCTGATTTGAACTAAAAGAAAAAAGTGTTTTGTTTGAAACATTCGTTGGGTGTGAATGTGAATCATAACACGAAGAGAGAATTATACGGTTTTATGTAGAAACGTCCTCTCCTCCTGAATTCACACTGGAACAAGCAATGAACACAATCCATTTTTTTCTTTGTCTTCGTTGGGAAGTAATGGTCATCATCACCGTGTTTGCCCGGCGGTGGGTTGTTTACGTTGTGTGTGTGTGTGTGTGTGTGTGTGTGTGTGTGTGTGTGTGTGTGTGTGTGTGTGTGGGGGGGGGGGGGGTATTAAGCCTGGGCTGTCTGCAGGAATCCTTCTCAAGGCTACCTCCAGTAATGATAGATGACAAGCTTCTGCAGTAAGAAAACAGGTCTCCTGGTGGAGCCACTCAGAGGTGCCATCAGCTGGCAGCCGACCTCCCGCACTAGTGATGGAGGCGGGTGGAGGTGGAGGGGGGGATAAGAGACCGGAGGGTACTCTGCAGCTCCTAACGAGAGAGAAAACTACATCCCTCCTGTTGAGATGATGTGAATTACAGCCGTAACTCCTTTATCGTCACCTAATAAAACCAATTGTCACCTTTTTATTTTAATTTTATTCTTTTTCAAGCAGAAGCTCCACTTTTGTGTCGGTCTGCAGGACCGACTTTGACTTTTTGGCTGAGCGCACACTTTTCACGGCTGTATTGTTATTAATTTTTACATTTTTTTTGTATCTGTAGTCATTATGTTAATCACCTGTTTGGGACTCTCTGGAGCAGCGGGAGTACGGCCGCCACGCTACCAGACAAAATGTGAGGAAAGAATGGTGGACCCAACGTTTCCATAACTAACTATGGCAACCACAATCACCTGCAGCTGTTATCAATGCAAATCAGAGCCGGGAGTTCACCATGAAGTTGCTCTCGAACGGTCGAAAGTGGACTCTTATTTTATTTTTTTATTATTTTGAAATCACTCTTAGAGCTGATTGTTTTAATTGTGGGTTTTTTTTTTTAATTAATTGGTTCATTGTTAAGTTTGGACATTTTAAAAGTAAGTGGTTGTGTTTCCGTTTTCCTAGAAACCAACCGTTAAAAGATATTCTGTTTTATAATCATATCAAAGTGTCAAATTCTCTCCTTTGGAAAAAGCTGCAGCCACCATCGAACAAAATCTCCAGTAACGTGTTTCGTTTTATAATATATATATAAATATATATATTTTGCATCTCAAGAATGTATTATTCATCTTAGGGAAAAAAATGCAATATTACCTAATTGCAGTCTGTGCTTATTGCACACGTGCCTCTTCCTGATGTAAGGCCCTGCTGCGAGGCTGTAATGATATTTAAGCACATTTTTCAGCATAATTACATACAGCAGAAGCAGCTTTATGTAATGTAAAACACGCTCTTTCTTTTTTTTTTTTGAAAACCCTGACTCTGCTGGAGTATGGGCGTCCGCCTACGATCATCATTAAGACCAGAAGATCCTTCACCTGCTGACAAAAGGGGAAAAAATCCTTGAGAGGGGCATTTATGTGGACGCGGTGAAGTATTTAGCTGTGGAGACAGAAAACAGCGGGTCGGTTCTGTGTGAAGGGATGTCCTCAGCAGAAAGGTGGCGCCGCTAATGACGTGACCTGTGACCCCCGGCGGCCATGAGGTGTGCGGTGTTGCCTCTTTTTGTTGTTGTTGTTGAGAGCGGTGGCAATCAGGTGATCAGGTGATCAGAGCACAAAGCAGGGAGCGAGGTCGTTCTCTTCACAAGCCTCCGCTCGGCCCCCGCCACGCCACTGCCTCAACGGTAAAAAGAATATAAATCATTTATTCTGCCGGGCACACGGCGATCCCATTCACACGCCGTCACCATAAAACACACATGCAGAAACACGAGGCGGTGGCGGCGGCTCGCGCTGTCACGCCGACCCGCTTCTATTCCTGTCACATAAACGGCGAAGGCTTTGTCTCCCGCTCGCCCCCAGGGTGATTAAGACGTGAGGCGCCGCAGGGGGTGGGGGGGAAACCCCGTGGTTAAAGGGGCATGGAATCCATAGAGACACACATTTACACACAGCAGGGGGCGTGGCATCTTATCCAGGCCATTGAGGCTAATATCTGTGAATGGGGCATGCTGGTACTTCCAGCTATGGCCGGTAACCCCCGGTTACCGTGCATCATGAGACGATGAGAACGCGGCTACTTTTACTTGAAAGTGCCGTCGCTAAGGAGCGGAGGACAGAATAAGTGCAGCGCCTTCGTGTCGAGTCATTTCAGTCGGAGCTGTCACATCGGGTTTTGCTCGGGAGATAAAACTTTTCTTTAAAAATATAAGGTTTCACGCTTTCCCTGATTTTTTTCCATCCATCATCATTGTCGTACACATCTATGTGCTCGATAACGATTTAATAATGTGCATTATTTCAGAACGTGCGTTGTAGAAGAAGAAGATTGGGAACACTATGAATAAAACTTTCCCACACGGGGAAAAATATATTATTAACTAGTCTGAAAGTGTCACCTGGCCCTCCGCTGAACCCTTTTTTTAGTTTTATTTTGTTTGAACTCCTCTCTCTCGTGTCGGTTCAGGATGAGCAGCAGTGACTTTGAGCTAAAGACAAAAAAAAAAAACTATGGTGAATCCATTCAAAACTCCCCAAAAATCAAATTGATCTTAACATTGCCAGCTGCAGTTTATTGACAGGACCTTGAGCTGAATATAACCCTGTCTTTAAAAAAAAAAAAAAAGAAAATCCTCCAAAACAACACACCTGCAATGAAAAATCATTTGAGTTCATCAGTCGGACAAAAACAAACATCCTCTCGTCACTCACCGGTTTGAAATCGAGACAAACGTGGCGTCCATTCATCCGCAAAATCCTGTCAGCCATGATGATACCCAGCAGCAGGAATCACCGTTCCAGGACGTAACAGCGTGTCTGTCATGTCCGACAGCCGTCTTATTTAATAATATCTCCACCTGAGTGCCCCCCTCCCCGCGCTCCGTATCCGTCCGAGAGGTCGTCAGGGTCACCGTGCCATTGTAGTCGTCATGGAAGCAGATGAGGTGTATTGTTCGACAGCAGCACTCGACTACATCCTCAACAATGGATGCTCTGGGAACACGCGTGATAGGTCACTCCATCGCTGCAGGACGTTCATGCCGTATTATAGAACCGGAAAAAGGCAGAAAACAGATGGTTTTATTCCTCCGATTCCTCCACAATGATGCCGGCGCCGTCGTACGCACATAAAACCCAGCCCTAAATGGAGCAATAATATCCCAGATTCAGATAAAAATGCTACTTATTGCTTTTTCCTTTCCCTCTCTGTTGCTCGTTGAACTTTTGCTGGACATTTTAAATAACATTTTTCTGCTGACTCGAGCTGTTTGGTGGCTTTTCGCCTTCTGGGTCGAGCCGTAACATTGTGCAGGCCGCTTCCCCGTCCAGCCACGTCGTGAATAGCACCGTCAGATTTCCAGATACATTTTGAAAGGAAGCAATTTCCCCCGGCCCCGGTATCAAAACTCCATTTTAACCTTAATTACACGGCCCGCTCTGTAAGGAGCAAATGCTGTCCCCCCCCAAATTAATTCCTCTTATCACAGAATTCAATGGAAAGAATGTCCCTGTAATTAATTGTGAATATAATCTGCCAACCTTTTATTTGGAGGTCTGCCTGATGTTGACATACGTCTGCAGAGTGCAACCGATTACGACCTCGTATCTCCGTCCTACACATGTTTTATGGTTTTCTTTCCTCCGCTGATGTTCACGAGCATGACCGTGGTGCCAAGGTCGCCGTCGTGCGCCTTTTCTGCTCGAGGTGCCGAAAAAAAGTGGCATCATTTATCGGTACGGTTATGACTGAAGTCTTTCAGCGGAGGTGAGAGAGCTAATGCAGACGTTAAGTAGTTGAGAGATAACTGGAACGCTGCCGGTCCTTTGCAGTTACGCTTTCAGCCTGGGATCCTTGAAAATACACATCTGCTCCAGAGCTTCTCTCTGCTCTGGAGGGTAATAACATCTGGAGGGTAATAACATCTGGAGGGTAACGTCCAGAGGGTAATAACGTTGGGAGGGTAATAACGCCGGGAGGGTAATGTGGGGAGGGTAACTTCCAGAGGGTAACCTTGGGAGGGAAATGTCTGGAGGGTAATAACGTTGGGAAGGTAAAGTGGGGAGGGTAACGTCGGGAGGGTAACGTGGGGAGGGTGACGTCGGGAGGGTAACGTCGGGAGGGTAACGTGGGGAGGGTGACGTCGGGAGGGTAACGTGGGGAGGGTGACGTCGGGAGGGTAACGTCGGGAGGGTAACGTGGGGAGGGTGACGTCGGGAGGGTAACGTCGGGAGGGTAACGTGGGGAGGGTAACGTCGGGAGGGTAACGTGGGGAGGGTGACGTCGGGAGGGTAACGTCGGGAGGGTAACGTCGGGAGGGTAACGTGGGGAGGGTAACGTCGGGAGGGTAACGTGGGGAGGGTGACGTCGGGAGGGTAACGTCGGGAGGGTAACGTGGGGAGGGTGACGTCGGGAGAGTTACGTGGGGAGGGTAACGTCAGGAGGGTAACGTCTGCAGGGTAACGTCGAGAGAGTTACGTGGGGAGGGTAATGTCTGGAGGGTTACGTCGGGAGGGTTACGTGGGGAGGGTAACGTCTGCAGGGTAACGTCGAGAGAGTTACGTGGGGAGGGTAACGTGGGGAGGGTAACGTCTGCAGGGTAACGTCGAGAGAGTTACGCGGGGAGGGTAACGTCGAGAGAGTTACGTGGGGAGGGTAACGTGGGGAGGGTAACGTCTGCAGGGTAACGTCGAGAGAGTTACGTGGGGAGGGTAACGTCGGGAGAGTTACGTGGGGAGGGTAACGTGGGGAGGGTAATGTCTGGAGGGTTACGTCGGGAGAACCTCTGGGGCATCTATCGCCGGTTCCTCTCCATTCACATGTTTTCGCTGCAGGTTTGAGGTTTATGGATAGGACACATGTGCAGTGCAGATGCCAGAGCATCTCTATAGGAACCCCCCCATACGTGTTGACGTGCATTCCTGCACCACATGTGTGTTTTTCCTTCAACTCTTCTTCCAGAAACCCCGTCACATCGTCCGGCAGGAAGCACATTCAGCTCTCACTCCCTCTGCTTACTGAAATAATCACAACCACTGTTTTTCCTCCTCGAGTTGTAAACGGAGTGAGAGCGTTGCCATGTTGCTGGAATGTACTGGAGGTATTAGCAGGTGGAAAAAACAAGATATACTACTACTCTCTCTGCCTCACAGGTTTTTACTTAAGTGGACCTACAGATGTTATTTAATGTATTGATTTTGAAAGTTCTCTGCCATATTTATATTATATTATATCTCATTTCCCAGCTGTTTGCATGTGGAGTCTGTTCTTCTGATTTAAGTGCTTCTGCCTCCTGTTATTGCTCTAAATCTGATTCGGATGTATATGGATGGTGAGATATATTTCAATGCCGCCACAGCATAATGTGTTTTGATGAGATTGTGTTTGTTGCTGCCCATATGTCGCTCGCCGGTTTCTTTCCACGCTTGTTTCCTCACAGCTGGAAAAAATAAATGTAAAAATCACACAACTCGTTATCTGATGTCCGATCTCGTCTGCATCAGTTTAAAACGGTACCAAACTAACATTTAGTGATTTCCCCGAGTCTGACTGGAAGATCATATCGGAGCCAATAGAGGCCAATGATTTAATTACTATCTGCAAAATCCAGTCAAATGCTGATCTTTTGTTCATATCAGCCCACTCTATCTGGTGGTTGTGTTTAAAAACACTGACTTCGCCCACAGCGTGTTGCCTTTTTCAGCCGTTAAGTGTCTTCAACGGCATACTTTTCTGAAGAGGGAGAGAAAATGAACACTTGTGATGTCAGAGGCGCCTTGTTTTATTGTGGTGTTCTAATGAGATAAAATCATACGAGGATGAATTCAGGCTATTTTACCATTTAATGACATACTTCAATGATATTTATAATAATAATAAGTACTGATTACTGATACATATTACCTTACAGCAGGTTTTCTGGTAATTTAATAAAGAAATATTATATTTACAATTAATAATCATATTCAGTTATGGCCCAGTCCTATCCTTCTTCACCTCTTAATTTGCTCTCATTTCCATTTTATTTTTTAATAGTAAATTAACTTGTCTGGAAGTTAAGTTTGCTTCACTTTACCCCCAAATATCATCATTTCTTTTTCACCCCCGATGGCAAAGAAGATGGAAGTTTTTTTTTGCGGTAGAAGTTTCACTTCTCTGTCGTCTCTGGGGAATAAAGTTATTTTTTTTTTGACATGCCTGGAGTGATTTCAGCACATCCAAGCTAAGAGCTGACAGGGTCACCAGCCTATGATCCTCGGTCTCTTCCCCTTACACAGCACCCACACTCCTTTACTGCACTTTTCCTCTTCTTTTTAAAAAAAACAAACAACTTCTTTACCATTTCAGCCACTTCTGGGCTGAAAGGAGGCCTCGTGTTTTGGTTGTGAAAAATCAATAGCCATTACAGGAGGGAGAGAAAGAGAGAGTTGGCTCACGAGGGAGGGAAGGAGGGAGACGGACTGCTATCCCTGTCAGTCTGACCCTGCCTGACGGCTGTCATCTCCCTTAATTGCTTTGCTAATATCATCCCCACTCAGCCTGGATCTAGGTCAGCAAGGCCTCTCTGCTGGAGCCAACTTCAGGCTGTCTCTCTCCATCAGCTCCCTCTCTTTCTTTCTGTTCCACCCTTTAGGCCCATCTCAATTAGAGCCAAAACTACAGTAGGAATAGGAAAAAGTTGTGTTGTTTTTTTTTTGTTTTTTTCGTTCCATGATGACCCCAGTTTGGATTAAACCAATCAAGAAAACTTTTTTTTATCCCGCTGCTAGAGAATAATTGTATGCACCCTGCTTCTTTTTGGCAATTGGAAATAGGATTGCCAGAATTATCCTTTATATTTCCCTCAGGTGATGCAAGATCTGCCTTTTTTTTTTTTAATCTACCAGCTCTCTGCTGTTTGCGGCTTCATCCCCGACTACAAAGCTTCCGAGTAACCGAGAGGTTTAACATTGATGTATTGCGTTTTTTTATTACAATTAAGACAACATTTATAATAAACAAAAATAAGGCTTAGCGTGAAATTAATATACATGTATGGAAACCCATTTGCCCAAGGAGAGGAGTGAGACGGCCTTGATGGCTCCCAGGTGGAACATTTGTTTATGTCTGCGTTTCCATGAGTGTAATCTCTTTTTTTTCTCTTTCCCCTCCTAAACTCATTTAAAAGCGGCTTAATGAAGTCTGGGAAAAGGCCGACTGCATCCCGGTCACGCTTCCGTCTCGACTCGGTCAACGCTTCAATTATTCTTACAATCAAGTTGTGTGAAACAGAACCCTTTTTTTTCCTTCCCGGCTTTACTTGGTAAAAGTGTCCGCCGCCTGAGGAGAGGAGGCACAGCGGAGTTGGTGTTTCTGGCGAGGGAGAGGATATTATGAGTGTTGGAGATGAAACACAGACTGCCTGTTTTTCTGCCTCGGGGAAGTGGCAAGGTGATTTTGTGAGTGTTTTTTTTACGTGTAAATCGCTGTTTTTTCCTTCTGTTTCTGCATACCTGTTTCCAGGCAAATGAACATTTCATGTAATTCACATTTTTATCCAGATAACCATCAAAATGTTGCTTAAAATGGCAATTATCATACTGGAATAACACATATTTATTATTAATTAATATTTATTTTATTTATATTTATTGCAGAATTATAAATCATCAATCATTAAATCAATAAATAATTTATTGGAGGCCTCACAATCACAATATTTTGGTTAAAATGAAGATTTCTGTTGTCGACTATTTGTTTTTATGCTTTTTATTTATTTATTTAAAGTGAATGACTTATTATTATTAAGAAACTTAGGGAACACATCTCTGGTTGTCACGATATTTAAAGTGGAATGAGTCCAGTAAGTCGACGTATTTAAATCCACCAAAATCATTTTTTTAATTATAATTTATTAACAATATTGTTGTAATATAAGCCCTTACACTCAGTCGGGGAGTAGTATTGGATCTTTAAAAAGACAGGATCTGACCCAGCAGCCCTGGACCTGACCGTCACACTTGAACACATTAAACGGGGAAGATTAATAATTGAGCGATCTGTTGGAAGAAAAGCAGCGCTCCTTGTCATGGGGGGGGGGGTTGTACTGAAAGCTGTTGTACTTTTTGGCCGTACAGTTTCTCCGTTGTTTACATCCGCCGCCGCTGCAGCCATTTTAACCAAGAGACGAGGAACGAGGGGCCGGTAATTGTGTCGGTGGCAGAGCTCTGAGCCAGTAACTGTCAAGGCCCCCCCTCCCCGGTTTAATGGAGCGTGTGAGGGGCCGAGGTGTGCTGCCCCGGCCTGGGCTCTGCTCAAACAGCCTCCCGTCCCTTCTCTGACAGCCACTGTGGAACAATAAGCCTCAGGTTGGAAGCAGCTGGAGAAAGCATTAGTGTAAGACCCTTTTTTTTCCTGCAGGTTGCCATTTCAGCCTCGCTGCCCTCTGTTTGCCTCAATAAGACTCCTCGATTTCATGACCTGGAACGAGGGAGTCGGTGTAGATGTACAGCCGATGCCTCGGTGAGGCGTTCCCTCTTGCAGGTGTGAACGTTTGCACATGCATAATTGCACTGTTGTTTTTACTTAAGTGTCACATGCTGCCCTTTTAAATGACTTTGTTTTATACTATTTAACTAGGGGTGGGTAAAAATATCGATACGGCAATATATCGCGATACTTTGCCGCCCAATACAATATCGATTTTTCACCTCCAAAGATCAGAAAAAAGATTCATGTTTAGATGCGTGAATTTCATGGGAATTAATCAAATAGAGAGGCTCTTTTGAATGAAATAGTTTTGACTCAATTTGTCCTCTGATCAATATAATTTGATGTACATATACAGGTACTTGTGTTTTCATCTTTATTTATATCGCAATATCGTGATACGTATCGTATCGTGAGGTTCTTGCTCACCCCTATATTTATCCATATTTTTATACTTAGATGTTACGTTGTTTGGCATTCTGTGCAAACGGAGAATTTCATTGTGCAGGGAAACTGTGAATATGATAATAAACCCTTTGAATCTCAACTTTAGCGTTTTTGGGATGCAGATTACGATGTGCTGAGCCCCTCCCCCATCACCACCAGGGTGAGGTTGTTAGGTGGGCTGTAATCTGGGTTCTGTTGGACCCGAGCGCCCCCCTTCACGGTAAAGAGTGAGAGTCCAGCTGTCACCCAAACTGTTGGGTTTGGAGGGTATTGGAGGAATTGAATGGAAGCACAAGGCCTGTTGTTTTGGTGGGAATAATGCCCAGATAGTCACAGATCTGTCATATCACTGTTCATACCCATGTCCAGGCTTTTTGGACTCTCCCATTCACAGTTTCTCCGCCCGGTTTTCTCCAAACCAGCCCTGATCAGACATTCACTTCATTACAAATACAAAAATAAAAAGTTTATCTATTTAAATACGCTGAATACCACTTCAAGCCGGTGTAGTATTTGAAGATATTTGTAGCCGTGTTGGTCTCGGGGCTTTGCTGTCTGTTGCGTTTATTTGTTTTGTGGTGACAATGAAGCGCTGCGCATTTAGTCAAAGACATTGAACAGAGCTGCTGTTACATATTTTGGGGGTTGGCGAGTCAAGTCTCAAGGCCTCATCAGCACATTTTTAGTCCTTCAGATCTCTGAATACTGTTAATTAAATCACTTCAACATTTTCCTTTTCAAAGATGGTCCCCAGCATGGATGGACATTTATATCAAGGACTATTAAATCGATGAGTGATACGATTAGTCCACCAATTGATCTTTTTTGTCTTAGTTAATTAAGATTTCTGTCTGGCTGTCTATGGCTGCTGTTGTCTTTCGTGTGTATCGGATGGATTGTCACAACATGTCCCCCTTAAGATGAATTGTATTGTAACTGTTCCATAAAATTAGGCGGTGGCCATGGTACATTTTTTATACCAAGTTAGCATTGCGAGCATGTTAGCCTGTAGCACGAAGCACCACGTGTAGAGCTCTGTGGTCTCCCAGAGGTCTATGATAGAACCTCCTGTTTGTCCAGAGACCAGACCAGACTGTGTACAAACCAGAGACTGCCTGTGGTATTTATGCCCATGAGTAGGTGTTCACGGAGCAGCTACGGTGTTAGCATCTCCAATCAATCTGAACTCCATTCAAAAAACAAGCATTTTAAAAGTAGTTTGCTTTTCGTCTTTCAAACAGACCTTAAAAACCTTGACACATCATAGTCGTCATCGTGTTGTTATTTCGGCAACCTTTTTATCCGCTTATTGCATTTAAATAGTGTGTTTTTGGGTTCATAGCGCTGTAGTAAACCAGCCGATGTGTTGCTTGCTCTTCACAGTGAATGCAGCTCAGGGAAATACACCGAGCACCTGTGAGTGTTTTTTCAGCCGTGATGGATGAAATCTTCTGATTGTCTACATGGAGGTAACCCCTCCGGTGGGAAAAAAACATCAGTCCTGTTTAAAACCCTGAGACAGAGTCCTTTTCAACGCATAAGACAACCAATTAAATGTGTGTTTTTTTTTTGTATGGATGGCTTATTTATTGATTATTGTTGTCTTGCCTTCAGGTCAATTCTGTTAAGCCGCCACATGTGAATCTACAGCCTCGTATCGAGCTGAATCATCTTTTGCACTAGAAATAAAACGTTAATGAAACTCGGCGAGACAGGTTTTTTTTTGCACCCAGAAGACAGTGAGAGAGCAGGAATCCAGGAAATTGTGCAGGTGCTTCCAACACATTGTTTTATCACTGTCTAGTCCGCGGCCCAGTCGGCCCAGCACGCCGGCTTGGCTCCGATGTGCTCTCGTGTCGATTAGCCAAAAGCCTGTCTGGCGGCGGCACTTTTCGCTTCCCTCACTGGTAGCACCATCTGCAGCTTCCGCTCGCCTCGCCGTTTGCCTCGCACTCCCCCGGTCTCATTCACATGCGAGTGCCAAAACAATCAAGACGGGAAGACATTGACATGAACACTGAGGTTGAATTTGTGAGTCAAATTACCCCCCTTTTGCCACGCTGCATCCTGGTAAACAGATTTTGAAGATGAGCTCGCGGAGCGGCGCTCTCCCGTCGCCTCGCGAGGCCGCGGCCCTCAAATAAACAGCGGCATGAAGATGACAGGGCTATATTAGGGAGATCTTTCCATCGCTTTTCCAAAATGGTTTCATCTATTTATTTATTTTCCCCTCCTCACCTGTGGATTGGTCTTTGTGAGATGTGTATCTGCAGCGAACTGCCAGTTATCACATTTTACATCGCCAATTGACCCGCATCAGTCTGCAGATGGGAGTCGCTTCACAGTGTGGGATGAAGGAGGCACAACCTCAACACAGCAACACCTTCTTTTCTTTCTTTTTTTTAAAGATTTTCTTGCTTATTCAGTCAGATCTGTGTTCCCCAGCTCACGTCAAACACCGGAATGTTCTCGAAAATACTCAAAAGCAAAAGAGGCAAAAAAAAACAATGAAATTGCTTCAATCAATCCTTGATCATGTTTGTATGGAAAGCTGTGGGGAAACGGCAGATAAAATGGAATATCTCACCCCCAAAATCAATCCTGACACGCGGAGTGACATCAGCATTACCTTTTTTTTTTTCCTCATCTCGGGCTCTTTATTGTAACGGGAGAATAAATTCAGTCTGTTTTCACCGCTGCCTTGCCTTGTGTGGTGTGTAAACCCTGTCGAACTATTGTAATAATCCACAAAACACACCGCGCAGCCGGAGGTAAGATGCCATTTGCTTCCTGCTGGATAAGGGACACGAAAAATGGATTCGCTCAGGACATCAAACTGTTTCCGTCGTTGTGGAGGATGGCCGCTGGGATGCAGCCTCTTGTCTGAAAAACATGGATTAAAAAAGGGTTAGAATCCTTCTGCTGTGAGTCGAGGATCCCGATTATTATTTTTTTTTGTGCAGACATGCATGGTCTCCAGAGGATGAAGACTACTGATTTTTTTTCTGTTCTTGTGATCCCCTGACTTTTCATGTAGTACCATCGTGAGGTTTTTGGTTTTTAGTCTAAAGTTTGACTTGATGGATTCCCACGAACTCTGGGAGGAATATTCATGCTCCCCAGATGATGTATCCCAGTGAGTAGCACCGCCAGCAGGGCCTTATATAAAGTATCTTTACATCTATAGTAAAAGGAACACATCTTTCTACACACATTCATGCTCCCCAGATGATATATCCCAGTGAGTAGCACCGCAAGCAGGGCCTAATTTAAAGTATCTTTACACCTATAGTAAAAGGAACACATCTTTCTACACACATTCATGGTCCCCAGAGCACACATCCTTGTACGTTTTATGATCCCTTTGACTTTCCCTTTAGTTGCAAACAAACAAAAATGGTTGCATTAGCATCACCCTAAGCTGTGCAGTGTAATGCTAATAGCAAATGTTAGCATGCAGACATGCTAAATTAAGTTGGTGGTTTAACATACCACTTTCAGTACCTTAGCAATGTTAGCATTTAACTCAAAGCACCACGTCACCTCATTTACAGCCTCACAGAGCTGCTAGCGCCGCCGCCGTTCCTTTTATCGGTAATAATTTAGCTCCAGCTTGATATATTGGCTTTAAGCTATTTTTCATGTTATATTTCGTTAAGACTTTCAGTTTAACTTCTGCATCTTTTATTAAGGTATTGATGTATTTCCCCTTGAAATTAAAAATGCCAATAACCACCTTTTAAACTGAATACAGAATTAAGAGAAATGATGAGACCGTATAAGTAAATCAACATTTTTAAAAATCTGATGATTGTGTTTCACAGAAAACGAGCTGATGATTTAACACAGGTTTGTATAATTACTTTTAACAACAGAAGTACATGTGTGCGTGACCCTCATACCTGTTTACATTTCGACGTTCAAATATCAACCGAGAAAGTTGAGCGAATGTGATATTTAATAAACAGGACACTTCTTTTTTTTTTTTTTTTTATCCCCCTGCAAAGTCTCCAGGTCATTGTCGATGGATGTGTCCCAAATTATATTTTATGATTGGGCTAATTGAAGTGGCCAGTCGTGTTTTTATGTCTGTCAGCTTTACTGCCTCCTTTGAGGCGACGGGGAAAGAGAGTCACGTCGCGGAAGGACAAGCAGCTTCCTTCATTACTCAACGCCCCGGCATAATCTCATTCTCTGCTTGTGACCAGTCAAACAACCTTTCAGAGCTTCAAGTTTCTCTGGCGGTTTGCAGGAAGAAAAAATGGGGCGGAGAATGAAGGCGTTTCATTAACCTGAAGGTTGAATCAAACGTCATTTATCCCCGTTTCAAAGCGTTTATATGCATTCCTTCTATATTTGGGATGAGATAAAAGCTGCATAGTGAGCAAAAAAAAAAACACAGCGAGGCCCGGATCCCTCCCTGTTTATATTAACTAATTAGAGATTCGGCTAAATTATGTTTGTTTATCACATAATTAATAAGCGCCATCGCATTACAGCTCGCCTCGACAAAGAAACGCTCCGTGAGACTCGTCGGCTGGCGCTCCGAGCAGCTGTGTTGCTTTAGTTTCCCCATGGTTGTGATTTGATATGAGATTCACTAGACAATTTCCGGTTTATTACTGCTGTGTCCAGGTCGGTCCCTGATAAGATTAACCAATGTCTATGAATCATTGCTGGAGAGTGTTGGAGGCGCCGGTCAGCGGCACCGGGGCGCCTCCATCCAAAGGATTGTTCACAAGAGCAGCACGGCGCCCTTGTGGTATGAGCAACACTCCCCCCCCCTACTGATCCAGGGCCTGCCGTGAAGCGTTTCTGGCACTGGTTGAGGTTGATCTGCTGTGATCTCTCTGCGGCCCCCAAAAACCCAATTTCCACGACAAGATTGAAGAGGCTAACGTGCTCGAGGGGGGGTCACGACGGCACCGAACCCCTCTTCCTTGTCTTTTTAATCGCATCAGGCTTTTAATTCTTTCATGGACTCGTCTCGGACCCTTTTTTTTTTTGGTAGCATTTCATGAAGCGCCGGGAGATAAGAGAGCTCTGATCGCTGCTTCGGTCCCCACGCTGCATTTTTAGAGGAGGCTTTTGTTTTACTATAACACTTCTGGTAATTGTGCGAAGGGAAGTGTTGACTTTGACTGATGGTTTACCCTTCCAACACTTACTCAGACACACACTCACACACACACAGGCGCAAGGGTTGATGAATTATGTATTGGTGTGCTGGAAACAAACTAATCAATATAAAATGTCTAGCTTCAGTATTGACCTGAAATGTGGCGAGGAACACGTCAGGCCACGAGGAAGAAATCACATTTCATTGAGATATAAAATATGATTTAGTAAAGAATAAATGTGTCGCATACAAATTATGCTTCTTCACAGATTTGTTTGTCATCACTTATCTGTGATAACGGGGGTCGGCTTTATTTTGTCCAGACGAAAGGAGGAAAACAATGATAAGGTTTTGGTATTTTAATTCTGGTCCGGTTTCTGGTCCATGCTGACTTTTTTAAGAAACAAACCAAGAGGAAGTAAACATAAAGTTATCGGACCGACAGGTAACCTCCAAAAATTGACAGAAATCTTTGCTGCACTTTCATTCCTCTGATGTGTGTGTGTGTATATATTTTTATACTGCAAATCGTCCGACTTTCATGATGAATAATAGTAGAAACAGGCATTTGCAATAAGAAAACACACTTTTTATTGTGAAAAACAAATTATCTTACAAAAAAATCCCTTCCTCTTGCATTGGGATAAGGCATCGCCACGGTAACAGCATTCAACGAATCCTCACAACCCTTGAAAGTAAGAGTCTTGAGGCTTCGGTGCTGAAGTGCGTAACAGTGTAAAAACATGACATTATCCTGTTACCATTAGGTGGCGCTATGACCTATATTGGCTTGCAGACGTGTTTGGAGAGGGACTTTTGTATCTTGTATTTTAAAATCAGTCTCTATACTCGTGTCCCATGATGGCGAGCTAGACGGCCTTTCCAAGTCCCTCCAGATGATATTAACTGGATTTGTTTGGAAGACAGATCAATTATAAGATCTCTTTCTGAACAGATTTCAGGGTCAGCAGATGGATTTATTAATAGTGTCGCTTTTGAAATCACATCGCTGCTATCATAAAACCCTTTTCTTTTGCTCGGTTTGCTTTCACGCCGCAAACGAAACGCACCTTGGAAGCGCGCGCCGTCCATCAACCCTCGGCGGTCACGGCTCAAGTCCTTTTGTGGTGCACCCCAGGGTTCTACTGACACAACGCACCTGAAAGCTGCCTCGCCCTGAAGCGCTATACGTGGCGTTAATCCACCTGTATGCGGACAGATGGACGGACTGGTCTGAGATCTGTGTCCATGTTTTACATCACGCCCGTCTTGTCTCCGTCGGGCCCAGGCTTTGCCCTAATCCCGACAGGTGAAGGTGTTGTCCATGTGGTCTGTGTGGGCTGCTGCCTGTGATACAGATAAACTGTCTGGAATCAATAAGTGTCTGCGCCACTCTGCCCGTATGCACATTCTCCTCCCCTCTTACCTCCGAAAGGTCAGAGGCAGCCCGGTCTTTTAACTCCTCATTGTCTCGTGTAGCCGTGTCCAGCTCTAATGATCTTACCGGCAACCCCTCCTCCTCCCGGCGGGCCTTCCCTTCCCTTCCTTTTTTTTTTTTTTTTTTGATTGGCTCTGAGATTTCTTGGAAGACGGACGGCTCTAACGTCCTTGACTAGTTTGCAGTACGCGGCGCCATGTCCTCCCTCTATCCTGCATCACCAATCACCGCTCTCCTTCTGATGGCAGGCAATTACAGGAGATTGTTCTTCTTTTGTTGTACACGCCGGTTGGCACGCCGTCCTCCTTTTCTTCTCAAAGTATAGTGCCCTTGTTTTTCCTCTTGACGGAGATGAGACGAGCACTTATTTGACTTTGCAAGTGCAATGAATCGATCCGAGGTTTCCTCAGGAAACGGAGTCCGAACGCGTCGGCGGTTGCATGAAATTAGCCGTCTTTGCTGCATAAAACTTTCTGAAAGAATAATTATAGTTTTTGTTGATGTTTGTGTACAATGTGTCGAACACGACCGGTTGTCATAGTTGTATTTGCTACTCCTTGTTTGCAAAGAATTAGCATTTTCAGAGCCCTGAAGAAACGGGAATCATTTCACAACGCTTGTTTCAAGCTGCTGTGTATTGTTATGATTCAATATTGTGTGTTTCTGTATTTTGCTTTAAGAAAGCGATAATGGTGCGACTTTAACACTTAACCAGAATAATTTAGCCAATTATGCAGTTTATTCAGATTTGATATTAAAAAAACCCACTTTAATTAAAAAGAACGTTATTTGGAAGGGGAGGAAAAAATTATAATTAAATTCAAACAAACAATGATGAGTTTAACCTGGAGCTTGCTCTCTCCTTCACAAGATCGTCCCTAATCAAAACCATATCATTTTGCAATAAAATGTGGCACTTTTTTTTTTTGGCCTTCCAATCGTCTGGTAGCTGAAAAGACGGTTTTATTTTTTTTTTTTTAAATGAGGAGATGTGGAGAGCGGAGACTGAGAGCGATGATGTATGGCAGTAATGAGTGATGGCAGAATGAGCGGTATGGATAGCCGGGGGAGAATGACCTTGGCGTCAAACATTCATATCTGAAGATGTGATAAAATAATCAGCATGAGCTCCCAGCGCTGTGCAGCCAGCGCTGTCATCAGGGGTCCGCTGCTGCTGCTGCTGCTGCTGCTGCTAATGCTGCTTCTAATGCTAATGCTGCTTCTAATGCTTTTAATGCTGCTGCTGCTAATGCTGCTTCTAATGCTAATGCTGCTTCTAATGCTTTTAATGCTGCTGCTGCTAATGCTGCTTCTAATGCTGTTAATACTGCTCTTAATGCTGCTGCTAATGCTGCTGCTGCTTCTAATGCTAATGCTGCTTCGAATGCTGTTAATGCTGCTGCTAATGCTGCTGCTGCTTCTAATGCTGCTGCTTCTAATGCTTTTAATGCTGCTGCTGCTTCTAATGCTTTAAATGCTGCTGCTAATGCTAATGCTGCTTTGAATGCTGTTAATGCTGCTGCTAATGCTAATGCTGCTGCAAATGCTGCTGCTAATGCTAATGCTGCTTCTAATGCTAATGCTGCTTCTAATGCTGCTGCTAATGCTAATGCTGCTTCGAATGCTGCTCCTAATGCTAATGCTTCTAATGCTGTTAATGCTCTGCTAATGCTCTGCTAATGCTAATGCTGCTGATGCTAAGGCTGCTGATGCTGGTAAAGCTGCCATTAATGCTAATGCTGCTGGTGCCGCCGCAGCTAATGCAGCTGCTGCTACTAATGCAATGCTGCTGCCAACAATGAGCTTCTCTGGCGAAGGGGACTTTCTTCCTTGTCACCGTGTGTTCTTTTTTCTTCCGTAGAGCCTACAAGGCTTTGCAAGTAAAGGGTGGAGGTTATTAAAAAAATGGCCGCCCCCCACCGCCAAATGACATCCCCAAAATGAATCTCTTACTGTGATATTTGGATATCTGGCTCCCACACTGATATCATTTGTGCTTAGTTTAGAGTAAAATATCAAAGCTTCATTCAATTGGAATAAAAAAGCGAACAGGCGACGCCCCAAAAAGTTCCAGCAGTGATCAGCAGGAAAACACAACAGCCAACAGCCTTCGGGGGGTTTTCGGCCTTGTTGTGATATTGTTTGTTCTTCCTTTTGTTTGACTTTCATAAAGCTTGTATGTTGGATCCTAACAGCGGGGACGTGGACGTCATGGCGCTCCACGGCGTTAGCAGTCACCCCGACAGTCTCCGTGACATTCAGCACTTGGAAAATAGCATTTGTGACATTCACTGAGCGAGAGTAATATATTCACCTGGGTTTTCTCATGTCGCCCTCACCAGCAGCCAGAAAGGCTAAGAACACCGATCTCTCAACTAGCTGGAGCCGGGCTGCACCGTTTTTTATTATCACCGAGTTCGGAGTGAAAAGCCGACGCAACGGGTGGGGAGTGGGGGGGGGGGTCATGGTTTATCTTGACATTTAGATAGTGGCTATATGGGCTGTTTTTTAAAACTGAAATATACAATGTGCACAAAGTGTTTTCGTGGTGTTTTTCCTTCCCTCTTTTTATGGTGCCGCCGCGGTAGAGCCGCTCTAACCCGCTACAAAGATGTGGCAGTCGGCTATTACTTCCTGACATATTACAGCGCACATGTCATTTACCATTTCATTCCAGTGATGGACAGGGACACATTACCACATTCAGGCTTGTCACAAGCCAGCGTTCCTTAATATTCTCTGTTCCTCACGCTGTATTAGATGATAAAATGGCAACCGCTGCCATTCTGGCGGCGCCGTGGCGTGGAAAACTTCCACGCCAGCAAAAAATATGTTATTTACTCACTGGCACCAGCTTGAAGTGTGCAACGCAACTGACTCGAGGAGGATAAAACAGCTGCTCACCTAAAGCAGATGCAGGGTTCATATGGGTGCTGGAAATCCTTGAAAACACTTGGATTTTAGTGTGGTGTTTTCAAGGTTTGAAAAGTGCTTGAAATGTATGTTCTATGATGACATACATTATAGAACAGAGAAAAGAAGCTCTCCACATTTGATTTCCTGACATTTCTTTATGAAAAATGACTTTTGATGATGAACAGATGATGAAAATAGTTGGTGATTATATTTCTGTGGATCTGTTAGTGGAATTAGTTTTCCTTTCATTTGTGGTCCTTCTGTAAAAAGCTGTCTCCAAACATCATGTTGGTTGTTTAGAGGACAATAACATCTCATTTAATGTGATGAACAAGTGACAGAATAAGTAGACTGAATACTGACCATTGGATTGGTACAAAGATGGAGTTTACCACAGCTGGAAGGGGCTGGAAATGCATGGAAATGCACCTTGAAATTCTTGAAAAGTGCTTGAATTTGACTTTGGAGAAGGTGTAGGAACCCTGAATGAGTTCCTCCAGCTGCAGCGTTGCCTTCAAGAAACACACGCCTTATAACGATCACACCGCCGTGTACTCTTTACAAAACTTAGCTTCAGAAAGTTGTTTGGATAGATTCCCCTCCTTCTGGGGAGCCGTTGGTTTCCCGTTCGTTCCAGATTTGGGAAATCAACTCGCAGAGCCTTAAACTTAGCTTGAAATATGTAATCCATCACAGGGAACATTTTATCGCCTTTAGTGTTTGTCAAAGATACCACTTCACTCACTCTGCCCTACTCCTTCATTTATTACTCCCTCACAGCTACGCCTCAGGACTCCGATCCGTTCAGAGACTTTTTCCCCGCTGCGCTTTATTATCCTATCAGTCGAAAATCTGAGAGCCGACTCGTTCCAGGTTTGCCTTATCCGTCATTTAAGCATTAAGCTGCCACTCCTCTAACTGACTTGATTTGGAGCAAATGGTCTTTAAAAGGCCTGCTTGATTTAATTTGATTTATGGATTATCAGACAAAGAAATAAAAAAATATCCAAAGTATAACATTTCAGAGTGAAATCACTCCAACAAAGTTGGACCACAAGTTAGGGGAAAATGGAAAATAACTTCCACAACACAATTAAAAAAATAAAATAAATAAAAATAGAAAAATTCTGAATAAATCTGTTACCCTGGTACATACAAAACATCCTACCCTGACTATAAACCTCTCTTGTATTTAAAAACTTAAGCCTGTAAAAAGAAAAACATAAATAAAAGAGCAACTGCTGATTATGGACCATAATTATCTAAGAACACAAATTTTGAGCATATTGTACTTATGTTTACAGGGGTGAATTCTTCACTGCCAGCATGATTTTGTGAGGATGAGTTTAATAAACACCCAATCATATTATTTCGCTTTGCTTGCAGTTTATTCCAAAGTTTAGCTGTAAAAACCACTGGACCAGGAAATGACTGTATCGATGTTGACACCTTAACAAAAAAAGTTGAAGCGCCTTTTTCCACAAAACACAAAGTTTTCTGTCACATTTAGAAAACTCTTCAGCAGCCGTTGATTCACATGAGAGAGATTGTTTTCAATTTTATGTAGGAACAACTTTTTTTGAGATATAATTTCAGCTCCATTTTAATAAACGCTTTCTTACCTCCAAACCGGATTGACTAAATTTTACGTTAATGTATTGAAAACTATCTGGGCTTGTTTTCAAGCTTCCTGACATCATTCCCAGATACCAATGACATCATTCCAAGGTACCAATGACATCATTCCCAGATACCAATAACATTTCCCAGCCACTGCCATATCATTTCAACATGATGAATAAAAAGGGGCCCAAGAATAGAGCCCTGTAGCACACCACATGTGATGTAACTCCCTCAACACCACACCTCTGAGTTCCATTTAACAGTAAACCCATTTAGCTGTGTAACAATGTAATATGATTGAAGTCTCCATTGCTACTAATGTGTGTTGTGTCTGTCTGATGTGTTTAAGGACCCTCCAAGATCATCTATTCATATATTTTTGTTCAAACTGTCCAGTTTCACCTCGAGGTTTCGATTTTCTGACAACATATTTCATGTACTCAGCGTATTTTAGACATTTTTTTTATAAGCCAACTCTTGTCCCCTGACCAAATGTCAGATGTTGCGTGTCCTTGACTGCACGCCAACAAGGAGAGCTTTCAAAAAATGTTCCCTGCTCTCAACTGCATTTTCACACAACAATGGCACGGCTTTGACTTTGTGCACCGTGATGGATGACCGATCCCAGGCTAGGTTCAGAGCTCTGCGCTTTGGATCTTTTATGCAGTGAATTGAAGTAAATATGAACCAATGGCTCCCTGGAAGATAAAAAAAAATGTGTGAACCCTGAAACTTTACACAAAATGGATATTTTGTTATACACCGTAGTGTTTGCATGACCTCCAATCTGTGAGTTTATGCTTGAATGAAGGTGAGAAATGCACAGAAGGGAGCGTGTAGATGGGACTGATGTTGGAGGCGATGTTAATGTATGAATGAGGACTTCTAATCAGGTATAATCC
Organism: Chelidonichthys spinosus; assembly: GCA_029853015.1. NCBI lineage: Eukaryota > Metazoa > Chordata > Actinopteri > Perciformes > Triglidae > Chelidonichthys > Chelidonichthys spinosus. Next base: position 2,842,959 of record CM056838.1, on the reverse strand, counting down.
CCCCCTCCACTGCCAACCACTGCTGCTGCTGCTGCAGATCCCCCCCGCTGTGCCTGAAGGACGTCGGAGCAGCCCGCGACGTCCACCCTCTCCTCGGGCTGCCGTCCTTCACAATCGCCCGCTAATTGGCAAACTCCCAAATTTAATCAGCTCTGTGATTGCTGCTGAAACCTAGAAATAGTCGAGAGAGGATAAAAAAAAAAAAACAGGAGTACTCCTCCGGTCTCCCCGGCTCCGTCATGGCTACTCTGGCTGAATCAGGGTTCGCCAGGCGGCCGAGTGATTGACGGAGAGAGACTATGAATAAGAAAAAGCAAAACATTAGAGCTTGATTAGCAGAGAGAGAGCAGCCTATTGAGTTTACATGCCGGTAGTGTATGCATGCACCCCCCCCCTTCATCCAGCTCCACCCCCGAGGACGGAGAAGGCGTGTAGCGCTCGCGTCCACAGAGGGTTCTCAACACCGCCGTGCATTTTACTGCTTGTAAAGCAATCATTTCCACCACCATACACCCCCCCACCCCCCCACCCTCACTGCTGGGACTGCTGAGTCAGCCTCACCTTCATATGGAGAGTGGCTCCCTCAACCGAGACGTTATTGATTTGCCCCGTTTGTAAGGGGGAAATGTTCCCAAACCTCTCAGGCCAATTCTGCTGCGCTGCACAGCCACGAGCACCGCCGGGCATCGAGAGGGAGGGAGGGAAAACATAAACATAAACATTACTGCCTTCACACACACACACACACACACACACACACACACACACACTAGCTTGCAGGCAGTCACACATGCATTCAGTGACATTATTAAACGTTAGATTGGAGCAAAAAAGAGAGAAAGAAAGGGGAAAAGAGTATGAACAACAACATAATTACACACATGGATAGAGAGGCACTTCTTGACACAAATGTAGAAATACACACACGTATTAGTGGTGCATCAGTTGACTTAGTGTGTGTGTGTGTGTGTGTGTGTGTGTGTGTGTGTGCTGCTGTGAACTAGAGTGTTAAAGATGTGGTCATTACAACATATAAGCTTCATACAGGCAGCAGATTGTCTCTTTCTTTTCCCTCCCTCTTGGTTTCTCTATCTCACCACCACCATACTGGTGGGAGTATCTCTCACACACACACACACACACACACACACACTCTGACTCACTTTTTTTTTTTTTGCTAGAGCACACACTTTACTTCAATGTGGGCCCGGGCCAGTGAGCTACATCATTGCTTCATTTGGATCAAACTCCAGAGCTCAGGAGTCATTTATCTACATAGTGTGTGTGTGTGTGTGTGTGTGTGTGTGTGTGTGTGTAACCTTCAGGCTTTCCCACTCTTTGCCACTGGGAGAAATCAATGCCAGGGTGTAGAACAAAGAGAAAAAGCCCCCCCTCTGACTTCACCAAGGTAGAAGATTTGAATAATTTATTTGTTATTCTTCTGCTGTAGACAATTCATCAATGTGCAGACATTATAGGGGGGGAGAATGGTGTGCTTTTTATAACAAACATCCGAAATGTTTTTTTTTTGTGTCATGCAATCCATGAATACCTGAGAGAAGTTGCTGTACGTTGTAGCAGGAAAAAAAATCCATAATTGCATTTGGACAAAAAAAAAACATGTTGTTTTTCTTCCCTGACAGCAGAGGCTTATTTCAGACCCTTTAATTTGTCGGCGTGCTCCTACCAGGGCATTTATTCAGGTGTAAGTAGTTGCCCTGATATTGAACCCGATCATTCACACTTTTAAACCAATCTCCATTACCGCCTCTTTGTTGCACTGCAGCACCTCGCAATCTTCTTATTTGCTGTAAAAAGAAGCGTGGCGGCGGCGGCCGCCGCCAAAGGAAGAGCACTCTCGTATTAAAAAAATAAATAAATGTCAAGGAGATTTAGACAGCTGCAAAATTCATGAGGTGGGAGTTTGCTATCATCAGCATGTCTGTGTTTGTCTAAGTCTGGAGCTTTCCCCCCTAAAAAACCTTCTTGGGTATCAAGGATTTAGCGTGTCCCTCACATGTGTCCCAGTAGTGTCTGATGGTATCTCACCACGACTGTCTGCACTCGCAGCTTCTGAATTTCCTGTCACACACACATATAGGTATGGGCACACACACACACACACACAGCCCCTCGGTGTCTCGCTATCCTGTTTTCCCCATCTCCTGTGACTCCATCTAGCTGGTACTTGCTTGAGTGACAGCTCTTGGTTTGTCTGGGTATCCGTGGTTACAGCCGGGGGCCAGAGCCGGGGGGACTCGGACCTGTCAGCACTCTGAATCCTGAAACCGGAGATGGATGGCCAGGAGCCACCTCTGCCCTCAGCTGTGTGCTCTGCTCCTCTTCTCTCCTGCCCCCCCCCCCCCCCCTCCTCTCTTTATCCCAGAAGCCTCCTCCGCCCACGCAGAGCCAGAAAGTAGAGCCAAATGTGTCTCGTTACCTGGTAGCGGAGGCAAAGATCCGCTGGTGGGTAGAATGAGACTGATTTCTATATTAAAGTGAAGTACAAATCTGTGGCTCTCTCAGGAAAGTACTTGATTGAGTTATCATTACTATTATTATCTCCGCTAGGGGGATCATGCAATCAGTGGTGGGTGGGTGCGTCTGTCTGTCCGGGGATAATCTCACTTTCTGCTGCAGGAAACGATGTGATATTTGAGGTGAACAGATATGGCTGCACGCTCGAGGACCTCTGGTGGTTTTCGGTGACTCAAACTTTCCCAAAACACCTCTGATTTCCTGTCTTGTATTGCCTTTTGATGCCTTGTTTGGCGAACCACTAACGGATCTACCAATTCAGTTTAATTTAGTTTCTCTGTCTTGTGTTTTACACGACGGCTTTGAGACGATAGACTGCTCATCATCGCTTGTTTTTGAGCTGGAATGAAGTGTTTCATGATGCATAAAGCCTGTTTGGTATCTGGGTGAGGGGGTTGGACGCCCCATTGTGGGTTGTATTCATTCAATCAAACAATACAACAGCAGCTTCTGCAGACTAGTTATGGGAAGAGGTAGGATTTTATCAGGGATCAAAAAACCCTATAATAATTTAATAGTGTGTGAATTTCCATTATTAGGACAAACATAGATATCATCATGAGTGACTTAGGATGTCCAGCTCGCTTTTCCAGGGAGAACTTATGATTTATGATCATCTTATTTAAGATGATTTAATTGTTTTTCCAAAAAGATATAAGAATATCTGCTCCTGGACAAAAATGGAAAGTGATTGCCGTGTGTTTTTAGTGCAGGAGTCGAGCCGTCGCAGCGTTTTGCCAGCTGGTTCTGTTAAACCTGATTCCCGTGCTAACAACCAGGATTAGCGGTCCCAAAGGAGCGCCGGTTACACCAGATCAGGTGTCTGTCCGTCTCCGGGTCTCTGCTTTGACAGAGACGTTGAACGCTGCTGGTATTGACTGTCACTCCAGAGCCCGAAGCGTCCGATAGAGGGGCAAAAAAAAAAGTGAAGGGCGATGAAGACGTGAGGAGAAGAAAGCTCAAGTGTGGGAGTGGCGGTTGTTTTGGACCGCCTGGGGCTCCGACGGCGAGGGGCGGGAGCGGCGCCGCCGGAGAGCGTGTGATCTCTCAACCAGCTAATGAGAATATTTAACATTTGCTGAGTCCACAGTGTGGTGGAAAGTCATTCATCACTCCGCTGATTCAGTTTATATGTCGAGTGTGCAAGATGCCATGGGGGTGGTCGCTGCTTTTAGTGGGGGGGGTTAATTGATCGTCTGGGATCTGCAGGAAGGATCTGAAGGAATTAGACATTTGGGAAAGGATGAGTGTTTCATTTTTTTATATCCTTACATTTAAAGCCTTATTTGTTGAAGAGTTACACACAAAATATACATTGAATATGAAAAAGCCAAGTAAAGAAGTCCTCTAAACTTATTAACTTTTCACAGTTTTGTACCATTGCATCCATTATCCTGGTCGACTATCTGTTAACGCAACACGGGCTAACATCCTTTAGTTTAGCACGATCACACTGGCTAATTAGCGCTAAAATGCAAAGTACAGCCGAGACTGATGGGAACGCCATTCGTTTTCTAAGTTTCATTAATTAAAATATCAAAATGATTACTGTATATTTCATCCAGGGAGGTGATGGGGACGTGAATGGTAATCCATCCAGTTACTTGTTTAGATATTCATTATTAGAATAATCTGAAATGAAAATAATAATTAGCCTTAACAAACAACACAATGCCACTAGGAAGTGATTAATTAACTCGTCTTCAAGGCCCAGAAATAGCTGGAAATATCATTCTATCGTCACTAAATACGTTATGGTTATATTATAACTTTGTGTTATACGCACAAATATTCTGATTAAAGTGCTGGAAATCCTTGAAAACCCTTAAATATTATTGTGATGTTTTCAAGGTTTGAAAAGTGCTTGGATGTAGACTAAAGGTCTATAAATGTGTGTTGTATGTGATGACATCTATGATAGAAAAGAGAAAAGAAGATCTCCATATCTGAGGGACTGAAAACAGCATTTCCTGACATTTCTTTATGAAAAATGACTTTTGATGATGAACAGATGATGAAAATAGTTGGTGATTATATTTCTGTGGATCTGTTAGTGGAATTAGTTTTCCTTTCATTTGTGGTCCTTCTGTAAAAAGCTGTCTCCAAACATCATGTTGGTTGTTTAGAGGACAATAACATCTCATTTAATGTGATGAACAAGTGACAGAATAAGTAGACTGAATACTGACCATTGGATTGGTACAAAGATGGAGTTTACCACAGCTGGAAGGTGCTGCAAAGGCATGGAAATGCACCTTGAAATCCTTGAAAAGCGCTTTGGAGAAGGTGTAAGAACCCTGGATGTGACAGCTGAACACTGTTGAGGAAAAAAATGCACCATTCCCTGCTATGAAATGCTTTTCACTGTAAAACTCTGCAGAAAAGAAGCATTAGAAGTGTGTGTTTGTGTGTGTGTGTGTGTGTGTGTGTGTGTGTGTGTGTGTGAGGAAACCAGACGTCAAGAAGGTATCTCTTAAGCCACGACCACTTCACAAACGTGTCTCGTCGGCTCCCGCTGTCGAGCGCCTGCAAAGGTCTGCTCCATTGTGGCTGAACAAACACGCACACGGCGCTCTTATTGCCCCGATAAGAGCTCAAAGGCTGCTTCCCCTTTCATGCGCTCTGCTCGGTGACCTTCACATAAGCGGCTTCCACGCACACTCGCTCAGACAGGAACACGGGCCGGCGCCGTGCACCCTCGCAAGACAGCGACGACGACGTTCCCTGACAAAAAAAAAAAAGTCTCAAGGGGCCCATCGCATGTCGCCGTGACGCGGCACACCGCTCAGTGACCGTGACATGACCTTCCTCGGTGCAGACTAGCCGCCGGGGTTAAAGCGAGGTGAGCGTGCACGCCAAGTGAGCGTGCACGCCAAGTGAGCGTGCACGCCGAGGCTCACATGTGACGAAGGACTGGTCCCGTAACGCAGCAGCAGCAGCAGCCATGGCACTCTACCTGACCCCTGCGGCGATGAGCATGAACATGAGCACTAAGGCTTAGGCAGCAGCCCGGCCCCCGGCCCCAGCCGGGCTCGGCAGCGGCGGCGAATGGGGCCCATGACTATTTAATGACCGTTTCCAGGGCAGAGGCCTGCAAATGCTAGTGTGTTAGCCCCACCGAGCATGAACCCACACCCGGGGAATTAACATGAACGAATGTTGACAGTGGCAACATGGGAGTCAGCGCTTCACTGCCAGAGTGTGATCTGTGATTGTACTCTACTTCTGAACAGGAGGGGGGGCGGGGTTCTTCTTCTTCTTCTGTTGCTCCGTGTAGATTCTTTATTTTCATGTCGAACGGCGCCTCGCAACAAAACCAACTCCCGGTGACCCCCTCCTCCCTCGTCCATTTTTAATGGGACATAACGGCGAAAGATCCATTTTTAAAAGGACGCGTGCATCGCTAACAGGGTTTCTATTTGTGAAGCGAATGTTCAGCAGGCCGCTTGTCTGTTGCAATCACGGGAGTTGAACAAGGAGCTTTCATAATTAGTAAGTCTTGTGGCACAGCTTGTTGGTGGTGAGTGCTGTCATATGGTATGACATATATGTGGCTAAAATGTAAAATCTGGTCTTTATTATGTGAATTATTGGATGGATTCTTCACAATTCACAATGCTGCAGATATGTTTTCATATTTATAGGTATTTATTTATTGATTAAGTCGTAAATAGTCGAAATCAATAGAGTATAGTGTATCTAAATCCCTGATGATTTTCATATATGGCCGGAGACTTTATGGATCGTCCGTCTGTCGCGTTCACTTGAATCCGTGGTAACTGATGGGTAGATGATACGACTTTATTGATCCCAGGAGTGAAATTAACAGGTCGTAGCAGCCAGACACATTCAAATACAATACAATAAAACAAACATATAGACGTAGACGGCACTAAAACACATTCTTTGAAAACAACAAATATTCAGATGCTAAAACTCAACCACAGGAAGCAACAACAAAAAAACACACACATTTAAGATGTACAATAAATTATTCAAGTGTTTCTGGAAGTTCTTGATGTGCAAACTGTATTGTTGTGAAGTCTAATAACACGTCTCCTGTATTGCTGCTTTACTCACCGGGGGTTGATTCATATATAGATATATTTCTGTGAGTGAAGCATCCAGGTTTCTCTGAATTTGTAGCTTCTTTCCAACAACATCCACAATCAAAGCATTGTGTATTTTTGTTTAGGCTGCAGCATCCTGTTTGGTTAGGGTCAGTTTTAGGGGTCCACCCTATTCCTCTGGTGGTCCACCACAAGCTCTTCGGTTTTGCGGATATTGAGATTCAGGCGATTGAAGTTTGTGCCGGGTGAAGAAGCTCTTAAATAAACTCGATTTAAAGACAGCTGGTTTGGGAAAATGACATATTTCTTACGAATTCTCCGAGTATCCCGTAACCTTCCTGACACGGTGCATTTGCAGGGGAGTAAAGCTGTCCGACTCCGCTGTGGGACGAGTGTTTCACGCTTCAGGCCGACTCTCAAATGACTCCGTGACACTTAAAGCTCAGCGTTTCCACGTGGCCCCTTTTGTGACTCTGTCTTCTAGCAGCTTTTTTTATGTGGGGAAGTGCACTCTTTCTATTGCCTTCGCCTGCAGCTCCGTTCTTTTTTTAGCTAACTGAGGAAACCCGAGGCTGAGAGAGGAAGGAGTCGGTAAATAAAATAAAAAGGATGAGTGCATTCGGTAGTGATGAGAGGGACGGGGTCAGATGCTGAATCAAAGTGTTGATTCTTACAAATCTAAGAAAAGCTGAGATTTGTTAATCTTCTACATACCTTCTATATACCTTTTACATACCTTCACAATACCTTCTATACTTTCTACATACCTTCTATATACTTTCTGCATACCTTCAACACCTTCTATATACCTTTTTACATACCTTTTTACATACCTTCACAATACCTACTATACTTTCTACATACCTTCTATATACCTTTACAATACCTTCTACATACTTTCTATACCTTCACAATACCGTCACAATACCTTCTATATACACCTTCTATATACCTTCTACACCTTCTATATACCTTTTACATACCTTTTTATATACCTTTACAATACCTTCTACATACTTTCTATACCTTCACAATATCTTCTACCAACTTCTATATACCTTCTACATACCTTCTACACACCTTGTAGTCCATCAGTCCTCATTTAAGTTACACTTTCAGTATAGATTGAAAGTGAGCATTATGTTCAAGGCAAATCACAGCAACATGATAAACCTCAGTGGCAGCTGTGGTGATTGTTTTATAGAACAAATGTTTCCACGAGTTCCTCGATATGGATTCATATAATTTTCTGATGACTCATGCTGCGCAGCATTCAAGCATGTTGATCCATTCAAATGTGGACTACCTCAGGTCCCCCACCCCCCCTTGCACTCGCCCCCTCGACGGAGCCAACCGGTGCAAAACTGACAAGTCATTGTCTTTTCCTAAGCCACAGTAATTCATCAGCACTCGAGGCGGCTTTGGCTGATTGCATTTTCGACAGAGCAATCTCCACCATGTCATAGAGAATCTGGCTTTTTATGGCGGCGTTGGAACTTTGATGCCAAATACAAGGGACAGTGAAGGCGAACACGGATAGTTCGCCACGCTGGGCTCTGATTGCAAATTGAAAACTCACTGTGTGTGTGTGTGTGTTAGAGTCTGTATTTGTACCTTCTTGAGATATGATGGGAGTTTTTCCATCCGCGGCTCCCTCGAGCCTTATTTCTTTCATCTCCTGAGATATTCATAAACCGTAGCAAAAATAATGGACACTGCGAACCACCTTTTATCCGAACGTCTTGTTTCCTTATTTTGTGTGTTTAAAAATACATCCTTTCCCTTCTTACCCCAATTTTGCCATCTCTGTGGCAAGAAAAATGGCAGCATTTTCCTACTATCTGACCGTTTTTGTGCTTACGCGTGTAAACCATGGAGGAGAAATAATGAGCGTGCAACGTTAAGATTTTTTGTTAAATGTCAGTGTGTTGCAGAGGTTCAACGCAGCCCGGGGAAATGTTTTCCCAGCAAACCTCCGGAGAGAGACGGGTTCTAACTGCTGATTGGGTTTGAGTTTTCAGAGGTAAAAAACAATCCGTGTGCTAATACTTCACCGTCATTTAGAGAAATGACCGTGAGAAGACAGATTTAAGGAAAAAATGAGTTGATAGCCTGAGGGGTATCCGACCTGGGAGCGCAGCTGAACACCCGCTGTGCATTATTCTGATGGGGTTCTCACCACCTTGAGGATTAAAAAAAGCCCAGACCCTTTGAACATCAGGGTTTTCCTAACTGAGAACGAACGCCATTAAAACTAAACTAACACCGGTGCTGCGAGATCTTAAACTCGTCTGTCTTCCTCACTTATATTCAAATGCCGACTCCTCGGTTTCACCTGCACCTTTTTTGCTCCACGCTTGATTAAATCCAATATGCTCCATCTAACTGCAGTCATTTGGAAATGGAGAGGCTTTTTTTAACGGAAAAAAAGATTTCCAGATTAAAGACCCGATGAATGCAAAGTATATATTGGTACTCTCCCGCCTGTTTCTAAATCTCTGCCCCCTTATTGCCTCCGTGTTAGAAGTGTATCTTCATTTGGAGGCAGTGATTTTTTTTTTAAAGAGAGCCCTCTTTTCCAATTTCCAGTTGGCTGCTGTGGTGCCAGCCCCGGAGTTCCCCCCCTCAATCAAAGCCCATATTCATCTCTGAACAATACAAGACACCAGACCACTGATTAGCCTGGATATAGCTGCGTGTTGTGCATCAATCACTTATTAAATGTATATTTGCTGCACTTCTGGGGCCCCGTATTTTTATTTCTTATGCTCACTGGACCAGCCGTGCTTTATTTTTCATTTACGGTAATAGATTAAAAAAACAATGTTGCCTTGTCTGATGGGTAACAGTCATGGAGTCCAGACGCCGCTGATTGAATTTCCCCTCATTATTACATTACTGCCATAAAGATGGCTCTCGGCGACGCGATGCGCCGTGTGAAGATCCACTTTAGTGAACCCCACCTCGCTCGTCCTCCCGCGGCTCCACCCGCCCGCGCCGCGTTTCAACCCGTCTCAGCAGTTTGGACATAATTGGTTGATGAAACTGAAATGGTTTTAGCGGCTGATGGGTGCCGATGCGGGTTTGCTTACGGAACGGCTTTCTGGGGTGATATCACAGTGAAGCAGCAAACCGGTCGCTCACACGTCAGATTAGTCCAATCAGATGTTTTATTGTCTTCAATCGATCTCAATAGCCATTCTACTTGCTTGTATTGCAGGAACTTGGGGGGGGGGGCAACGTGATACAGGGTCAGCATAAAGTTGGAATATTGTAAAGTCTTCTCTCACCTGGGTATAATTGTGACACATCATGTAAGCATTGCATCTGGTCACAACTGATGATTGATGCATTTAAATAGGAATAAACCCAGAGATTGTGTTTGATGCCGAGGTATCCATTACAACTTAGAAAGGTAGCAGATATGAGGATGTTCATTCTTTTGACTGACGCCTCCGGTTCGCAGAGGGCCGACTCAGACAGAAGAAACTCTTTGAGATGTTGACAAGCGTCCCATAAGAAGATTCAGGTCGGTCCTTTAACCCCCGATGCAGGGATCACCGGGTTTGAAGTCCAGCTGACAGAAACAAGTCATCTCAGATGTGGGGTTTTTATTTCATCTTACATTTTTAGCGCAACCTTGGTTTGAAAAAAAAGGATTTTCATAATAGTATTCGCTGTACTTCATGCAAGCTTTTATGGACTCAGAAAGAATCCAATGCAACTGAGCTGCCGTGTCGGAATCGAACAAATCTGCATTGTTGAGAAGCCGAGGGAACAAATCGCCTCGTAAGCGGCCGCCGGAGACGCACATGCAAAAATGTATAAAAAGCCTTCAGAGCAAAGAGCAGCAGGGAAGGACAGAGGTGGATGCAAATGAAGAAGGGAAGGGCTGTTTAATACATGGTGATTAGACGCCGCGGTGACCTTTACCAGCCGACGCCATGAGATGCGTCCGCATGGAGCGGCGCCCCCTCTGGAAATAAGAACCGGTATGAAGTGAAGTCCAGCAAACAGACAGTGAGTTGATGCCACAGAAGCTCCAGGGAAGAGATTATTCATCTCGTCAAGCACACATTCTTTTAACCTCCTTATTTATTTATTTCTGTCATACACAGCTTTGGTAATTGCATTTTGCTCTCAGGGAAAAATGCTGCCAATTCAATCTCTCCCCTTGTTTTGTTGAGTTTTTTTGAGTTTGTTTGGACGCATATATTAATAAATTGAACACGTATCCCTGATTGTACAGGCCCTCTCATCCAAATGCATTAGTCATTTTGGGAGATAAAACCAATTTCAAAAGCCGCTGATGCAGATGGATTTGTCCAACAGATAACTTTGTTTGGATCGTCTCTTGCCTCTGTTTAAAATGCTGAATATGTGACGATGATGATGAATATTATTGTCTTGTTTGAATGTGACTGACGCTCACATCCTGCAGGTTTTTTTTAACATGAAATGATTCATCCACTGTTTGTGAAATGTAATGGAAACGCTGACTAACTAGACTCCCTTACTCCGGTTTAACAATCACAACATAGCAAGTAACCTAGACCAGATCCACTCCTTTCAAAATAAAAGCCCTAAATATAAACACTGCATAACCAACTTCACTCTCAGAGTATTTTGCTCTTAGGAACTAAAATAAACCGTGCTTTTGTCCTTTCAAAAACCAGAAACAAAATTTCAAAACTGCAAAGAACGGATGAAAGTAAGCTGCAGATACTTATTAGCATTATTACTTAGCATTATTTCCAGAGAGTGTTTTAGTGGCTTCCTACACTCTCAATACTCCGTAGTATTTTTGTGTGGACGTCGGCCCAGGAGGAACAGTGTAGCAGAATTTAGCGTTAGCGTCTCGGTCCTGCTCGGTTTGGAGTTGCGTTAATGTATTGTTGTATATAAGTATATGTTGTCCTCATCCTGAAAACCTTTTCTCTTGTAACGTTGAGTGAAAGCCTACTGTTTAAAAATACATTTGGTTTGTAAGCTTGGCAGCCAAACAAGTTATGAATAAATATATTTAAATACGAGGAGTTTATTTAGCTGTCTTGACGTTAGCTAATGTAGCCGTCTGCACATTAAAATGAGTAAGCTGTTGTAATACTACTTAGTCATGGGGACGGACTAAACAGTTTTAAATATATATATATTTTTTACATGCTAAACAGGTTTCTCGGGTGTTGCATCATAATATATCAAATGAGCTCTTTTTTAAAAATATTCATCCTCCCAACTCCCATATTCCTCACGAAGCAGACTTCTGAGTCCTGGTTTCACCTGAGGCCTGGTCTGGCTTTTTCAAGACCCCAAACAGAGTTCAAAGTCGAGAAAACCGATGTCGAAGTCCAGACCACTGACCGCCAGGAAACGATTTGTCTTTAAAAACACTTGCATGGCATTATGGAAATGACCAAAAAAAAAAAAAAAGCACAACTTTTTTGCAGCGTGTTCAGGCCAAAGATGAAATGAAATGAGAAAATCCTCCCAAAGCGGATTTCTTTCCCCGGCGCTGAGCGTACGGTTCTACCTTGAACTCCGAAGCCCCTCGCACAGAATAACTGCTGAGGCGTACGTTCACCTTCTTTCTCTTTTTCTGTCCGATCGATAAAGAGGAGAGGAAATAATGAGGGAGAAAATCCAGACTAAACAGGACAAAAGAGAAAGAGGAGAGAAGAGAGACTAAGTACACATGGAGTCTGGTACTGGATGAATACAGTCCTCCACATACTGGACTACAGCATGACCCACACACACACACACACACACAAACAAACAAACACACACACACACACACACACACACAGGGGTCCACAGCTGTGGCCATTTATTGTGGTTTGTTGAACACGAATGCTCACCGGATCAAACCCACTTCAGTGGCTGCAGCTCTTTGTTATTAACAATGCACAGCTGTATCGTGTGTGTGTGTGTGTGTGTGTGTAACATCTGTTTCCATACATGCATCGTGTGCTTCCCCTTATGCACGTACGTGTGAGAGAAAGTGTAGGTCGTGTTTCTAATATCGCGTTCTTGTCCGTACGTTTGAGTCAAAAACTCAAACTACTGCATTCGTTCTGATCAAAAACTAGATTTCAGATATTTGGTTGAAGAGTTACCGCACATTTGAACATGAATTTTAAACCATAGAGTAAAAGCTACTACTGTAACGGCATCATCAAATCGGCATTTTGCGGTGTGTGGACTGGAAATTGAGCCAAACTTGGCGAAGTGGTTTTAGAGACCCATCGTTGGTGATTTCCTTTGCAGAGTTCGATGAATCTAGCGGTTATCTAGCTAGCGTTAGCTGGCTGATTCCACCATGATTTTTACGACGGGCAAACCATACAGAAGTGGGCGGTTTCATCTCTCTTAGTTCCTGCATATTTGTCAAAATGCTGCGGTGGATGGACAAACTTCCTTGGACCCGAAGCTGGCTCCACTTTTTATATCCCCTGAGATTGGAGTCGGACAAAAAGAAGCAATTTGGAGCCGTCTTCCTCGAAGCATTCTGGCGTTTTCATAAAAGGTAGCCTGTAATTAACGAGGTAAAAGCAAAATGTCAACATTTTCTGCCTTTTGTCCCACGTTTCTCCGGCGGCATTCTGCTCTGAATAGATGATACCAACCCACTCTGTTCTGACATTTCCTTGAATAAATGATTAAAAAAAGAACACATTTCAGAATGAGGGGGAGAAAACAGGAATTAATAAGTCGTAGGTGGAGGCTTTGACAAACGGCAGCCGGATGGCGGTGACCTCACACGTCCGGTTTCCGTGTGGTGATGATGAGGCGGTGCTTGTGGTACAAATACAGTAAACACATTTTTACGGTGCAGGCGGGGGGATGTTGGTTCTGAGCCGGGGAAGGGGAGGCCGTCCCCAGCCGGGGAGGCTGACTGAGAGTTTTGGGCCACGGCTGTGACAGGAACAGACCCTGGGAGACGGCTAGAAAACACGGCGGAGATGTTGCATTTTAAGGTGGATGTTGCAGTATTTATTTGTGTTTGTGTACGATGGGAAAAAAAGGACGGAGGACGTGACGTTTTCTTATCTCTTGTGGTAGTAACGGTACTTTCTCTGCAGCCTTATGTGTGGTTGGATTCAGGGAGGGTTCATTAGGGATTTTGCCTCGGACCAGAATATATAATACACTGTAATGGTGTGTCTTGAGCAGGTGCTTTAACTCTCCTTGGCGCCTTTTAATGGGTTGCTTAAGAAGAGAGAATTGATTTCCTGGCTTTCCATCGGAGATGCACTGAGGGGCTACTATAGCATCACATGTTTGTAAGTTTGTGAGTGTGTGTGTGTGTGTGTGAGAGAGAGTCAGACTTGCAGAAAGGGAGAGTTTAGTTTCCCTGGTGAGTTGGCTGGCGGTGTGTTGGCTGGCGGTCGGAGGCGAAGCAGCGGCGGCGGCGGCGGCGGTCGGAGGTGGAGAGATGGCGATAAGCCCCTTCAGAGTCAGACAATAGACACCATAATGCTGTCGGAATTAACGACTGGCATTCCATCGTTCCTCATCTGATTAAGACCCAGTGACAATCTCCCTGCTACAGTCTCTAGTTGTCACCAGCTATGACTAATGAACTGTGGTATCCCTCTCCCTCTCCCCCTCTCTCTCCCCCCTCGCCTCACCCTCTCTCTTCACTTCACGCTCTATCGATTATTGAAATACTCCCCGATCCCTTCCATTCTTAACACTCTCCCTCTCTCTCTCTTTTTTGCTCCTTTCTTTTGCCTCGCTCGCTCTCCTGCTGTCCTTTATCTTGTTCCATTCATTTGGCTAATTTGATATTTGGAGTTGATAGGAGCTCTGAATGGAGGCCTGTGTTTTCACATACATTTGTCTCCATCTCCCGAGCCACTCATTTCTATGTCTCTCTCTCTCTCTCTCTCTCTCTCTCTCTCTCTCTCCCCCCGTTCCCCTCTCTCTCTTCCAGTGCAGCAATAATGAAATCAGGCTGCAGCCCTTCATCTATATTAACGGCATTTTCGGGTCTAAGAGAGACTAACAGCCTGCTAATTCTCTGCCTCTGATTCGTTAAACTGACAGACATTTGCATAATTTAGCCCTCTCCTCCTCCTCCTCCTCCTCCTCAAAGGTCTGAGACGCTTCTGTCATCGCACAGCATTGGAAGCTGTCAACATAATGGCTTGTTTGATCAGATTTGAATATTTGTTTAGAGATTTCAGCGAGAATCTCAGAAATGTGCCTCCTGAAAAAGCCCATTGATTTCGGAGAGTAATTAAATTGATCTGAACACAGAAGAGTTAAATGTTTAGTTGAGTTTCTTCTTTTCTCCCTCCTGACAAGTTAACCTAATTCTGTTTTTCTTTTTCGTACGTCTCTGATTCGTCTCACCTTCAGGGTCTACTTCACTATTCAAGCACTCCCACTCTCTCCCACTCTCCCCTCCCCAAAATGTGCCCATGTCGTCGGGGAGGGGGGGAGGGATTCTTCATCTCCTGTGATGCTGACAGAGATGAGCGGCGGCGGGTGGCATCGCTTTAAAGCGTTTGCTTTTTGAGTGGCTGCGTCTCGAGGCTCACAGCACTCCCAGTGAATAATGTACGGACGCGCGGTCACATGTGCATCAGTCCGCCAAAAAAACCCACTTGATCTCCGTGGATTCCCTCCAGGTCACGCCTCCGTCTCACCGCCTGCATACAGGTGTTTCCATTAACCTTGAGGGCCGTCTCCAGGTAGCTTCATTAGCTTCAGCATGATTAGCTCTGTGCAGACTACACACACACACACACACACACACACACACACACACACACACACACACACACACACACACCTCCTTCCCCCGGCCTCCCTGGCCTCCATTGTCAGAGGGCACCGGTGATGTAGTCATGCTTTTCACCATAGATAAGTGGCTGTGTGTGGGAATGTGAAGTGTGTGTGTGTGTGTGTGTGTGTGTCTGCCTCCATGCATTAATGAAGAGATGCGGTTCCAGGTGCCCTCTGTGACAAAGAGAAAGTGAGGGAATCTAGTGAGGAGGAGGAGGGTAATATGGTTTGGCATTCCCCCCCTCTAACGGTGCTTCGGTCTCGCTGGGATTATCCAACCGGCGTGTCACGGTCGTTAAACCGCACTGTGCCGGAGGGAAGGGGCGTGCTGGAGGGGGGGTTACAAGGTTTGCAAGGTGGAGGTGTCAGGAGTGGAGAGGAAAATGTTCTCCCCAAAAAAAAAACACCCGGAAGGTATGCGACCTTTATCAAATTGAAGCGGCCCGAGGGAGTGCATGAAATAGCAGCCCTCTAACCCCCCCTCCTCCCCCGCCACCACCACCACCACCATGGGGGAGGGAGGGAGGGGTGGGGGGGGAGCAGACCGATGTCGGCCGTGAAGAATACAAACAAAAGATGCAAAACGTGATCCTGCATTCCTAAGATTCCACGCCTCGACAGGTGTTTCCATCACGGCTTGGCTCGTCATCCTTTTTGTTTTAATTCGACTTTACAGGGGCCAATTAAAAAAAACCCGTCTCCTAAAGAAAGCACTCTGCCCTACTTGACGGTTCTGGAGGGACTACTTGAGAAAGTGTTCCACTCTCCTGATGAAAAATGTCTGCAGAAATGTATAAAATCCTCGCTCGCCTCCAGAGAGCGGTTTGGCATTTTTGTTATACTGACGTCCCCGCCAGCTCTGCTTTTACAATACCTGTAAATTACTGCTCTGCTCTGAAGCCCCCCCGTCTCATCCCTCCCCCCGTCTCATCCCTCTTTGTTTCCTTTAACTTTCTTCCTTTTACACAACAAATCACACATCTGACTCGCGGCATCCTTTTACATTTAGCGGCATCTTTTCCACATCAATATGTTTTTTCCACGTCGTATCTCAGCTCTCCATCCATAAATAGTCCATAAATTCATAGTAGTGTTTTGTTTATTTCCTTCTGTACACAAACAAACCCCCCTGCCCTTTACATTTTCTGGCTCATCTGCTGTTTTTTCTCCCTCTGAACTGAGGGCCGACCCTCGGCAAACATATCAAATTCTACATTTCACAGCTTTTTTTCCCTTTTCTGCTGAGTGCAGGGAACACTATCCACATATTTATTCCTCCACTGGATGCAGGCTTCTCTCTGCTGGATTTGCTCTCTACATGCATGGCCATGTTTGTGCCACTGAAAGGTCAAAAGGCCACAGAAGTGCCCCCTCCCCCCCCTCCCCATTTGCTTTGCATGTGTTCCATTAGCATCGATTTCCCATTCCATGTGGAAGGTGCAGTTAATACCAGGCAAGTGTCTCGCCCTGTTTTATTTATGAACATGTGCCCGTGGAGACGTCCATTATCTTCAGCTTTTTTCCTTTTTTTTGAGTCTAGGAACTGGTAGAGGACTATCTCGTCCATTTAAGCCCATTTTATTTTCATCCAGAACCCAAAGGTTGTCTGGATTACACCAGAGCTAACCCATAGCTCATATTCCAGCCATGGGATATGAAAAAAAAGAGCCCAGTTCAAAGACTTCACATCGGGCATTGGAAATGAGAAGCGGCTGGTTAAAAGCTTGCTTACAAGGAGGGGAAGCATTGACAAATCCTCCGCTTGTCCGTTGCAATTCCTTTGATGCCAATCAGACGATAAGACCGGCTCTTATTTGATGCCGATGAAACGGAAGCAAAGTGGCTTCGTCGTGGCCACATGTGTGCGTCTCGGGGTTCGGACTGCAGATCATTAGACCTACGTGTCATTAAAATGCGTGGCGTGGAATCCGGGATAAAAAAAAAACCGCCTTTTTAAAGGGAGAAGCAGACAGACGGGGCGAAGCGAAGGCTCCTCTTTGTGGTCGGCTAATTAAGATCAAATTGAAGGAATTGATTGTCGCAGTGTGTGTGTGTGTGTGTGTGTGTGTGTGTTTGTGCGGCTTTGGCCCCGTCAACAGTAATTTCAGGGAAGATGTGAAGCCAGCGAGAACAAAAGACGCCTCGGCCTGAGAAGACAACGCATCAAGACGCTTTAAGTCTAGAAAAACAAGACGCCGGCTTCCTGCGTCGAGTCGACCGTCGAAACGAGGGAAGGGAAAGTGTACATTTTATTATTCATAATGGATAAAATCATTTGCAAAGCACACTCGGGGTTGTGGAAGACGGATGAGTATTGTAGGGATGATTGCGGATAGAATGTTGGGAGTCTGGGTGAGGAGGTCTAGAGCAGGGGTCTCAGACTCACGGAACCATATTTTGGTGTTTTTTCTTCAACGACTCACTTTATCTGCGTGAGTCATTGCCCTGTGTGTTTCGTATGTTTTAACCATAGCTCAGGCTCATGACAACTACACGAATTAGCAACGTTGGTCACTTGTACCGTCCAGACTATTGATCACACCTGAATATAGTGTATAGTGTATAGGAGGAGGAAGTAAGAGACGCCTATGTTCTGAAGAACCGTTCGTGTTCTGAATTGTTATCAGCAAAGATTGAGAGGATTGGATCGGTTGTACTTTGGAATACTTGAACCCCTGTTTTTGTGGAATACTTGATGCGGCCCAGACTCCACCTCCAGCGGCCCACAGGTGAGTTTGAGACCCCTGGTCTGGAGGACGCCTAATGACGATAGGCAGAGTGTCGTGGGCAGGGAATCAGTTGCCTGGTATTGATTATGCTGAGACGAAGGACCATTTTGCTTGACTTGTGCTTTGCTTTTGCTTGACGCCAGAGAGGAGCTGTTTAACCGGCACCTGTGCAAGACTGGACCCAGTAGCGAACCAAACCATGACGCCATTGCACTGAAATGTTGGTATATTATATAGCATATATATATATATATATATATATATATATATACAGTATATACCCAATGTAAAGACATATTTCATCCAAAGAGGGAGACGTTTCGCCGTTATAAGTGAGTTTAGCCGACGAGCTAGCAGCCTCATCAGACCGTGGAAGCGAAGGTCTCGGGTGTTGAATTTCAAACGGCGAATGTTTTACGAACCTGCAGCGAGGGGCCGTTCCTCCGGTTTCCTCCAGACGCTCATCACTCACTTCGCTGTCACTCCCACAAATTGTATTCAAGGCTTTGATTTAGCTGATGTCATGAAATCTCTCAAGTGGTAAAACGAATCTCTGATTGTTATTAAATAGGATGATCCGTTTCACCTGTATGTCCCCCCCTCCCCCCCCCCCCCTTTTTACCCAGAGTGCACCTGCACTTTGACACTTGTCCAGTTGCGCATTGACGCTATATGTCACAGGCCGGTCAGCCGCTTCCATTTACCTCGTACATTTATCTCCATTTGCCCACCCATTAATCTCCCTTTACTGTAAACCCATCCGGCGACTGGCTAGCCGGAGCAGATGAGACGCCCCATTACTTATTTAGCACCACTTTAAAGGGGACCCGAGTCAATCGAGGAGCCGCTCTCGTTTACGGTAACATCGTTTTGCCGGAGCCCGGTCTTTTTGAAAAAACCCAGCGAGCGTCCGATGCGATGGAGTCAATGAAGAGACCCGGAGGATGCAGGGCCCCTGCGGTCGGAGACGTCGGAGAAGGTCAACCTGCCGGGGCGGCGTGTAATCCGGTGGCTCCGTGGACGGTGACAGGCCGACAGATCGGTGTCGCCGAGGAGGAAAATGTTGGCCTGGCCTTCAATATCCTCTCAATCGATGTGACCAGGAGAGGAGCGGGAGGGTTTTCTTTTTTTTACCCCTGTAATGAAATCTGGTTCTGATATTATAGTGGATCCTTGATCTGAGCGGGGGCAGGTTTGATGCATTGAGAGCTCATGAGAAAGGACACACGATAAGAGGTTTGTAGAGGGGAGGGAGGGGAGGAGGAGGGGGAGAGGGAGGGGAGGGAGGAGGGAGAGGGAGGAGGGTGAGGGAGGGGGGAGAGGGAGGAGGGTGAGGGAGGAGAGAGAGGGAGAGATAGAGATGGGGGAGAGAGGGAGAGGGGATATGCTTTCGAACCAGCCAGGCTTTTCTCTGGTGTGTGTGTGTGTGTGTGTGTGTGTGTTTGTGTGTGTGTGTGTGTGTTGTGTGTGTGTGACACTTTACCCAACCTATCAGGATTCACCTGCTTTTATCTGAGTGCAGAGACCGACTGTCCAGGCCTATACATCACAGCTCCACACACACGCACACACACACACACACACACACACACACACACACACACACACAACACACACACACTCCTTGGTGCTATATATTTCTGTGTATCACCCTCTGACACTCTGGCAACATATTAAAAAGAGGAATAGTGGCTGCTCTCTGTTATTGCCCGAAAGTGATTTACAATGTGTCCACATTCACACCTTATTGATTAAAGAACATGTGTGTGTGTGTGTGTGTGTGTGTGTGTGTGTGTGTGTGTGTGTGTGTGTGTGAGTGTGTCTTTCACCTTTTTCTCCATCTCCCTGGGCTTTCTCATTCTCCCCTCTCTGTCATTGCGTTTCCTCCTCCTCCTCCTCACACTTCTCCTTCTCCCCTTTCTCTCCTCCTTTTATCTCTCACTTCACTTCTGCTATCTGTGATGTTGCCCAGAAACCTCCCCCCTCTCTCCCCCTCTCTCCCCCTTTCTCTCTCATATCTCATCTGCGTTGCCCCCAGACTCATGTGTGAGTACAGCTGAGACGTGGGTGAGAGAGGGGGGGAGGGAGGGAGGGAGGGAGGGGGGAGAAAATGAGACAAGAAGAAAGAAAAAATACATCCCACTGAAATGTTATCTTCTGTAGCTGCAGCACAATTAATTTATTCAAATAATCACGAGCCAAAACAAAACCATGCAGTTATTACTACAGGTTTGTGTCACCCAAGGAGAATTTAAAAATAAGACATCCTCCAACACCCGTCTGATACTTCTATTTTTTTTTATACCAAGAAAATTCATTATAAACTCACTCCACCCAAAAAAAAAAAAACAGTTTAAAAGACGCTCCCAGAGCTCAAGATTTAAGAAGTTAGCATTGTCAGCCACACCAATGGGATTTCTGCTCAACATTAGCATGTTAGCATAGCTGTCATTGTAAAGGTAGCACTACGAGGAAAGCAAATGTTTGGTTTATGACCTAACGAAGCATGTGCATTTTGTTTATTTTGCTAATTTGGAAATATTTTCACGCTAACACGCTAAACATTAGCATGTTAGCATTGATAACATGTTAGCATGCACTTCAAAGCAAATATTTGCTTTTAGGACCAACAACTGATAGCATTGCTTGACACTTTTTCCTGCTAAAAAATAAATCTAAACCAAGGAGGAACACTTGAAAACAACACCAAGCGTTAAACCTGCTAACCATCGTGAGCTTGCTAGCGTAATAATTAGCATGCTGACGGAAGCAACACTCGTACGGCTCCACAGAGAGACTCTTCGTTTTGTTGCTTAATGAACGACTGCGGTGATTCATTGCTCCTCCAAATCAATTATCTTTCTGCCCATCGGCTAATCGATGAGCTCACGTCCGTAGGAGACCTCCGCCACAGATCGTAACAGTCAAGTCAGCAACCGTAGCCTCGTCCAAAGACTCCCAGACTTACTTACGCATAATTACACCACCATCCAATCAGGATCTCCTTCGCTCAGCTTTTTTTTTTCCTGCTCTCGGCGTTCAGCTAATTTCTCTTTTTCCGAGTCGAGGAGAAAATGTTAATAACTGTCGCGAGTCGTCCGACCTTCATCCCGCCGACGATGGTGAGGAGGGTCGCAAATCCATGTCGAATGACGCAAAGCGCCCCATTGGGGTTTAATTCACTCCGTCGGCGTGACGGAGGTATAAAACTACACTGTGACAGAACACATTCCTCTCGTCGCCACCTCCTGCTACAATTTAGTTTACGCCTCATTCTCCTTATCATTACCCCTCGCCTTCCTCTTTCTTTTCCTCTCTTTTTTTTTGGTCATTTCAGTAGTGGCCCTCCTTTTTATTTGTTCATTCCACTTGCCTAGGCTGTCTCCCGGGCCATTAATCTATACAGCTCCCAACCGCTCCTCTGGGCCAGACCGGGCTGCAGCGCCGCTCACTTTGCGCTCTGAAAGGCCACTGTGTTCACACAGATATGAGACGACGGACAGAGACAGAGAATGGCTTTTAGAGAAATCACCCAGAGACATGAGATAAGTAGGGAAGAAAGAGAAAGAGAAGGAGGAGGAAGGATGGGGATGGGGGGGGGGGGGAAATAACGCCGCCGCCCCCTCCTTCCTCGTTTCATGTCATATCAGCCAGGAGTGACAGAATCCTGTATTTGAGTGAGTGAGATGATGTCGCCCCGAACAACTGCAGCCGAGGTTACCGCGGCGACTGCCCTTTTGAAAAGGTTGAGATTTGAGAAGATTAATATGCCGTTGGATCCCTATGGGGGGGTATCCGGCCCCTGGACACGTCAGCGGTGATGGGGGGGGGGCGCCTTTCTATTTCCGCTACATGGGACCTCAGTATGAATTTTTAAAGATAATTTTTCATGCAAAAAAAACTGTGATTTATGGCGAAGAAGTTTGATATTGGTAGGTTTTGTGTGAGGGTTAGCGATTCCTCGTCTTCTCATCGGACGGGAACCGAAAGCATGACCAGCCGTACCTGCTGGAACATTCAGGAACACCTTGGTTTGATCGGCACTGAGTCGCTGTGAGAGAGGGTGATGATGTCACATACGCCACGTGTAGTCACATTGTGTTTCCTCTACAGCCTTAAACTGATCAAGTGCACAATAAACGGTCAAACTCTTCATGTGAAACATTTTAATTTAAATCCACAAACAACATATTTATTATAATTATATTAATATAAATTATATTATCTGCATTGATACCCATACATTTGTTACCATCTCAGAGGTCCCATGGGGGTCTAGCATCCGTCCCTAGCATCTCCATCCAGATCATACGTACTGATGGCGGTCGGACCGGAGGCTCCGGCGTTTAGCCGTGATAGAAAGTATCATCCCGTACTCGGTTTGAATTCTGAACTCATTTTGTTCCAGACTCTCTAAGAACGAACATCTTTGATTTATTAAGATATTTGCTATTTTTTTTTACCGTTTGTACACAAACTCACTTATGCTAAAATGTCCCTGAACAGTTTTCTTTTTACATGCAAATGATTATTATTTTTTCTTCGTGAAGTGAGTGCCTTCAATCAAGGGAATAAACATAAGAAGAACAGTGGAAATCAAATGATTGCACGCGTTATGAATCGACGTTCTCTCCAACGAGTGTTCCGCCTGTTACCGGCCCGCTCCGTTTTATTTCCCGGGGATTTTTCCAAAACACAATATTTCCTTGACTTCACCTCCTCGAGTTAAACTCGATGTTCTCCCCAGGGAGTCGGGTTGTTACTGTTGCCGGCGCTGTCAGACCGATGCTCCCTCCCCCCGGAGGAACCTGCAGCCTTTCCCACGCCGCCACATATTCGCCACGCAGGTGTTCTTCAGCAGGAATCCCCGTCCTCGACCTTGACCTCGACCTCAGAGGGGGGAGATAAGAGAGTACGACGGAGTACGACTCGCAGCGGTGTACGCCGTGTTCTCAGACACCCGTGTGGGGATTCAGACCAGCGAGTTTTCCTTCCCGCTGTCAGGAGGCGAAGCGTAAAGCTCTAACAGGGTTCACACTCGCATCCTCTAAGACTTAACGATGAGTTTTAATGAAGGCGTTTCTTTAAGTCTTGACTTCCTTCTCGGCTAAATCTCTTCTCTCTGCTCAGATTTTCTGATTGTTTTGTGTAAATTTTCATACATTTTACTTTTTCTTCACCCTCTGGATGGATACTCTCCTGACCTGTGGTTTGGGGTGGGGGTGGGGGGGTCAACCACCTTGCTCAAGGGCTCCTCGCTGCAGCACTGATGTAAAAGGAGAGGGCCGACCTAAATTTGGCGCCTTTTTGTTCCGTGCTTCCAGGAGGGTCAAGATCCAACCCGCCCTCCCCGGAGCATCGCTATGGTAATGACGGTGGAAGAGCGCAGTCGGGGAAACACAAGACACGCGGGGCGTCTCCATGGCGACTGATAAGATGTCATGAACCCTGCTGGCGGCGAACCCTCCTCTGTAGCCGAGGATGCCGACGGGCTCGCAAAGTCCTCACCAAGTAGTAAATCACTCGCCGCTGCTCTCGCCGCTCGTCCACCTCGTCTCCCGGTTTAATTCCCCCTCCAGTCCCTTTTGTTTCCACTCGCCCGTTGCCGCCCCGTCTCCGTTATCGATGTTTCTATCTCTCTTGATCTCTCCTGCAGCCCCGGCCGTGCTCTCTAAGCCGGCGGCGTTGAAAGAGATGGATGCCCACTGCCCCTCGCTAATCTCCGCCGCAGCCATTTAGATAATTAAGTCACTATTCTTGCGATTGCCTCGTGAAACACACACACACACACACACAAATATGATCGCTTGTCCTCGTAGTTACAGCAGAACGTGTCAGGTTTTGTGTGTGTGTGTGTTTGTGTGTGTTTGTTTTGATGCCGTTGTTGGTTTTGATTTAGAGAACAGAGAAATCTGCAAAAAGGATGCAGCGCGGAGAGAAAGGCGACAGCTGCCATGGGCCACAGAGACTACACACACACACACACACACACACACACACACACACACATACATGCACATACATACATAAACACGCTGCGTGATTGGCAGCTGGAAGTCTGCCTCTCCGTGTGGAAGAGAAGCGTTGGATGGGAACGCCGCGGGGTTTCCGGCTCCGTGTCTTGCCGTTGTGATAATGTGGCGTTTTGTTGAAAAGTGTTTTAATTAACCGAGCGGCGTGCCGTTGGTTGGACGGCGGCGAGCGGCGCCTCTCTCTCCCTCGGGCTCATCACATGGCTTGGATACTGAGGACTCGAACACTGGCAGGATGAGACTCACCTGGTCAGTGCAGCGTTTCTAACCCCGCAGTCATTGGACGGCCCCCATGCTGCTTCCATCACGCCAACAGGAAAACAAACGCAGCCGGAGTGTTGGATCTGCAGGAAACCAGCAGCTTGGAATGCCATGCTCATGTCCAATCCCTGAAAACACACACACACACACACACACACACACATATACGTTTTACTTATACACTAAGTTTGCTGTCACCAGTGCAGCTCTATGCAATATTTCTTCTCTCTTGTCCTCATCTCCTTTTTTTCATGTCTTATCCTCGCTGTCTACACTTTATCCCCCTTACTTTTTTCTTTTTCATTATCCGCTTTGAATGATCTGGCCTTTTCTTCGCCTGCTTTCTCACAGAGGAGATGATCAGGATGTCTGTCTCGGGCAAAAAGGAGGCAGTGTGTTCATGTCTGCAGCGCCAGTGTTTCATCCGTCGAGGTGTAGAGATTAAAAATCTCTCCTCATCGTCTCCTCCTCCCACCTGTGGGGGAAATCCTAATAGGCGGATGTGATAAGGAAATGTGAGGCGCCTGGATTTCAGATTAGCGTCGCTCAGAATCGCTCAGCTCGTGTTTACGTGACCACCGGGCTGCTGACTTGCTGAGTGGACTTACAACATATAGGGGACGCGCTGGCCGTCTCCATGGCGACGGCAACGAGGTCATGATGATGACAGGTGGCCTCCTTCTTCTGATTCTTCTTCTGATCCTCCTGATTCTACTTCTTCTGATTCTTCTTCTACTTCTTCTATTTCTGATTCTTCTTCTACTTCTTCTGATTCTTCTTCTACTTCTTCTATTTCTGATTCTTCTATTTCTTCTTCTACTTCTTGTAATTCTGATTCTTCTGATTCTTCTTCTGATTCTTCTTCTACTTCTTGTAATTCTGATTCTTCTGATTCTTCTTCTTTTTCTTCTGATTCGTCTTTTTCTACTTTTTCTTCTTCTTCTTCTCCTCTTTCTGCGTCTTGTTCTTCCTCCCCTCCTCCTCCTCCTCCTCCAGCATCTTCTGGCTCCGTTGGTGTTTATTTGATGTCAGAATGCTTCCCCGTTGTCCCATAGCAACGGCGACTGTTTAAGTAACACCAGCCTTCTAATCATCCGCTAAAATGGAAGCTATTTACGATCTTAATGGTGCCTAAGCTGGCGGCTTTGTTTGAGACGTGTTTTTTTTCTAATTTATTTATTTTTTTATGATCCACTGCTGACTGCGGCGCCGCGTCTCTGGATTCCACTCAGACCACTAATGAGGTGTAGGAATTGTAGCAAAGTACTAATTCCCCTCAAACCGCTGGGATTAATTGGACCTGCTAATGCTAAGAATCAATCCCAACGACGGGGGGCTCGTTGGTTTCCACGCCAGCAGGTAGCTGCATTCATCTCTGCTGCTCATCCCTGAAGATGGCTTCGTGTTTTCTCTCTCTGCAACACACACACACACACACACACACACACACCACATAAACCCCATTTGAGCTCATGAGATAGATGGGGGGGGGAACACTATTTTTTCCTTTCCTGTGTTGCCTTTCCTCCAGCTTTCATTTTATTTTCCTCCCGGTCTTTCCCCCCACACCTTCCTCTGCAACATCAATTAGGTTTCTCCGTATCTCGTCCTTAAGGTGGGGGGCTTAAAATACCCGGGAAGGCGGCTCTTTTTCAGTTAGCTTCATCAATCAATAAGAAGACGCTGGAAAGATAAAAAAAAAAAAAAAAACTCTCCAAATAAAGAAAATAATTTATTGCCTGTTCTCCGCACATCGCAGGTTTACGATGTTTTAGCGCCCATGTTGCCTAATTAATGTTTGTTTGTGCAGGTGTGTGTAGGTGTGTGTGTGTGTGTGTGTGTGTGAAGGCGTACAACAT
Source organism: Chelidonichthys spinosus (assembly GCA_029853015.1). Classification (NCBI taxonomy): domain Eukaryota; kingdom Metazoa; phylum Chordata; class Actinopteri; order Perciformes; family Triglidae; genus Chelidonichthys; species Chelidonichthys spinosus. The sequence goes on along the minus strand of CM056838.1, from coordinate 2,816,677 downwards.
CCACAACTGAGACTAACATCTTCATCATGGAGGAGATCTTTTTTTAAAAAGCCTGAGACTTTGGCTCCAGGCTATTCCAACGGTCTCTCCCATCATTTAAATATAAGGCTGAATACCTTTTGTTGTTCCTGGAGGAACTGTCAGCACATTTACCGGTCCGCCCATGCATCAGCGTGCCTGAGACAGTGTGTGTGTGTGTGTGTGTGTGTGTGTGTGTGTGTGTGTGTGTGTGTGTTGGCGGTAAGTGGCTGCACGCCTCTCCCATCGGACTGCTCATTAACCACAATATCTGGTCCCCGGCGTGAGTTACAGCATCCGTCCGTCTGATGGACTGGGCTCTTCGTGTGTGTGTGTGTGTGTGTGTGTGTGTGTGTGTGTGTGTGTGTGTGTGTGTGTTCAGGTCAATACAAGTAAACGCTACTACAGGTTGGATCTTTAGAGGCGGGATTAAAACAGCAAAGCGAAGCCAACCTGCTGCACTCGCATCCACACCCTCCTCTCTATTTCAGGATACACACACACACACACACACACACACACACATATACTGCTGTTTTATCACATTTGCACACACACACACACACACACACACACCGGCCCGCTGTCTCTCGCGTCAGTCCATCTGTTAAGCGCCATCTTTCGTCAGCGTCTATCTGCGTCTCCCTGCGTATTCCCACATGGCTTTGTTAACACACACACACACACACTCCGACATGCTACGTGCCGCCTCGGAGTGACAGATGCTGCTCTTCGGGGTGTGTGTGTGTGTGTGTGTGTGTGTGTGTCTCTCACGTTCCCCACCTGCCAGACAACTTTTTTTTAACTTTATTTTGGCTAATGGCCGCTCCGTTGCTCTGGGAACCACCGAGCTGCTGACGTACTGCGTGGACTTACAAGGTACAGGGGACACGCTGGCCGTCTCCATGGCAACGGTGACGAGGTCATGATGATCACAGGTGGCCTCGTGCACATTGGCGTGTCTCCTTCTTCTACATCTTCGTCTTCTTTGTCTTCTTCCTCATCTTCTTCTTTATCTTCGTCTCCTTCCTTGTCGTCTTCTTCTACTTCCTCTTCATCTTCTTCTTCCTCGTCTTCTTCTTCTTCAGCATCTTCCTCGTCTTCTTCCTCTTCCTCGTTCCTTGGCTGCACATGCTTCAGATCAGATATTGTGAGAATAGCCGTTTCTTTTTGTGAAATGGGCGTCCAACACACACACACACACACCACACACACACACACACACACACACACACACACACACACCCTCCTCTGCGGCGGCGTCTTAGCTCCTGACGTGACTGACAACACAATAGATATTGCAGTCAGTCAGCTCATTAGGTTTGATTGCTGACGTGAAGTTTCTCACTTACTTCTTCCCTCCTCGTCTCCTCCGCTCGGAAACTGCAGCTTTGTGTTGTTTTTTTTTTGTCCCTATTTGCGCTTCCAGAGGATTAGTGATTTCAATCATGTTTAGATTCTCATCTCTGCAAAAAGAAAAGCAGCGTTCTCAGTCTCCAGCTATTTAAGTAGGAGTCAGAAACAGCTCGGGGAAAGTGTGATTCCTTCAGGTACGGTTATTAACATGCTGATAGGATTGCGGCGGCTGAAGAGCCTCTTTAATTGCTGCAGGGATACGACTGGAACGCCGTCATTAGTTTCTTATGAAACAGAAAAAAACAGAGGTTACATTCCAGCGAGGCAGCAAAGGTTATCGTCTCTCCTCCTGAAAGGCCGGCGTTTTTGGTCCGTGAAGTGACGGCGACTGCATCGGAAAGAAAGGGGGGGAAAAAACAGCACAAATCTTTATTGGCACCTTCTCCCTGGAGCGCCGAGCAGAGTGTCGTTGTAGATGTGATGTATTTAAGTGTTTATCTTGTCTGGCAGAGGCCACAGGTGTGTCGGGTGTTTTCCACAGGCAACCTTTCTTTTTTTATCGCCTCCTCCTCTCGCTCTCAGCCTCGAGGTGTCACACACACACACACACACACACACACACTCGCTCAAGGAGTTGCAGAAACACTTCTTTTTAAAGCGTCTGAAATTAGGAGATTAAATCCAATTCTGTTCTCCTGGGGAGCGTCATGTTTCCATGGCGACACCGGGTCCCGGCCTCCCGTCACAGGAATCGCCACGACGACGGGAATCCACTCAGAGAGGATTGTTGAGCGTAGTAAAAACCGTTGAGCCAAGATTCCCAGAATGCCACTGGGGTGAGTTGAGATGCTCACAGATGGACGAGGTGTATTTTTAGGAGTACATGTAGTAACGATTAACACGCGGGTGTACTTACATCGTGTACTTTAATAAGGGGGGCATTGCAGGCATTATAAATCCTCTCCATCATTGGCATGTGTTATCCATAAACACTTTATAAATAACTTAGGCTCTACATACTGAGGCTACTAAACCGATGTTAACCTCTAATTATTATAGCCTAATAAAGTTTTCTCTACATATTTGTATACATTTCTGCCCTCCTAAGATTTTATCCACTTTTTTCTTTTATTAGAAATAGGAAATATAGGACGAGAAAAGAGAGGTGGTGGAATAATTATTTCATTTTCTTGAATTTTTTTTTGTAATTTTATGTGAATTTCATAGATTAATCTTTTAATAATTTCCACGATTAATAGTTAAATTAATTTTTAAAATGTCAAAGATGATGTCATGAGCTTACTTTCACTACTTCGTTGTAAGAAAACCAGAAAATATTCATATTTAAGACGCTGGAATCAGAAAAAAAAGATTCTCAAACTAGTTCAATTAAAGAGTTAATTAATTGGCTTATCCACCACCATATCTTTTATTTGGAACATCTCTATTGTGAATGTACTTTAATGAGTTTCCCTGTACTGTAAACTGCCGGCGTGCTGAAGGTTATCCGTTATTCCTTGTTGAATAGCTTCTCCGCTCTAATGGATCCGTCGTTCCTGGACGTCTACGAGTCGAGTTAGCGGTGAATCACCAGACTGTCTAGACAGGGAAACTCATCGGGGGGGGGGGGGGGACCACTTCACCCCAGAAACAGGGATTGGTTAAAGTTCATCAGCACAGAATCGTCAATGCAAATGGGAAACTCTCAATTCTGACTTTTAACGCGGAGATAACGGCTCTTTTGTTCTCGCTGTTTTGATGTTCGGGTGTTTTTCGGGCGATAAGAGAATATGACCTTGTTGCTTTCTCTCTCTCTCTCAAAGATAATACACTGTTTGCACATAAAGTTTGAATATTTAGTTTTCGGGCATGCTGATTACATTATGTTCATAATTACCCAGGTGGAATTAATTCATGCATTAGATTTGTTTGTCGCTATAAAAAACAAGATATTTCCAAATTAATCCAACTTCTTTTTACATTCCCTGTTCAAGACTTTTTCTTGTTGTTGATGTGTGTGAGGTTGTTTTTATTTTAAAAAAGTGGATGCTGTGTAACAAGGTCACCGCGGAGAGAGCGGGAAAGCGTGAGAGTGTCGTCCCGAAGCCTTTTAGTAGCCGCCGCCGCCGGCGCGGCGGCATCAGCTCGCTGTATTTGGACTCCATATGATGAGAGGAATAAATGAAGGCAGGGGGATGGAGAGGGAAAGAAAAGGGCAGCGCAACAACAACAACAGTGGACGGACACAAAAGCAAAGAAAGGAGTGAGTGGTGTAGCGGCGGTGCGTTTAATGGACGGTCACGGCGGCTAAAGATGCAGAAGGGCCGGCGCCGCGGATCGCTCCCATCAAAGCTTTCATTCTTCCAACAGACTTCTCAAACACTTCCACCACTCGTAGTAGTACGCTGCAGTACAGAACATGTGTGTTACTCATTACATCCTGCACACACACACACACACACACACACACAGGGCTCCTCTGTGAGGCGAGAGGCAGCGTGAGTGAAGAATAAAGACCTATCATCCGCTGTCATTCTCCTAACGGGGGGGATTTGGCATGGAGGGGGGGGGGGGGACTCGAACCTGAGCTTTCAGGGTGTTATTTATTTATTTCATCCGTTATCAAGGGGGGCTCGGGAGGCGGACTACAAGGGCGCCGTGAACCCCCCCTCTTGTGATGGATTTCACTTCTCAGATCCTGCGCCGCTTTTGATTTATGACATAATATAGAGCGATACGCTGCTCACGCTACACAATGGCCCCCGCCACTGATGTAATTCCAGCTCGCCGTCAGCTGCTTGAAAGGGAGGGAGAACCCCCTCCAACGCCGCCTCCGAGGGCCGATCTGATTGAATTAACCAGCCCATTACATGTATAAGATGAGGAGGAGCGATCGCCTGTTTGGGCCTCACTCTCTCGCCGTCGATGCCTCGGTGACACATTTAGCTCCTCACGGCGTCGGCGCTGATGGTGTTTTTTTATAGACCTGCTTAGCGGCGCTCGTTTTCTCTCGCTCTTGTCGCAGCCTCCCGTTAATGACGGGGAGAACAGGAATTAGAGGCAACAAATGAGCCGCGGTGTGTCGGTGTCAGTTAGGTGCGCTGGGAACAGATGCTGACGGCGTTTCCACCGCCGTGTCAACATCCCTGATTCCTTCAGCTCTGTGTGTCTCTGCACTCATTTTTAATGCCGCCTCCACCTAAAAGCTCCGTTCCCTCCCCTCCTGCAGGCCTGCCCCCGTTGTTCCCTCTGAGAGGAAGAGGAAGTGATGTCACGCCACCACCACCGCTTTGAGAGGGACTACCGGGGACCCTGGGAGCGCAGAGACATCCGTCCCTCGGGCCTCCACAACGGCGGGGCCAATCACAGCTGTGCCTCCGCCGTCGTCAATGGCAACAACCGCCCGGGGCTCCTCCCCCTGCCCGTCATCCCGTCGCTCCTCCCAACCCCGGTGACGGTCGCCGTGACGACGTCGAGCGGCGACATCGCCGTCAAGCGGGGCATCACCGCGGCGGGATCGGCCGCCACGGCGTCTGCCAAGGTAAGAGCTGGACGCCATGACACCTTTCTCTCTCTCTCAACTTCTTAATCTCCAACTTTCCCCCATGCTTCTGAGGCTCTCTCTCTCTCTCTCTCTCTCTCTCTGAATGTTGTTGGGACTGTCCAACTCACTGCTTGTCTTCATGGTTCAACTGTCTCAGCTCTACAAGCCCTTTCTCTCTCTCTCTCGCTCTCTGTCTCTCGCCCATCCTGCTGCTTTCTCCCCTCCTGTCCAATACCCCCCCATCCCTCCCTCCCCCCCCCCTTTTCTTCGCCAAACCATTTTCCTTCCATCTTCATTTTCCTCTCCCTGCCAAACGCCGTTTCGCCTCCTCAGTAATTTCCCTCCTTTCATTATGGAAATGACCTCCGACAGCCGGCTGTCCGCAGTGATGAGCTGGAGGTGAAGCTTTTCTTCTTAACAAGCAAACAAACAGGAGCGCATCGTTACAAGTAAGCACTGACTGATGTGTCAGATTAACCAAAAACAAAACACGACGTAAAGATTATTCCCGTTTCGGCTGCACATCTCTTCCTTTCTTTAGTTGTTGTTAGAAATGAACTCGTAATGAGACACATATTATTATTTGTATACATTCTTTAATATGTCGTGTTTCTTATGCAGAATAAGAAACGTCTCGGTGGTTCGAGAGCCGTGGAGTTTGTTCTCCGCCCCCTCGCCCGGGGATTTGCTATAGCTGGCTGTCAGCAGTGTGTGAAGAGAGAGAGAGCGATAGAGAGATAGAGATAGAGGGGCCTTCACCCAAAAAAAAAAAAAAAAAAAAGGAGTTAGGCATTTCAGCCTCTCCCCTGCCTCCGCTTCCATGGATACCATTCATCTTCTCGACACTGCTCCACACTATCAGATCATTTTGCTTTAATTTGAACTTCAGCGGATCCATCTGGGCTTCTTCTTTTTGTTCCTCGGGGCTTCTTTTCTCTGTGTTTTTTTTCTCTCTGTGGGGCCCGCCACTGTAAAGGCAAGAGGTAAACAATGCGCTGGTTAATTTAGCCCCTCACATCATGAGATACCACGCTGAATGCACTGACCACACGGTAAATCTGCTCTGGCACCGCGTCGGCGGCCCTTTCCCTTTTTGTGCCGGTGAATAATTACATACATCCACGACAAAGTCTCGCCGTCTCCCATTGTCGCCCGCTCAATGCCTCGCCGTCGCACGCCGCTCGCTTGAAAACGTATGTGCGCGTGCAACATAATGCAGATCCACCCCTCGATGCCACTCGTTGTTCAGGGATTTACCTTTTCTTTCTACTTTGACAGCCCTTTGTGAAGCTGGGGCGACAGAGACCGGCTTTAAAAAGGGAAATACCCGGAGTCTGGGCCTCCGGGGGCCGGCCCATCCTATCATAGGAGGCTGTCTTTCTTGTCTTCTCTCTTCTCCGAAGCCGTCTGCTGTCCTCACTTGCTCTCGCTCTCGCGCTCTTCTTCTGTCATCTTCGATCAAAGCTGTTGGGAGTCACAAAGAGTCGGGATGGACGGATGCGGTCCCCGTGTCTCGGCTCGCTCCACGGCTACACTAAAAACCTGACAGGCCGTTATTGATCTCCACCGTTCGGAGACTCTGGCTTTATGAAAACCCGGCGGCCTCGAGTGGGGACGCAGTCCAACGGCAAGACATGAAGAAGAGTGTGTGTGTGTGTGTGTGTGTGTGTGTGTGTGATGCCCCAGCTAATATAACTGATGAGTATGACTCATAAAACCTAAAAAGGAAAAACTTCCACTTACTGGGACATCGAACACCTGTGTTGTTTTAAGCTTTGGTGTTTTTTTCTGTGGTTATAAATAATCTTTCTTCGTGTGGTTTGCTTCAGCTTTAATGATCAAGTTAAGTGTTTCTGTGTGTGTGTGTGTGTGTGTGTGTGTGTGTGTGTGTGTGTGTGTGTGTGTGTGTGTTTTAAAAAAAGTACCATCTGGTCACATTGTCCACCCTGATGTAAAGCTAGCCGCATGGAACGGTGGGCCGTAGTTAATTTAGAGTGCTGCTTTTTTTTTTTTTGCGATCTCCTGGAGGGCCGTTCATTAATTTTTATGTATTTATGTGCGGTCGTTACGGATGCATAATCACCGCACGCTCTAAATCCATGTCGGCGTTAACCGCGACTCTTTTCCTTGCAGATGAACGTCTCAGTGTCACTTTGAGGGCCGTTAGCGCTGCGATACGCCGTTAAGATCCGAGGCGCACCACGCCGTTTAGCGCAATTTACGAGCTCGTGATTAAACAGACTTCTTTCAGACGCCATCTTACTGCTGTTTTAATATTAAAAGTGCGAAATCTGAGATTGGGAGGATTTCGGTTACAACACGGCGATGCTCTTTTGGTGCTAACAGCGCTAACAGTTAGCAAACATGCTAACAGATGTTAGCATGTCTGCTTACCTGAACCAGAGGGTGGGTGCTACACCATATGAGAGCAGGCACGCCCATGTGCACGAAAGAGAAACTGAGATAACAACGCACACAGAGGGACTTTGCTCTCTGCTGAGATAGACGTCACTCCTCTATATTTTAACATAGCAAACTGATATTTGGTGCGATATTAAGGCTCTGAATGTTGAATATTGACCCCTTAAATCATAGACGTGCAACATGAGGACTCAAAAGCGTCTCGGCAGTGTTTTCACCCTTTTGTATAAAAGAATCTCTACCTTTCAGACGGCGTTTTAGACTCACTTTGATACCTTTGCTCTTGAAGTAGCATTCGTCTAATCGGTGTCATCTAAAGAGCGAGCGCTGTTATTGTGTTGACTTGTGATCATGATTGTAGAAGTAGACTTTTAAAAGGTTTTGTGAAGGCTCGATGCTGCGGTAAATGTTTGTCCATTATTGTTACGGCCGGTTAGAAAAAGGATTTTGTAGGGTTTAAACGTGGGCCAAAGCCGGAGTTTGTATCTATTATTACTCCAAAAAGTATCTTCCTACGATAGCGCTGGAACATGTGGATTTCCCTGCGTGGTCTAATCCTTTAAAATGATTTTTTTTTTAATCCACCCCGATATTTAACAGCAGCAGTGCAGTTACCAAACCATATTGAACACGGATGCAGGAGCCATGGTGGAGATACAATAATAAACAGTTACATATTGATCAAGAGTGTCACGGACTAATAAATGTTTAACAGCTTATCTTGATGCTCGATATCGATGATTCCCAAGTTTTTCTGGCTAACGACTTTTTAAAAAACCACTGCAACCTTTCCACAATAGACTATATATCATGAAAAAAGAGCAAATTTGTGTGATAAATGCAGGTTTCTGACCTTATTTACACATCACATGAACGGATAAACCAGTCATTTTGAAGATAAATCACAACTTATTTTTATTGACATGCAGTTTTAAAACTTGTTAAACACATATATACATATCAATAAGAACAAATAAATGGATTCAAGCATATTCGTTTCTATGTTATCGGTGCACTACAACAACAAAGAACATTACTCCAGCTTCAGCTACGATGCATACTGCAGTTTGATCTTCTACAATCTATACTACCTGCTGCTGGCAGTCCATTAAAGCACATTTCCCCCCGGGCAACACCCAAATAAGCGTGCTGTTCTGCTGAGCACAGCTCGATACAAAGCGCATCCCATGGTAGTCGTCACCACCTGGCAGAGATTTTCTTTCTTTTTTACAAGAAGTGATTACTCAATTAAGCAACTCACCTGTTTGGAAGCTCTAGCAAGAAGTTCATATGTTTTTCATACTTTTCTACATTTAAGATTCTCCTTTTTGGTTGAAAAAAAATATATAAATTCCCAGCAATCGGCAGCATCAATCAATAAGAGCTCGTCTTGAAACCAAATCACACAATGTGTGTTTTTCGCTCATTGATTCGAGCCAGGTCAGCCAGCCAATGGATTGAAGCGGACCTCATACTGTGTCCAACACAACGTGGGATCCAGAGAACAGCAGGTGTCATGGCCTCATTCTGACACAATCAAAAAAAAAGAAATAGAAAACACACAAGAAGCATGTCTCTTCAGAGAGGTTTCCGTCTTATTCTTCTGTTTGCTGCTGGAACCAGATGGAGATGGAGGCACGTGTGTTCCAGCGAACAAATCACTGATGAAATATATTCCATCAGCTTTGAAACATTCAACTTCTTTTAAAGGTGGCTGCAGTAACAGTTAGACTCTGTTGCATTACCGCTCGTACTTTTATTATTTTCTTTTTTGTTTAGAAAATGTGAGAACATAATAAAAATCAGTGTTTCCTAAAACCTAAATCTTTTGTCACGACTCAAAGAAAGTTTCTGTCATAGAGGAATACAATAAAAAATAGAAAATACTGCCATTTCAGAAGCTGGAATCATAGAAGTTACTTTTTATTTAAAAGAACATGACTTCAACAGATTGATCAATAGAAATAGTTGCAGATTAATAGTTGACAGTAGGGGTGAGTATTGGCAAGAACCTCACGATACGATATGTATCACGATACTTTGGTCACGACACGTATCACGATATTGTGATATAAATAAAGATGAAAACACAAGTACCTGTATATGTACATCAGATGATATTGATCAGAGGACAAACTGAGTCAAAACTATTTCAATTCAAAACAGCCTCTCCATTTTATTAATTCCATGAAATTCACTGGAATATTGAAAATAAAATGAAAAAGGATAAACTACTGCATTCACAACGCATCTAAACATGATTTTTTTTATTTTTTTTTAATCCTTTTGAGTTGAAAAATCTATATTGTATTGGGTGGCAAAGTATCGCGATATATTGCCGTATCGATATTTTTTCCCACCCCTAGTTGACCGCTTATTGTATTCACTGTGAAACCAGGGAGTCGGTTATTGGACAGACCAGAATATTCTGAAAACACTGGATCCCTATTGAGATCGGGGCTAAAAGGAGTCTTTTCTAAAACGGGTATAACCTTTTATTTAAAGGAAAGTGCACGCTTGTGGAAGCTCGATGACGGGGGCGGGGCTTCAGCGGTAGAAGGTTGCCTTTTAAATTAGCTTTGGAAAGAAAGCAGAAAACAGTTGTCCCTTCAGATAGTGAGACTTCTATCACACGAGACGAGATGAAACTTGATGAAACAGAACCACGGCGGGTTTAAAGGAAAACCGCTGGAGGAGAGAAGAAAAACTTCACAGCTTGAAGCCTGAATTTGCTGCTTCGCGCTGATGGACGTAAATTGACGATGCATCTAATTTGATATCACTTAAGAGTTTATATTCTGAATATTTAATGCCATCCAACGTCGAGGACGGGAGGATATTGTTTTTGTTCTTTTAGACCTTTCATGTTGAATTCCAAATATTCACTCCTAAAAACTTCTTCTTAAGTGCTTAGCGAGCGCCGAGGCGGCGTTATCTCCCTCCGAGGAGCACGGAGGTAAACAATCTTCATACTCCGCCGCCCGGATCGGATTTATTAGCTTCTACTGTACGTGCTGTCATTCCACCACCGGGCACAAAATGTCACAAAATCCCGATGACGCAGAAGTAGACCCAACTGATTGATGGGAAACAGTTTATTTCTGTTATCCATAACCTGAAGGGTTTTTCTTTTTCTTCTCTTGTGTGCATGATTTTCAGTATTTCGCTATGTATTTTTCAGTTGCACATTTCTCTTTGTCAAGTGGTTAAGTGGTGTGCGTTGCAAGTTTTAGCGCTGAAAATAAGCTGTGTCGCCGTGACGACGCAGCCCTTTCTGCTCCGTCCATCCGGTTAAAATGTCAGAATGGATCCAAACGGCACTTATTTTGCTCCTGCTGTTGATTCCTCATGATTCCTACAGCGTCTGTATCTCTTTTTTTCCCTTCCATAATACAAACATCATCATAATGTGGACAAACAAGCGTCTACGAGTGTCATTAAGGAGCCGGTGGATCCTCAGGGGAGCCGAACGACGGGATTAAGCTGTGATTATTTATTTTTATGAAGATGATACATACCGGGGAGCGTTTTTGCACCAGGATCCGGATTCCTCGGCACCATGCGGGCAGAATTAATGCTTTTCCAGTCTGAATGAGAGCCGGCTGTGCTGCAGCAGCAGTCGCTAATCAGGGGCAGAGAGACAGGCAGACAGACAGCCAGGCAGACAGACAGCTCAGTCAGGAGGACTGCACACTGTCAAACTGTCAGAGCAAAGAAAGTGTAAAAAAAAAAAACCCTGTCAGACTTTTCTTTTCTTTTTCTGTTATCAGCATTTGGAAAATGGAAGTCTTGAATCTGATGACAGATTTATCAGAAATCTCACACCTTCATCGCACATTCAGGACGCCGCCATCTTTGTTAGCGTCGACGGGAAACATTGAAGGCGGCCTTTCTTTAAAGATCCACATAAAAACGGTCCACTGATGTGAGGGTGATAACGACGGTGCGACGGGTCAAAGAATAGGCGTCCGTCCGTCCTGTCGATCGACTCCCCGTCCGGCCGTCGCGGGTTCGATCCCAGCGGAACCAACAATAGAGCGCCGCCGCGTCCTCCATGTCGTCCCCTGCCCCTCGCTCGCCATGCATGCTCCATGGCGGGTTGGATTTTTTTGTAATCCTCTTTGGAGGAAAAATCAAACGGGAAGCGGAGCTGCTGATTGTTCTGAAAGCCGCGGATGCGTCCCAGAAACAGGAGGACCTTTCAGGGTCTTTGTGGCCGGTTTGTTCTGCTGACAGCGGGCGCTACAAAAGACTGCTTGCACCGCTCTGGCGGGAGCAAACACGACAGCGTTTTTGTCTTTTACGTGTGTGTGTGTGTGTGTGTGTGTGTGTGTGTGTGTGTGGATGGGAAGCAGCTCCCCCTAAACACACCGGCTGTCTGACGAGGCTCCGAGCAGGCGGCCTGATGGCTCGATCTAATAAGCAGTCACTGGATATCAGATTCAAATCTCTCTCTCTCTGCTTTGTGAAAGATGAGATGCCAGCTCCTTCTCCATTTGTGTCACCGTGACTACGCAATACGAGTGTGTGTGTGTGTGTGTGTGTGTCTGTGCGTTAGAGGAGTGTGTTGTCATCCAATACTGTACATCTGCTCTCCCGGCGGCTCACACAGAGATCATTGTCTCTCGCTCTTTGACGGAGCAGAGAGAGAGTCGTCGAACAAAGGTGTGTTTACAAAGTGCAGATTTGTCTCTGAGGCAAACACTCTCTCTCTCTCTCTCTCTCTCTCTCTCTCTCTCTCTCTCTCACACTCGCTTTGTCTCCCTCGCTCAGGGAGGGGAGGGGGCTGATAAAAGTTAAGTCACTTAAACCCGGGTCCCCCCACGTTGTCACCCTCCACTTTCCATCACACTCCCATCTAATTCTCCTGGCTACCCCCCCCCCTTCCAGACCCCCCCCCCACAGCGGCGTGTTCGGACGCCCGGAGACATCAGATGTCATGGATGACGCTTGACTCCTGATCCTGTTTTTTTAAAGACTAGAAATGCCCTCGGACAACGTAAAGAAGAACGCCTCAGCGGGGAAGGCTTTTGCCAGATTTGCTCAAGGGTCAAGAGGTCATAGTTGATCCCCCCTGGCGAATCGAAATGGCTGTCGCCTCCCATTTGCCGCCATCATTTCTCACCGCCGCCGCATCATCTCGCTCCCTCGCCTCGTCATCGCAGGGTGAGAGATCTGTGTCAAAGGGGAAAGTGATATTTCACACCGATTTACCACCTAATTATCACATGCTCATCCACCTGAAAGGTGGATGTAAAAAAAAAAAAAATCTGCATTATTCTTGCTGCGATATTTGGCTAAATCCTCGACTCTCTGGCCACGTATCAGCAAAACTGCTGTTATTGTGGTGGAACTATTATATCTGCACATCCGGATGCTTACGTTATGTTTGCTGCACATTTTCGAGGTTTACAAAGCAGGAGACAGAAATCCAGTCAACCCGAAGGAAAAAAAGGACTCTCAAGTTCCCTGAAGTTCCAGGCTGCCAGTCATCCATTTGTGTAATTGAGCACATCATCAAATGATCGGATCAGATCTGCAGCCCTGCAAAGACCCACACTTAGTAGCCAGACTCGCCTCCGAGTGTTAAAACACGTCCCTGCTGAGCCTCGCTGATTGTATGTCATTTGGCCTTGGCTTGGGAAATGATTCCCCCTCCCCTCCATCCCCCCCATCCTCCCCTCTTTGTCTGTCCACAGTTGTGGAAAATAAAGAGCGGTGGCATTTAAAAAGGTCCACATGTGGAGAGGTTGACATTCAAAGTGCGGCCACCTTAAGGTTAACTCCTGTACGAAAAGGTGGCGGCGAAATGGCGGGCTCTTAAAGCATCACACGTGGACTATCTGACAGTGTGTGTGTGTGTGTGTGTGTGTGTGTGGGGTTGGACCCGGCAGGTAAACAACGGTCTGGCGCTCTCACACCTGTCGCCGGGTCGAAGGAGCCCGAGGATGGTTTTTTCATGTCCGGCTGCAGCGCTGCCCGGAGCTATATTTGTGTATATTTATGCAAAATGAATACGGCTCTAAAAAGAAGAGCACTTTCTTTTGACTGTAACTAGACAGCTTCTTTTTGCGCTTTCATTTCTTTTTCTTTGCTCCACTTGGAGAGCGGGTTTTCAACCCGGCACAACAGGAGCGGCAATGAGCGAGGCTTCAAGAGAGGCTTCTTGAAAATACTTGGCTGATATCTGTGGAGGATTTTTTTTTTTTTTTTGGTTTTCACTTCACTGAAGAACATTGAGAAGGATGTTGAACGGGAGAACACTTAACTCCATTTCTCAACTACTATCGGACAGATTGTCACGAAACTTCTCGGAGCTCGTATCTTGTGATTTTTCTGATGAATTTTTCATCATTCGTCACAATCAGATCAGCATTTTAATGAGTTAAATGTAGTAAATGCAACACAAATCAGCCTCAGCTATTTTTGTGCAATTTAGCAAATGTTAGCACGCTAACATGCTAAGACCAGTGATGGGTCCGAAAGGAGGAGGGCCCACTAAGATCATGTGGGTTCTTGTTGCAGGTCCTGAGTCTTTGTTCGAGACCTTTTTTTGTCTCAGCGATACACTCGTGAAATCTGGCATTTATCGTTTGCAGAACTAGCTAATTTTCATAACGCTAAATATGGTTGCTAGCCGTGTAAATATCTAATGTTAGCAAAATTAAAAATAGAAATACTTGATAGAAATGACGCAATATGCTTTAATCCATCGTTCCTAACAACGAGGACACGGAGGTTGCTTGTTAGCATTGTCATCATTAGCATGTTAGCAGGCTGACTTTTCACCACAGCGTTGCCGGGGCGTTGCCAGGGCGTTGCCAGGGCGTTGCCAGGGCGTTGCCAGGGTGTTGCTGGGGCCTCGTCTTCCACGGCAGAGCCACTGGAATGATGGATTTCACACCATTAAATATCCATAAGACATCACTCAGCACGAAATAAAACCAGATCGACATTTTGTGGGTTATTGTTTGTCAATGGTCGCTTTGTCTCACGTTTATTGCTCGATAAATTCTGGTTTTATTGTTTGAATATGAACATATTCATCCCCTGCTCAGCATTCATCTTCTCCAAGAAACAAATCTTTTTAATTCTGTCACCGAAAAAAGTTTTCATAATGCTTTAAGTCGTAATGTTTATTATGAAAGTCCTCATAACGGCAGACGCTTTTCTTGGCCAACTTTTCTTTATCTCGCTCATTATTTTCCAGTCCATTATGGGATGGCCGGGTCCCCGGTGTTGTGGTCCAGTTGCTGTAGGCCTCCCCCCCCTTTGCACTGTGCTCAGGGGATCCACAGCCAGCCATTTCAATAATTCAAACATAAATAATAGATATATTTTAAATGCAAATTCTAATAGGGACTTTGGGGGTGACTCAATCATGCAGCATTTTGTAGTCTGACCTTAACTCAGGCTAACAAATTACTGGGAGCTCGGTGTTTCTCATTAGGGGCTCCACGCATCGCCACACTGCCAAGTGCTCCATCGCCATAACCACGACCACTATACACACACACACGGCATGCAAATGTTTTGCTTTCATCTTCACACACTTTAGTAGTTCGGGAGTTTTTTATTTTTTATTTCAGCAGCGTTTAAGTGTTGCATGGCGAGTTGAGAGGAACACTTCACGTGAAATGGCATCGCACTCGTCGTATTGTGGTTGATGTGATGTTGCTGCATATGGATGAATGACACCGTTGCGATGGGTCTGTTTCTCAATATATATATATATATATATATATATATATATATATTACTAATTGGTTATATATAAGTACATGTGCTTAGGAGAGTAAGGCAGCGGGGGAAGAATTTCTCATCTGTAAATGTATCAATGCAACAATCTAATAATGTTCCTTTACAAGTAAAATTCCTGCGTTTGCATCTGTTAAATTCTAGAAGTTCAAAATGTTCTTGAATGATCAAAATAAAGTTGTCTGGTCGGAAAAATAAATGATAAAAGAGAAGTACAAGAAGTTCCTCGACACAGAAATCTCACTTCTGTAATTTCCATTATAGTATCTGAAAAGTATTGAGGTGGGAAATCACTATTTAACAACTCGTAGACTTTCTGTACGAGGCCACAAGCCAAAAAGTTTCTCTCTTAACAATGATTATTTTTCATAGGCATATCTAATGTTGTTTCTTTAAATGTAGAATGTTCATAGTGACGCTGCTGCAGTTGCAAGTAAACAAATACTTCTGTAAACGAGAATAAAATGGAATTAAATGTATAAACCGTTAGAATCTAAGGAAAGATGAAGAAGTTGGTGTTTAAGTAGCTTACCGAGTTACAAGCAGCCTTTTAACAACTCACCGATCCTCAACAATAAGATTTAAGCCCAACAATAAGAAAAAAAATCCCAGTATCATATCTAATCATCTCTTCATAGCTGCTTATCCTGTTTAATTAAGCAGAGTGGGTTTACCCAGCATGCACTGGCTGATCCTACACGTCTGGCCTCATGCAGATCCAAGTTTAAACCCGGGACCTTCTCGCTGTGAGACGTCGGCGGGGTGAAACCACCGCACCACCGTTCACAACCGTGAAAAAAAAAACATCTTGGAAAAACCTGCAGTTTTATTTGAAGACTATTGAAATAATAAATCTGAACTGTGTATCAAAGCCGGGGACGTTTACTGCAATCGGGCACACATATTTCTAAAAATGTCCCTCCATAAAAGGCATCAAAACCTTCCACCGGTCCATGAAAAAAGGATGCAAGTGTAGCAAATGGCTGTTATAAAGACAGTTTCTATTGATTGTGTTATGATGTTGTGCCTTGCTGATTTAATTTAGGATTCTGTCAAACTCCAAACTGTTTTATGAGAAGTGAACCAGTGTTCGCGTCCTGGCTGCAAAAAGAGATCCAGTAAGGCAGAGCACGGACCAATCAGCATCCTGCAAGGAGCTACTGGCATCTGTGGGCGGGGCTTAGGTGTGTATGAGATGACAACGAATAGTGACTATCTTGAAAGTCCCTGTATCCACAAAAATCAATAAAAAAAATGCAAATCTTCAGAAGAAACAACAAAGGCCACACAGTTTGCATTCATCTGTGATTCCACTCTCATAACAGCGCGCTGCCAAATATATTGCAACCGTAATCAGATTAGATACTTCTGGGAAATAACATTTGATAATGTTTGAAGAGGAGGATAATATCCCTGTTCAAATTAGTCTGCAAATTGGAATGGAATAAACTGTCAGTTCGACACAATATTTTACAGAGTCTAGAGGCAAAGCAATTCAAAAAGTAATTGAAGGCAATTAGATTATGCTGACTGAATTTGATTAATCTGCCGGATTACCTGTCCTGCTTGACGGTTTTAAAAACAGCTAATCTGTAGTGGACCGGTGATGTTTTTGAACTTCTGTGTGTGAGGGATTACGGCTCCGGTAACAGAACGGTGATTTACTCTCAGAGTCGGTTAGCACCGGCCGTAAAGTCATTTTGCAAACAAACTAGAAGTTAACTAATTTCCCCCTAATCAATTATTTTCAGCGCAACAGCTTGATTAAATCAAGTAATTACTTCGTAATTGCTCGGTGCCGAAGTGGAGGACTTTTTTTCTTTTTTCAACATACCGGAGGGGTGATTATTTCTTAAATTACTGCGCAGGTGTGCGACTGACTTGTGTGTCTTGACTCCCGAGTACACGACACCATTTGTGTGTTGTCTGCTTCTCGTTTAAGATGTTGTGATCTCTGTCAGCGCGACGCCGTCGCCTCGGCGCCAGCGGACCTGGCGGTCTGATTCAGTGTCGATCTCCGCCAGCAGAGCCAGGAGGTGCTGTCATTGGATTTGTCGTTGCCTGTTGTTTGGAGAGAGGCTGTGCGTGTGTGTGTATGTTTGTGTGTGTGTGTGTGTGATTCAACACAAATGAAAATATAAGCTACTACCCTATATGCCCTAAATGTCAGCCCCTGTTCGAGTCATCTTTCCATTTTGCGTCTCAGCCCTGACAGCGCAGCCTTCCTCTTGTGTTGAGATTGTTGTTGTTGTTGTTGTTGTTGTTGGAAATCCTCCAGCTGCTGTCGCAATTAAGGCGCTGATTTCGAGGGAGTGCTTTGCTCGGCCCCAACACATCTCAAGCGTCGCCCAATTGTCAGAACGCCGCATAAAGAGACTCTCAAGGTCAGTTTAGAAATTGAATTGAAAATTAATTTTCATCATGCAGCATTATGGGAAAGGGGTCGTGCAGCTGAGAGGGGGCGGGGGGAGGGTGGAGGGGAGGGGGTCACGTTGTCAAACGTGAGCCAAGCGCAGTTGACATCCTTTTTTTTTACGGTGCAGGGTTTCTTTGTTGCAGTGACTTCTTCTCTTTTCTGCTCTGCAATCATCCTCGCCAGTTCTTCAGTTGCAAACTCCAGTCTGGCTTCAAATAGAGTCGATCTCCATAGAAGCTCATGTTAAAAGCTGCTCCTCACCTATTTGAATGATATTAAAGCTTACAGGTATGCTTAATGAAGGGGCGTGGTCACTTTGAGTGACGGGGAGAATTTCCATGTTCCAATGTCCATGTTTTTATGGACAAATCTTTGGGTGTCTCATGATTCGATTCCGATCCTTGAGGTCACGATTTGATTCAATATCAATTTTTGAGATTCTATAATACTTTTGAAAAAGTTAAACTGATTACAATAATGTAAAAATACACAACGGAAATCTAGGACCAAAGATTATGTTAATTTTGTGCTTCAAGTGTCCGAAAAACATTTGCATTCATATTTTCAGTAAAAGGGGACTTTAAACAGAATGTGTCAGTATGCACATATTGACGGGGAAATGAAGCGAACATGAAGATCACGTCCTTCATAAACACAGAAAAAAACCTCAAATAATCTGACCTCATCGTGATTCAGTTCGAATCGCAGGTTTAAGGAGAATCGGATGAGAATGCCTCTGCTCGAAACGGCGATCTGAGTTTGACGCCGACGTTCTTTTTTTATTTGTTGGATAAAATCATAATTATATTCCAATAAGTGGAGGACTGTCAGAGGGCACCCTGAACACAACACAAGCTGACTTTTTACCAAAAGGTGCAAAGAGCTCCGGATGAATTATGATGAACTACGTAGTGACAATTTCAAGTATTTCCTGATTTTTCCTCCCAGAAGGTTGTCTAGTCTGCACTGCATTAAATCACAGACAGAATTATTATCTTAAAACGTGAAGGTGATCCGTACTTCAAACTTAAACCCACGTGGAAACTAAGATTTTTTTTTATTTTAATGCAGAGCGGTGTTTGGATGTGTTTGCGTTCTTCGACAGGATGATTACCTTGACGAGGTTAAACATGGATAAGTACAGCAGAACAAACCATCGCCTACACAATGTAGGCTCTGGAACAGGAGGGGAGAAAAAATAGCGAGACGTCTGAGATCAGCAAGGTCAACCGCCGCCGCAATCCTGAATGTATTCCCCCACAATAACAGCGAGCTCTGGTTTGTTTCCGTATCGTCCGGCCGGGAAGTGACTCACGATTCTCATTAAGCAGCAACCGCACAAAAGGAAAGAAATAGACATTTCTCAGCCTGACGAGTGAATGTCTTGAACCATGACAGATTTCTAATGCAGCCGATTTCCCCTGGCAAATAGGACTGAGCTCCCACAAATCTGTGCACCAACTTGCTTCAAGGGCAAATACAAAAAAACCCGTTTTCAATAAAACACTGAGAAAAGAATCAAAAAGGTGTTCCAGTAAAATTATAAGTCGGTGGTTTGAGGTTGCTTTGGTGCCATTATTACACAGTAAGCGCATTTAATTAAGTTCTGTTATTAGATTATGAAGATAATTGTATGCTAATACTTGAGAGGGAAATACTGGACTATTTTCACTACAGTTATCCGACAGCTGGTTAATGTTGGTTTGCAGATAGAGTTAACAAACAATTCACTAACATACACGGCTGTAAACACCAAACAGAATAATTTTCTCTTCCACAAAAATAACCATAAACACATCATCAATAATAATTTGAATCGAAAAGGACTGTATAATGCTGACTGAGGTCATTTTGGCAGCATAGTGAGAACTTCTATATTAAAGGGCATTTTGCCAATTATTCACACTTAAACCTCCTTGAAAGCAGGACTTTGATGTGGAACAGTATTTTAAATTGTGATAATTTTACTTAAATCTGTAGTAACTGACTTTTAGCTCTGATTTTGGGCTCCACCACCTCCTGAGGGGAATATTTCCAACACTTTTAGCTAGCTTTCAATGAAAACGACTGATAGCGGTGAGAGCAAAGATATAAAAAAAGAGGGGGCGACTCCTCTCTGGTTGTATAGAAGTCTATGAGAAAATGGTCCTACTTCTCTCTTGATGTATTATCTCAGTAAACATTGTAAACATGAGTTTATGGTCTCAATCTCTAGTTTCAAGTCTTCTTCAATCCAGCATGATGTTCATTTAGTACATTATGGTCCATTTAGAGTCCAACAGATGGCAAATCAGGGTGCTCTTCAGGGCGGGGCTATCCACCATATCGTCCCAATATGTTCACTTCTGGCTCAAAAAACAAAAAAATCAAGATTGGGATGGAAGTGCTGGAAGCTTCATAGCGGTAATCTAGGAAAACAATGGAAAACATGGTGCGGGGAAAAGTAAAGATGCTGCAGATTTGAGATTCTCTGCAGGTTCATCATATTCATCATATTGTTCTTTGTTGCTTAAACTCTTACTTCAAGCAGACGTAATAAACATTGATACGTAGGTCTCCACTGATTGCTAATATGCCACATCAACTTTAACACAGTAGCCAAATGGGCGACAGAAATCAATGACAGAGTGCAATACCCATTTACCATCTAGATGTTAGAATTTGATGTTACTTGTGTACAGTTATTGTCAGTTTTTTCCTTTTTGTCCTGAGACGAGCCTGATTTCTAAAGGTCTTATCTAAAGGTTAATGACAGTTAGCATTGTAAGCTTAAAAATGAAAGGAAATACCAAGCCACTCTGAATATTAAAACCTTTTCATGCTGAATGGCTGACTCCTGCACATTTCTGCGAAGGCTTTTGGCCGGATTAAAACATAAACAGACATGACATGAATGGATCTCAGGTGTTGTGGTTCTTCGAAGGCGACTCTTGAATTGATGATGTACTTGCAGGTGCACTTTTTTTTCTTTTCTTTGGGTCGTAAGCTGACATTTTGAAAAAAGGCTTGCGTCGCCTCTTCTTCGCCTCCCGGCCCATTAATGATCCTTCTTCCGTGTCCACGGTTCTTTATTTTATATTAAGGTGCCGCCTCAGAGATCTAGCTTGAGCTATAGTTTTTTCTCTTTCCGCTGAAGGCACCTACTTAAACATTTACTATGGTCAAAGACAAAAAAAAAAGAAAAACATTAATATGTATCAGCCGGAAATAGGGAGAGAAGAAAGAAGCGTTAATGGTCGTTCTAATTCAAATGCTTTAAGTTTGGTATTGAGCGAGTGGAGGATGTGACCAGAAATCTCTCGGTGTGTGACCTGCATATTTTCTTGGTAAATGAGACATGTTAAATGATGTGCCAGAGGGAAAATGGGTCTTTTCAAGCAGCACACAGTGTTCCGATCATCACAGATAACCAAGCTGGAAGGCCGGGGACCTAATTTAAGGGCTATTTACCATGCGCCAGATTTTCAATGAAGCTGCAGCAAAGGGCCACAAAAAAAAAAAAAAATCTGCAAGAGGAAGAAAACAGGATTTCGACCTTGCACCGCCATAAACAAAACACATGATTGTCTCCAGTTTTCACTTGTAATTAATAATTCACCCATCTCAGATGAGAGAGCTGTAAGAAAAAAAATGAGGTGATGATGCAGGAAAAGAGACCAGCGATCAAAAACTAGAGAAAGAAGAGGTGGGATGTGATTAATTCCAGGGCACATCTTCTGGCTGGATCACTCTTGAATGATTCATCAGACTCCAGCAACAAATGGGATACGTTTTTTTTCTTCTCCCAATCAGAGCCATAATCCCAGATCAGCAGTAAGGCTGGATTTGTGTCTAAACGAGCGATTATTTGTTGCTTCGCAGCGTGTTTAGGCACCTAGCGGCGTAGGGGTGACAACGGGCGAACAATGAGCTCCCTCCCGCTGTTTCTCCGATTATCTCGGCCCTTTTTCCTTCCACATATCGCTCATACGTTGTGGCTTAGCGCTTTTCCAATGTTCTAATATGAAACGCAGTAAGAAGTCTTTTCATTCATAATAGTTATTATAGGGTTTATTTACCATTTGTGTCCGATGCTGCAGAGCCTTCCCATTTAATTCTGCACCGGTAAGCTTGAGTGTTATTGTTGGGAATGGCTACTGTACATACATGTGTATGGTGTGTGTGTGTGTGTGTGTGTGTGTGTGTGGGTGTTGCCTGATGAGTCACCCCAGTTTGAGGGGAACAAATAACACACTCCTAATTAAAGCATCATAATTCTGCATACAGCACATTTATGATAGGTTGTTGCCGGTGATAACGTTGATCTGACGGTAATAAATGGGTGTTGTCAGGTTGCCGGTGACTTTTTTAGCCCCGCCCCTCCCCTATAGAGTTACGGCACAGACTCAGAATGGGATTGGCTGCGGGAACCTTCTTCTCCCTCCTCCTTGTTTCCTGCAATCTCACATATATACGACCTCGTTCTATCAGCTTAACGAGCTCGTCCCAACGAGCCGTAATGACTCTCTCTAATGTCCGGGGCTCGGGTCGAGAGACGGGTGACTCTTCCCGGCAAAAAGGCAACGTCCTCTGTACGCCCAGTTGTATATCTCCATTATGAGGAGTCCCGGTCTCCACGGAGACCACAACCTATTTATTGTCCTTCTCTCTCGCTCTCTCTCTCGCTGTTTGTTTAAGGTTAATATGAATATAATGCGTTGTTGTAGTTTGCAGGCTGTGATTTCTGGGGCATTCAGAAGCATAATGAAGCTGCATTCTGCCCAAGTGTTGGCGTTTTAATCCCTTTTTTTTTTTTGCAACTTAAGGCCCACTTCTAGTTGTAAAATAATACAAAAAATATAAATACATCTGAAGACCAACTTCCCAAATAAATGGGGGAGGAAATAAAATAGGCAATATGACAAAAAAGGAAATGAGCTATAAATATGTGTTTTGCCATGTCGGCTGTAATGATCATAACTATTCTGCTTCCTCTCGCCCATTACTGCCTGACATCCGGATCCAAATTCATCGTCTCCCTCATCACTTTGAAAAAAAAAAATCCACTTTGAGTCCCTGCATCCGAGGGAACGGCTCCTTGAGATGCTTTTTTTTAATTATGTGAATTCTTGATCACATTTTACGACGTATTTGGAAAAAAAGTAGGAAAAAAAATAATAAATGTAAAGAAAAATAAATATTCATTCATTTGCAAGTTTATTACAATGCTAAAAACCGGCGTTTATGCTAGCTAACTTCCCATGAATGTACGCATTTTTTTTTCTAATTAATACATCATGTGACAACACCTCATTAAGGTCCTTAGGGTGATGATGTTGATGGAAATTGTCATCTTATGGGTGTTTATTGATCGGGACGGTCGGGTTAAGATACTAGCGGTAGCTTTTACTTGTTGTCATAGCAACGGCAAACACCCGCTGTTAGCGGAACCAAGCAACTTGTTTATATCAGCTATATATATATATCTATAATGTGGCAAATTTGTCACCTTCTTTCTCTGAATAAATCCCCCCCTCGGCTTCATGATTTTTTTTTCCTACAGTGGCCCTGATACGGTGTCGTACATTTAGATAACCCCCGTCCAAACCCCCCCCCCCCCCCCCCCCTGCAGCCCGCTACACCGTGTTTCGTAAATGCCAAAAAAAAATGGTATACCTCCAATTTTCATCAGATCGTTTAAAGTGTATTTGCTCCTTTTGGTTCATTGCTTCCAAACAGTATCTTTTTTGTCTTTTTTTACAACCGAATTGAGTGCTTGGAAAAGGTCACTGAAATGCTATTAAAGTATAATTTCAAGTCAAAAATCACAGAGAACACATCCAAAAAAAGGCGGGGGAAATGTTAAATCTCCACAGCGAGACGTGTTAAAACTATTAGCTGTGTCTTTGTACGCAGCCTGTGATGACTCCGCTGTGCCTCCCTCGGCCTTCAGAGTCTCCATTAAAGATCAGAGTGTGAAACCAGCACTTGGCCACGCTGTTATGGATCAATTTAAATAAAGGACTACGCCTGGCGTCAACACAGATCGATGCGCGGGCCCGGGCTTCCTGATGTGGTCCTAACCACCAAAGCGGCCTCCATTATGCCAAGCGCTCTTATCAGAGACGCTTGTGAGAGCGCATACAGCGGAATACGCGACGGGAAATCAATGCTCTTTGATCGCGACTGAAACCTGATGGCTCAATAAGCCGGGGAGAGGCGTCCTTTCTCTTCGTCCTCCTCTTCCTCCTCTTCCCGAAACCAACGGCGTGTCCCATCCTCTCTACGAGGGACTTAACAGCTCAACCCTGCAGACTATTTCAGATTACCGGCTCCTTGTCGCAGGTGCACAAGGGGGAACTCGGTGTGTGCAGGAGGTGTGTAATGGAAATAGGGAATCCACATAAGGGCGCAGATGTTGCCGCCGACAACCGAGGTGTCCTTAAAGCCGGCGCCATCCAGGGTTGTCATTACCTCGCTCCTCTGCACACGCCGGGTCAAGAGGAGGGACGTTCGGAGGAAACGGGGAAAAAACAAACTTTGCAGGAGTTGCATTATTTTTGTTTTTCCTTTTCGAGTCACGACTATGAAATAAGGTCTGCGTGTGCTCATCTCATCACGATAAATGTCATTTCCTGTATTCTGATGCCATTTAACATGGTTTGATACTTTTACTGGCTACACGAGAAAGAAGTATGGTTATTTTTTTAAAAGTGGTTGTCTCCTTTCAATCACACAGATTTGAAATTCTTTGAAAAAAAAAAAAAAATTCATTCATTTAAAATTTAAATTAATTCATTCAGAGGATCTATTTATGCTTGCATGCATTTGGAATTTCTTTTAAATGAATTGATGTTGATGTAATCAAATCAATGAGTGAAGTGGAATCCGAGTACATTCTCCAATAAACTACAGTGTTCCTTGTGTATTATATGCGTATTATTAGTCCTACCAACGTGAGCAGAGCTTCTATTTAGAGCTCATTTTGGCTAATTAACTAGATTACATGTTGAGGATCAGACAGCCTTCTTACAAAGGGATGGCTGTACAAAGGGTGCGATGCCCCTCTGATCTACGTATCACGTATATGAGTGCTCGCTGTGTTTGGATTGGTATAGGGGGTACCAGCGTGTCATGGGGCCTTTCCAATCTGACCGATGTTACCATGAACTCTCGCTTCGCTTCCCCAGAGTCGGCGAGGCGATGATCGGTTCTCGAGAGGCGCCGCGAGCAGCACTTCCAGGGTCTTGAGCAATCACGGGAGAAGTTTGCCTCCGGGGCTTTTTCTCTGCCAGAGAGAGTTTATTTTAACCCGAAGCATGATCTTTTCCTAAAACCTCGCCAAGTAGGTGTGTTGCCTGATCAGAAGGACTTTTCTGGCATAAAAAAGCCTTGAAGGCAAACGAGCAACTGGCTGCTCAAGTTTGTGTGAAATGTTTTTTTGAGGAGGGTCTGGTTTCTGATACCTAGAGCGAACTGCTAATGATCTCCGTTTGCATTTCCATTGACCAGTGGGCGTGGGCCGAGCCGGGAGAGGTATCGAGCGTTGGTATTCTGGTTTCATATTCGGCTGCAGGGACAGTTTTAAGCAACATGACTCATCCATGTAAGTGATTAATCATCACGACTCATGAATATGAATGAGCTCTCGTCTGCGTCCACGAAGCAGACACACTTTTTTTTCCCCCATCCTTTGCTTTATCACATAACAAAGCAGATCGAATAAGAGAATTCATTTTTTAATGCCGGAGGGAACTGAATGTTGGCCTGCAAACATGCATTCCAAGAGTTGTTTTCATTTTAAGACCTACTTTTATTTTTCTGCTACAAAGATTTCTTCTTCGTTGACACATTTGCCGTTAGCGTCATTAGTCTGGAATGTAACTTCGGCTCTCCGAGACGAAGGCCGGACACGTTTAAGGCGAATCAAAGGAAGTAGTGCGTACTTACGGACCAGACGGAGGTTTTTTAATTATTTATTTTCTTTAAAACCGGAAAGCATTTAAAAACATCACAAAGAGGATGAGGGCTTTTATAGCTCATCTAACCTGATTTATTCCGTTCTAACAGTCGTGATAATAGTCTAGAATCCACGATTATCACTTTTTTTAATGGAAGCCGTGTCGTTCCCTCAAGGATATTTATGCAGACTTTTTTTTAACAAGGTGTTGGAATTGGTTTGGAAAGTTTTTTTGTTTTTTTTTCTCGCCAGAATTTATGTGCCCGTTAAGGAACGAAACAAGCATGGAGACATCAACGGATCTTCCAAAAAGATCCTGATTTTCACTTGTCACTTGTAGCTTTTGACACAGGTTACGGACCTTGAAATCACTTGTGCCATCTCTATAGGACGCTCATTAGCATTTGAAATGCTGAAACATTTAAAAAAAAAAAAAAAAAAATCCAAATCAAGAGAAGCTCCATTCACGGTCGGGGTTGAAAGGCGTTTCCAATAACGGGACAGAAGGGATCCTCCGCCCGCGTAATAAATCTAAGAGAGCGCTCTGTTTATCCACCTGCCGCAGCCGAGTTCATGGCTATTTCTCAAGTTCTTTAAGGGAGTCTCGGCTCTCTAATGATCCCAGCTTGTCTCTCCAGTGTGTGTCTTGCCCCCCCAGGCGGGTCTCTCTCTCCCTGGACTCCCTCCCGTGCTTGCAGGAGCACAGAGCCACACTGACCACTTCATCTTACGGGATAAACCGGTCTTTCACGGTCCCCCCTCGGACCCCTACGGGATCTCCGAGACTGGGGAAACCTCAAAGGGTGGGAACACCGCCACGGGTTTCCACATGTGGCTGCTCCCTCGCTTCAATATGGACTAGTCCAGAGGTCTTCAACGTTTTCCAAGGACCCCCAAGGCCTATAGAGACCCGGTGGAGGAACCCCCAAGGTCTATAGAGACCCAGTGAAGGGACCCCCAAGGCCTACAGAGACCCGGTGGAGGGACCCCATATTACATATCATATAATTTTCCTTATTAAACCGGCCAATAATAATATGTATTGCAGCCTATAGTTCCATGTATAACAGTACTTTATAATGATGTGTGTATACAATGCTAAGCTATTAAAATAATAATTGTTGACAAATTCATATTTTGGATTTTCTACGTTACAATTCTTAACATAATATCAAACAAACAGGAAGATTTATATTTGCTTAACATAGGTTGTATCCATGTTTAGGTGTATTTTTGGACATATCTACATTTTTGGAAGAAAAAAAGTCAAATCAAATTATTTTGGCGAACCCCCTGCAGTAACTCTGCTGACCCCTAGGGGTCCCGGACCCCCCTGTTGAAGATCTCTGGACTCAGTCCACGTCCCCGGGTGGAGATCTGCATTTAGAAGTGCCAAACAAATTGTACTTGCGAGTGCTTCGACTGCTTAACTACATTTTTTTTATCCTTTTTTTTTTTTTTTTACACGGCAAATGTAGTGAGAAAAAAAAGCTGCAGAAATAAACGGGAGCGTGAGAGGCTTGTAGGCACGCTGGTAATTATATACCTTAGTGGAGTCATGAGGGCTTTCAGTTTGACAGCCTGCCGTAATGCAGATTCCACCGCATCTCCACTTTAATACGGCTATTTTTAGGCAGCCGGCTGAAAGTTGATAGGCACGCTCTGTCGCCAACTGGCGTGTTCATTTCGAGTTCATCTGAGTGGAGAGCATTCGGCTCGCCGCGTCATTAATTAGGTACATATGCGGCCCATTGGAAGACCTCCGTGTTTCAGTCTAATTACTCACACTTGTAGAGACTTCGGCGTCGAGGTGCCGAGGTGATGTAATGTGTGTGTGTGTGTGTGTGTGTGTGTCACCACAGATAATCCTATGGAAGAGGAGCTAAATAGAATGCAGACGTGTTTACATTTAATACCATCTGGTTTTAAATGAGCAACAGAGAGCACATTCTTGGGCGTTTTGTCAAGATGGACGTTGAGCCGGATATCTGACGAGTTCTATACTCACGGTCCCGTATTGACCCGAAGGCGGCTTCTTTGTCTGCCAGATCCCTCTCCCCGATTCCCAGTGGAAAAAGTCAATAGAAGGCTCCACAGGATGGTACCATCCATCTAACTGCCCCGTCTGCTCTGTCAGCTTTATAATCCGTGTGCGTATATAAGTATCAATTTATCTGTTAAGCTCATGAAATATGGCTTCCGGAGTCCGGCTCTCCACCGCGGATGCTATTACTTGATTATTTCCCACAGTTTTATGAATTCTCTCTCTTTACAGTGCATCAAGTCAAGCAGAAGAAGAGATGATGATGTAAATGTGTGGTTTAATTACACCTCTCAGCGCTGTGATCACATAATAAGTGGACGTGTTGGTTTGTGGACGACAGTTTTGAGGCCTCGAGTTCACCATCTTATATTTTTATTTTATTTTTGCAAGTGGGGCCATCATTGCCGTTGGATTCAAACCTGCGAGATATATCCAAATATAGATATATCGTGATACTCCCTGCTGCGATACGTTACCATTTACCTCACCAGAGTCTCTACTTTATGTGTTAAACGAATAAGACTATACAGTGAATAAACGCAGTATTCGATTAATTCCTTTTTTTGCCTTTTCACTTAATTTTTTTCTCTTTCAGATACACGGATAATGTGATGCGTATCGTGGATAATTTTCTTACAATATATCGTGTATCGCAGAATCCAAATATCATCGTTATCGTGGGCAAAAATATTGTGATATTATAGTATTGTGAGTTACTCTGTGATTCCCTCCTCTAGCACCAAATCTCTAACCCTAACTCTAATCTCAAATCTCTCAAATCTCTAACATCACAATGTAGCCACGCCCCCTTAAAGCACACCCTACTTAATCGTCTGTTTTTACCATAAATGGAACCATAATTTATAATCATAATGCGTTGAAGAAGACTTGAGACCATAAACTCCTGTTTACTGAGGTAATAAATCAAGTGGGGGTCGGGGAACGAGCACGGAGGGAGAGCGGGTGATGTGCGGAGATGTGAGGTTACGGTCCGAGGTGCAAATGAAAAGATTAATTTGAAACCATTTAGCCGCCACAATAGCTGACTTCTGTGATATTAATTAGAATTAGGAAACTATGAGCAAAACGTCGCTATTGTCGAGTTGAAGCTCTGTCTGACGGAGAGCCGTGGAAGTTTTTGATGAAATTCTTTGGTTTTGTGACGGAGTGGCGTGTGGACCTGTTAGCTGGATCGGACCATATGGTGCGCCGGTTCTCACCCAGAACATCCCAGCATTTTGGCTTGCAGATTGCAGGCATGTAAAAATAAAAAACGCATTTTAAAAACTCCCCACGCTGCACTCTTGGCAAAGTAGATATTGTTTCCCCTCCATACTGCAATATCAATATAAATCCAATTTGTTCTTTAGCTCTAAATGGCCGTTTGCCCGGTTAGCGCTCGTTCATTAGAGGCCACACATGCACTCGCGCCGCTTTTGCCTTTACGATTCCGAACCACAGCTCCTCGTCTCCCGGTCTCCGAGGGCTCGCTCTGACAGGCTGTGGATGTTTTATGTTACCCCAAACACTCACCACATATCAGGCAGGGTCACGGCCTGCCGGAGACCCCGTGGCTCTCGCTGTCCCCCGCCAGAGCCAATGGAGGGCCGATACAACGCCGCCAGGTCTTACCATGACATGAGGTACGTCTCCAAGGCTCCACATGTCCGAGCACCAGCAAAAAACATGGAGAGAAGAGAAAACCCAAGAAAAAAAGGAGGCGGTGGCGGCTGGGTCGGGGGTGTTTTGAAAGGGCACGCGTCGCAAACCCCTCGGAGCACTCATGGGATATTAGGCGGGGTTTCCAGCCGTGCTCTTCCACTGGAGCTTGTCGGCCTCGGCCCTCCGATCGCGCTTCTTTTCTTCTGGAACGTGTGCGTCGAGCCAGCGGCCTCGTCGAGCTGTCCAAGTGTCTTAGTCTGGATTTCAGTGGAAGTGAAGGTCCGTTCCCCTTCAGTCGCCCGGCTCCGGGGGGGGGTCATAGAGTCTGCATATGTATAGCACTTCTTTACAGCACAAGTACCCACCAGGCGCCCTGCGTGTTTTCATTTTCATTACAGTTGTCTGCAGCGCCGCGCTGCCGGAGGTCAGTGTTAAGTGTCGGCGCCGGCAGAAAGGATCGGCTTTTGTTTGTGTTTTCATGTTTTTTTTTTAGTGCACAAACTGCCACTCATGAACAGTCGAGCCGCGGTAATGGCCGACATTTTTCTCTCACAAAGTGATATTGCCTCGATGCAGATGGCGACTTCAGATATGACATGCCTTCAAACTGCTGTATTTCTTCCAGGAAAAGAGGCAGGTGTTGTCTAAGATGGTGGAGAGCATTTATTGGTAGACTTGTGTGAAAAAATAAAAGACGACTTTCTTGTCTTGCAATGTCATGGATATTTACAGTTTTTTTGTCTTATTTTGAAAGTTCTTTGTGCCGTCTTATTATATCATCTGATGTACATATACAGGTACTTCTGTTTTCATCTGTATTTATATATCGTGATATCTTGATACGTATCAAGACCAAAGTATCTGATACGTATCGAGACCAAAGTATCGTGATACCTATCGTATTGTGAGGTTCTTGCCGATACTCACCCCTATATAGTAGTATAAAGAAAAAAAAAGAAATGCACTATGTTCTTACCACTGTTGGACTACAGTGGTGTAAAGGAGGGTATATGCAGGTCTACGGGGTATACCCACCTTTTTTTCGGTCTACAGTATACCCCCCTATCAGCCAGGAAGCCATCAGAATATATAGGAGAGTATTCCCACTTCCTTCTCGGTAACCTTCCCATCTACCGAGTACTCCCACCTATCATCTACCACTTCACCACTGCCTAAATGTGAACGTTAATGTCAATGTAAGCAGAGAGGGATTCGCTCCAGATCTGTATCTTATCAAGTTAAAAACCTCCGACTGTTTTCCGAAACGAGCTCCAGCCCGGTCTTTAAACGCGGCACGAGAGTTGTTTTATATTAAAAAAAATTGACATTTTGTGCTTTCCCCCGTCTAATCGCTCACATTTTTCCACAAAAATGAAACACAATGAATTCTTCGGGGCGAAAAAACACCCCAAAAATACCACCTCGCTTGCAGCCACCATTGCTGAATACGCACCTTCATCCGCCGCTCCGGTTTTTAAGATGGCTGCCCCCCCACACACACACATAAAAAAAATGGCGCAGTAGTCTCTTTGTTTACTGGTGAGATGCTCCGCCATGGGCCAGTCGAATAGATTGGACACAGCCGCCCCGTGGTTCGGGCTCCGGCATTCAGCACCATTATGACGGGGAACCCAGAACAAATCCACTTCACATTTAGGTGTCGGCGCGTTGTCATGGAGAAGAGATACCTCTATACAGTAAGTGAATCATTTTGGGGGGGAGGGGGGATAGTTGCGAGTGCTTTTGTGCCCTCACCGGTCAGTTTGTCTTTCTTTTTTTGGACCACACTTTTTTTTTTTGCATTTAAGGAAAAAACTGAAACTGATCCGTCAGAAGCGCTGATACGTCGGCGGCGTGATGGATGGGTTTGTCTTCCTCTGCCTCTCAATCTTTCACTTCTTCTCCGCAATGTTTCCTCTTTTTTTTTTCTCTGAGGAAAAGCCATTATTTCCATCAGCCTCCACATCGCAGCCAAATTTCGCTGCATCTGTCCAAACCCGGCCGAAGGGAAGAGAGGAAGGAAAAAAAAGCCATTCTGTCGGAGTTTCATTTCCTCTCCCTCTTTTTTTCTGATTTTGTTTTCCTGGTGTTGGATTACAATATGATATTATTTTTACGGATGCACACGGTGTAGCAGGACGCAGCGGTGACTGCTGTTATTGAAATGTTCATTATAATTAAATTTGGGCATATGCACCCCCCTCCCCCCTCCAGAGATGGCGGGCCCGGTGGAGGTGTATATTTTGCTGCACAGATCCAGGATCATCGTTTTTGGAATAGATTAGCTGATTACCGCGCCAGCTGAGTTACATCAAACAATGGTTGATCGTCCTGCGTTAGTGTGTGTTTGTGTGTTTGTGTGTGTGTGAGCCCCCCTTTCTCCTTCACCCCCCCCCCCCCTCGCTTTCTTAAAACCCGCCTTGCCCTTGTACACCTCGTGTGTTGTGTTGTTGTTTTTTTCTTCTTCACCCAGACCTGTTATTACATCTCATAGCAGTTAGATGATTTGATCAGTGTGAGCTGAAACGTTGTTTACCCCAATGGGACGGGGTTTTATAGACATACTCATCCCTCCCTCTCTCTCTCTCTCTCTCTCTCTCTCTCGTTGCTCTCTCTACCCGAGTCGAGTGATAAAGTAATTTCTCTGGGGGACGGGGGAGCCTTATATGTTCAGGCGTAGCTATACCACGAGCACCGGCGGGACCCCCAGCTTATAGAGGCTAACCCACGCTGCCTTCCCGTCGGAACACCATGGGACCTGATTCTGGCACGGCGTTCAATGGCAAGAGATAATTATTAATTCATGGTTTTATCCCATATGTGGCATTAATTACACATAGGATGTTTGTCAATTTAAAAGACATGTTTACACGCCGAGAAAGGAACATTTTTCAGTATAACTGTTTCAGTATAAGACAGAGAGAATCCATAATTAAAAAGACTGCACTTCCAAAACAATATGATTCTCTAACGAGAGGTGATGGATGGATGCTTGGACGGATGGATGGACGGAGGGAAATTCAAGCATCCAGTTTACCAGCAGCTTACAAAACACACAACATGAAAGACCAACATATATCACATAATAATAATAACAATAATAATATACATAATAATCGCTCTCTTGTTGTTGAAAGTCCTCTTCCACCTCGTTTAATACCCTGTCACTCGCTGCAGTGGTTACACAGTCCCGTGGATGCTTTACATTTGTATTGTCCGGGACTCTCATTGACTTTCTGCAGGAATTGATTTTGTTCCGATCGCCAAAATGGCCGATTTCATGTCCACGAAAACAAACCGAAGAATAGTGACTACTTCAGAGAGGAGCGCTGCATTGTGTGTATACTGTGTGCACGTATGTATGTATGCAGAGTCACATGTATATGTGTGTGTGTGTGTGTGTGTGTGTGTGTTCCAGACTTGCTGCATGTGTGTGTACGGTTAAGAGAGGGGAAAACAGAGAAAGCCTTTCCTCAGCCAGATGACAACAAACACAGAACGGCTTGGCATGACACGGAAATTATTTATCTGGCTCCCCTCGTCCCTCTCCAGCATGGCTTTTTGTCGAGTCAGAGGAAACCATCTGCTGCCCGGTGATAATGGGGCGTCCTGGGAGGGGGAGGGGGGGGGGGGTATGGAGAGCAAATACAATTGAGAGTTAAAATGACAGGCGCTGTCCTCCGAAACCTACGGCACCTTCCTGCATACCTGCAGCCAGTCTGCAGTCTTAATAAACATCCCGTCTGATCTCGCTTGGCTGTGTGTGTGTGAGTGTGTGTGTGTGTGTGTGTGTGTGTGTGTGTGTGTGTTCCCCCATCTAACCTTGATCATTTCCAAGTCAGGATTGTTCCCGAGCCCCGGCTGATACGCTGTCAGTGTGATGCTGCTGACTCAGCGTCTCTTTTCCTGTGACAGTTGAATTGTCTTTCAGTAGAAGAGATTTCCTCCCCTCCTCTGTTTCAGGTAAATGGGTGTTAGACAATATTATGAGGCAGGTGCAGGGGCGCAAGGAAAGCCAGTCGATGCCAGAGTTAATGAGGAGTTTCGTGTGTATATATATATATATATACACACATATATATATATATATATATATATATATATGGGGGGGGGGGGTAGAGGTAAAGGCTGGAGAGGAATACAGTCAAGCAGACGGAGGAGGAGAGCCCTCATTAAAACAAATAGAGGCCGATAGAAAACAACTCCTCACCTTGAAAACGCTCCGACTTCTCCCTCCGCTGAGTCTCCGGTGGATTCTCGGGGTTGGAATTGAACGCTTAGGGCGTTTTCTGAGTAAACCATTTCAGTTTTCTCTTGTCTGAAGTCGGACAGGTTAAGCCGGACCCAAAAAAAAAAAAAAAAAAAAAGAGCTGACAGTCTCCCTTTCTAAAGCTCCGTTCTCTCACTCCATCACTCTGGTTTCTCCTTCGCCTTGAGATGTTTTCTCTTCTCTCTTTATTTTTCGCTCCCAGCACTTACAAACTGTCGGATAACTTTCAGTGTGAATCTGTCAAGGGAGTGACTTTCCTCTCCTGAAACTATTTATTACAGGAGCAGATGTTTTGGGGAGGGAGGGATGCGATCGATACCATGTAATGTCTTTAACACAGGGAGGGTGATTTTGTATTTTTTTCAGAAATAGAATCAATGTACGACGGCGTATCAAGGCTACTGTAGGAGAAAAAAACTGAGCCGAGAGAGGGGGGCAATATTCAGAGAGAAAAAGTCACAAATTTGTGAGTTTATAAATATATAAATATATTTATCCGATATAAACAAGTTGCTTGGTTCCCGCTAAAACTGGGTGTTTGCCGTTGCTATGACAACAAGTGAAAGCTACCGCTAGCATCTTAGCCCAACCGCCCGGATCAATAAACACCCATAAGATGACAATTATTCCTTTTATAAATAAAAGCAACAATAAGCATCAACATCATCCCCCTAAGGACCTTAACAAGGCGTTGTCCATTAATTAAAAAAATAAACATACATTCGTGGGAAGTTAGCTAGCATAAATTGTAAGCATCGTAATAAATTTGCCCCTTTTTTTCTGTAAATTTCCCCTGTCTCGGCTCCGTTTAGTTTCATTTTTTCCCTGCAGTGACTCTGATACGCCGTCGTACATTCTGATATGTAAAGCTCTGCGTTATTCCGCCGTGAATCCAGTTGTTGGGATCTCAGCAGGCTTCGTGGCTGTTGGAATGCGCGATGGCGTGTTTGATAAAGTCGGCGGGTCGGGGAGGATAATGGAATCGAGGGATGGAGGGATCAGCCGGGAGGACATGGGGGAGGGGGGGCTCTGGTGACCAGGTCTTTTCTATTAACTCGGGAGGCCGGCCGGGGCGAGCGGGGAATCAGGCCTGGCTGTTAGACCGAGCGTCCAGGCAGCAGACGGGGGAGAGGCCAATATTGCTCGGGGGTCCAGTGTTGATTGACCCGGTGTTTTCATCAGCCTGTGCTTGCCTGATAACATTTCATACCCCCCCGCCCCCCTCCCATCCACCAGGGCAAAGTATTCCAGTTGTTGGGTGCAAAGAAGGGCTTAGTTTGGTGAAGTTGCATTGGATTTACCCCCACATACACACATTGTCACCTAGCTTTTCATTTTCTTTTTTGAAATTACATTTTTTTTCATGCCTGCAAAAAAAAAAAAAAAAAGCATTTCTTTCTATTTACTCTATTTGTCGTGTTTGTGTTCAGAATTCTATTATCTCACTTGACTGAACACAATGTTTAATTCATTGCAAAATTAAGATACACAACGTCTCTGGGGGGGAGGATCTGAATTTAAATGTAGCCCACACTGGAAAGTTAATTGTTAGTATATAAAAAGAGAAATGCTTCTCTTTCTGCAAAAGACTTTTGAGGCTGTGGATTTTTTTTTTTTTTTTTTTTTGCCCTCGATTCCCATTTATATATAGGCTGTAATCAGCTCTCACTCACTGCTAATTATATGCCGCGCTCCATCATCACGGCTCACTTCAAGACCTTAAAAAATCATGGATTGTTGCTTTTTTTCATTCAAGCTATAAACCGAATTATCGTATTAAACCGAAGCTGTTGATCAAATAGGCGTCGGGTCATTTATGGATAAATACGGAGTCTAAAGAGCGGGCGGCGTTGAAGTGCTTTCTGTTCCTTTCATGCTTTTTATTTCCTGTTTCCCTCCTGTGGCGCTCTAACCGGCCATGTTTGTCTCTCGTTCCCGTGCTGCAGGTCTCAGGTCTGTCTCCAGGAGATAGCCAGACCCCGGGACTGCTGCTGGCTCCGGGGGTGAGGTGGGGACAGACGCCCATCAACCAGCTCACACCCTGGGACACAGACGAGCCCCCCGCCAAGCAACATCGAGACAGCGAGCCCACCGGTAATGAATCACACACACACACACACACACACACACAAACACACACACCTGCATGCATACACTCACCGGCTCCACTGGTGATGTAAGTTTTTCATCATCTCTCTCTGCCTCCCATGTATACACGGACCCCTCACACACACACACACACACACACACACACACACACACGTTTTTTTGACTCTCATTGTAATGAACTCACCCAGAATGGCTCTGCCCTCCAGCAGCTCATTTCCTTCCCATCACTTCTGCCAGCCTCTCTCTCTCTCTCTCTCTCTCTCTCTCTCTCTCTCTCTCTCTCTCTCTCT
Organism: Chelidonichthys spinosus; assembly: GCA_029853015.1. Classification (NCBI taxonomy): domain Eukaryota; kingdom Metazoa; phylum Chordata; class Actinopteri; order Perciformes; family Triglidae; genus Chelidonichthys; species Chelidonichthys spinosus. The sequence continues at coordinate 2,780,850 of CM056838.1, read as the reverse complement.
CTCTCTCTCTCTCTCTCTCTCCAGGGCCGGCCCGAGGCATGAGCGGACTAAGCGGCTGCTCGTGGTGTTTTTTGTTTGTTTGTTTCTTTTACACATTAAATTAATTAAACTGGTGACATAAACACCAAAGTGTACACAAAAGAAAGATAATTCTGATTTCCCCTTAATCATAAAAAATGGGTCCTGATGTCTGAATGGAGCCCCTCAGATACATATCACAGGATCATGTGGTTTGTGATATATCTCATTAATAATACAACTCATAAAGTAACGTTATGATTTAACACTTAGGGCCGGTCTGATACTGGCACACGGAGGCTCCTTCCACTTGGAAGTTCTGTAGAATCCAGATCGTGGCCAGCCGGCGGGCGGAGCGTCATGCTCATAACGTGTTCCAGGCCGTCTGATGATGCTGCTGCTTCCTGCACAGCTCTCCTCCCGAGTCCCATTCACATATCTCACATATAGATTGCTTGGTGGATTAATTATGAATCCGTTAGCTGGGTTCCCCGAGAGGGACGTTTCTGTGGACGGGAAAACCACTGGAGGTGTTCTTCTGATGCAGGCTGGGGGAGTGTGGACCCCCCTGCCTCCTCCCCCTCCCGCTGTGTGACCACAGACTCCCTGCTGTGCATTGAGGAGCTGGCTGGTGGTCTTATTATTGTGTGGAAGTGAACGCCTCCTCCCCCCTCCTCCCTCCTCGCCGCCGCCACCGCCGCCGTGAGGAGAGTGAGATGTCACAAACCTCCGGCGCACCGCTTCGAGCGTGGTGTTGCATATTGATTCGCCGCTACTCCAAACTGTGACTTGCGTTTTTTTTTTTTGGTTTTCCCGCGACGCAGCCAGCTCCTCGCCACACTTCAGTGGGCCGCGTTGCCGGAGAGTTCTCTGCCAACTGTGGCAGAATTAATCAACGCTTCCTTTTCTTTCTTTATTTCAACGGGAACTCCAGAAACGGTCGTGTCTGGTTTTTTAAAAATAAAGTTTCAACTCTTTGTAGGAGAAGAGTTTTGATTTTACACTCAATAAAGAACGGAATAATATGAGTTTTTAAAAGGAGGGTGCGTTTAAAAAAAAAATTATATTAATGCAGCTGTTTATTTGATTAGCTGAAGCTTAATGTATGAATCTAAGTCGATGTTGGGTCACATAATGCCATTATTTGCCTAATTAATTCTATATTTTGCTGGTAAATGACTGAAGAAATAGACTTGAAGGACAAAACTGTATAATATGTGTAATTATTAAGCTGTTTTATTAGAATCCTTTTATCAAGATGATAAAAGGGAATGTAGTCTTGGTGCCGATTAGCTCGATGACATGTGGATTTTGACCGGAACTGGTCCTCCCTCCCTCCCTCTCCATCCGTCTCATCCCGGACTATTATATCAGCAGGGCCAGTATCATGAATAATGTGGGCTTTTTGCATGCTGCGCTTTAGCCTTTGGCCCCCCTTCGGCAGAGTGGCGGGCTATTTTTGGAGCTTGGACGGGAGGAAGGAGCCAATGAGGGGGGAGGGAGGGAGGCAGCGATTCAGGGCCAACATGGCGGCGTCTTCCCAGCACACCCTCAGCATCGAACGCCTCGGGGTGGGGAAATGATTGGCTCCGAGTGTCTGGGTAAACACAGACTCCCGCGCCGATAATGGCGACGGCTGCGTCCAGAAGGAGAAAAAAAAACATTGTTGAGTCTCGCAATATTGTGACGATGTAAATCTGGAGCGAAGATCCGCCACGTCGCTTCAGATATGTTTTTTTTTTTATATTAAGTCTTAAGTCAAGAACAAACTTGGACGGAAGCGGAGCGGCACGCTGTGGGTTTTCTGTCTTCTCTCGCTGCTTCCTGTCTCTGTTTGATCGTCTGATCCCAGACTTTAAAATCAATCTGTTCCGGTTTCCTCGTCTCCGACGGCGGCGGAAGCAACGCGCCATGAATCACTCCGTGGTCATGTGGCGTTACGGTATTAAAGCTGGTACAAGTGATGCATCTTTTCTTTTGTCTGTTTTTTTGTGGACAGGTCCGACCTGGGCGGCGCCGGTTGCCGCGGTGAGCCAGCCCAGCCTCCTGCCTCACAGCTACGCCCTCCCGCAGCCGCCTGCCTTCAGCAGCCACAGCGTGACGGCGCAGTCGCCCATCATCGGCGTGACCCCGTCCATCCAGGCGCCGGTGCCCCCGCAGCACCCGCTCATGACGGCCCACTTCCAGCTGACGCCGCACTCCACCCAGCAGCCGCCCTCCATGGTGCTGAGCATGCACAGCCAGCCGCCGGCGTACGCCTCCGCCCAGCCCACCGTGGCTGCGTCCGCCCTCGCCGCCGCCGCCGCCCAAGCCAACCACGCCGTCCACCCGAACCCTCACAGCGTGATGGGCAACGGCCATTTAAACCCTCACCCGGGTCTCATCCAGCACTCTGCCTTGCCGCTGACCAATGGACAAGCGGCAGCGGCGGCGGCTGCAGCTGCAGCGGCGGGGCACGCACAGCCCACCGCCGGAGACAATCAGGACGGGCCAAACAACGGGCTGCAGATGCTGCGGACAGTCGGGATGGGGAAGTACGAGTTCAGCGACCCGGGACATCCCAAAGGTAAGAAACCAGAAAGCTCCGGCTGCTTTTTAGGATCTCTCTCTTCCAGATGTGTCACAACGCTCCGGAGGCTAAATCAGAGCAGATCTGTGCTCAAGCTCAGGAGTGGATCCGAGGCGGGGCGAGGTGTCAGGTACTAAATCAATACTCTCGGCTGTCGTGACCTCCCCTTATGCAGGAGGGCGGGCACGCCGGAATGAAACTCCCGGCCCTCTGCCCTCTGTTTGTGTATCGGGGGGGCAGATTCGGATGCCAACAGTCGTAAACAAGGCGGCAAACACTCCAGAAGAAGCTGTTAAAAACGGCGGAGCCAATTCGCTTCAAAGCCGATCCAAGGTCGAGCGGAGTCGAGGCGCACCTAAAGCCGAGACGGCCACTTGGAAATTAAAAACACCAACCCCACCATGCTCCCGACTGAGGGTTCTTTGGAGAGAACATGTTGTACTGATCTCCCTCCCTATCCCGACTATACAGTCTGAGATTTTGTGCACTGAAATTGGTTAGAAGTGCGTCGGCTCTATCCGACTCCCCAGGCCAGATAAGCCCAGCTCTCTCTCTCTCTCTCAGATCCACGTTGACTTGCCGTTGTTTAAGCGAAGGTGTTTCGCCGTCTTGCGAGAGCCGTAAATTGGCGTTTGGGTTTAACCTTGGGAGTTTATGATGCACGGGCGCTGGAAACAGATGTTTCACTCAATTCCCTCGACCAATTTTCACATTTAATGAAGCTTTTAATTTAGCTTTAGATTGTTTTCTTTTTCCAACCGGCTTATTTTGATCAATAAAATGTGTGCAAATGAACTTGTAGATTGCAAAAAAAAAAGGCAATTATTTTGGGGGACTGCCTGCGATACATTGAAATGAGTCTGCAGGTAGAATTGGAAACGGATAATTAGACGGGGGGCTCGTCGGCCTGGTCCAACCTCTATCGAATGTCATTTATTTCTTTTTCAAGCTCTCATGTTGAAGGAGTCCCGATCCATCAACCACATGGATGTCAACATGTCTTGACCTTGGTCGTCTTGACCTGCGTCTCCAGGACAACGAGGCTTGAGTTTAATTGGAATTCCAGTATTTGTACAGACTGGATTCACATGGAAGGAGAGCGCTGTGCGATGGTTTAAATTCCCTAAACGCCGTTGCTGTGATTCATGTCATGATAACGTTAATATATTCGGCTTGCGTGGCTACAGTTTGTCAGCTGCTGTATTTCAAAGGCAGAAGGCAAAGCAACCCCGTGTCATTTCCCTTCCACACAATATGCACTTGAAATCTGGCGTCGCCGGCTGTGAAGGTCGACGGCACTCCAGGCTCACGTCTCCTCGAGCGCTTCGGGCATTTTTATCTCCCCGCCCCCTACTCGGCATCGGACGGACGTCTGTACGAGTGATGTCACGAGAACAGTGGGAACGGGCTGGAGTGGCGGTAAATTAGTGGTCAGGGACATCGTGGCGTGAACCGTCAGGAACACTTCACTTAGCAGCTGTAATCACAACAACGCCACCCGCCACCCGCCGTCGCCCCTCAAGCCTCTAACCGACGCTGGCCTTCTGTCCTTTCCTGATCATATCTGTCACTTCCTCTCCCTCCGCTTCCCCCCGTTCCACAAATCCTAAGCTCCCCCGCCGGTCCGACGCATTCCGTTTTAAATCCAGATCAACGCACGGCCCTACCACCACCGCCGCCGCCGCCGCCGCCGCCGTGGTCAGATATGGAGGCTAAGCTCCCGCCACCTCCGCTCTGGTTCACATCTGTTAAAATGATGGAAACCTGCTGTAAGCACACACACACTCACACAAAACAAAAAAACCCCAACAAACTAGAAGTAGGTAGAGGGAAAGCAGGTAGAGGTCAGAGGTCAGCGGTCCTGCAGCCCCCCCTAATGGTTGAGGTGAGGATAAGAGGGTCGGCACATCTGATCCCCGGGGACAGAGATTGTGGGTTCCACACACACATCTGGCATGAAAAGGAGGCGAGGAAATGAAGTCCCAGCATCCACAAACACACACACACACACACACACACACACACACACACTCAGACATGCCTGTTTTCTTGTTATCCTTTGCTTCTCACAAACCAACACAGCTAGCCTTCATTTCATCCACAACAAATGTATTATTTACAGTGCAACACAAACCCGGATCCTCTCATGCGGGCTGAACCTCGGGGGCGGGGTTTCTGGGGTGAAAGGTCAAAGAAGGGAATAAATGAGGTGCATGCTGTTCCGCTGGCTGACATGTGGAGGACTTTGCTGGAATAATTGATGATTTATCAACCTGACAGACAAACAACAATAAACCCGAGCACATTTAGTCAGGATGCTTCACTGAAACTAATCCATCAGTTTATTTACTGGACGGACCGGGAAGTTTCTCTTTTACATGTGTCTACCAGGGACGGGCTTCAGTACAACCCTGGTGTTCACTGGGCTGGGGAATAGTCTATCACCATATACAGTATATATATATACATATATATTACATATATTTTTCAATATATTTATATATATTTTATATTAATATATCAATTATTTTTATGTTAGGTTTTTCATATATATATATATATATATTTTTCTTTTTCTTTTTTACATATATTTTTCAATACATTTATGTATATTTTATGAATATATTTATGTATATTTTTCTGAATATATTTTTCATTTATTATGTTTTATATATATATATATTTATATATATTTAATGCTATGCATTGACTATGTTAACATACATGCTTTGATACTTTGACAGTATTATAGCAGCTACACCTGCGTTGTTTTCAATTAACGAAGGAAGACGTTAGTCTGGGCTTTTGTGTATCACAGTATCTGGATATATGTTCATATATCAATATCATCAAGAGACGATGAGTCATCGCTCGCCACGGTCGGATCCCGGTTATGCGTCTCAAGTCAAATGGTTTCCAGAAGTGATTATTGAATAAACAGTTTAGATACTAAAGCCTCTACTTGTGTTGCTGCACTAAAAAATAACAAAAATCTGAAAAAAATAGCTTAAGCCTCTGGACACGATGCTCGTAAGCGGCGATGTGCGGAGGCTTTTCGATGGCAAAGGCCCTCCCCCCCCTTTAATCCAGCAGCACTACAGGGCCGGTGTGCCGGGGCCGGCGAGCTCATACAAGTGTGCGTGTGTGTGTGTGTGTGTGCGTGTGTGTGTGTGTGCGTTTGCTCGGCTGCACAACTTCTTGGGTGTGACTACACGGATGTTTTGTCAGATGTCAGCCTCAGCCTTAAAGCCAAACACCACAGTGACAGAAATCACACTCCGTGTTTGATTTGGCTTCGCCTTCAAAGGGAGCAATTTGTCTTCGCTCTGCATCAGTGGGCGCATCAACAACTGTGCTCGCTCGCTCGCTCTCTCTCGCTCGGCGTGCTCGTCCGTATAGGTAGTCGTCTGTATATCCGTGTGTGTGTGTGTGTGTGTGTGTGTGTGAAGATGCACACGGAGCAGCTGGAAGGCAGCTTTAACCTCGTCGCCTACTGAGACGTGCCAGTCACCGGGCTGTGATCTGCCTACCTGGTTCCTCCATCCGCAGCAGGGCGTTCCTCTAATACCTGCCTGTCACAGCGCACCAACCAACAACACCTCCGCCAGTGGTGGAGCGTTTACAGTCACCCGCTCACATCTGTGGGTCGTCGAACGCGTGAATACGGGACGGGTGTAGAGATTAAATCGTACAGTTCTATGATGCATCGATGCAGGGAGGTACGACGGCGTGTCAGGCCGCTGTAGGAACAAAGAAGGAAGGAAATGGAGCCGAGAACGTTGCAAATACGCAGGTTTATTACGATGCTAACATCCGGTATTTATGCTAGCTAACGTCCCATGAATGTACATTTATGTTTTCTAATTAATCCATCATAACATGTGACAACACCTCGTTAAGGTCCTTAGGCTGATGATGTTGATGCTTATTGTTGCTGTCATCTTATAGGTGTTTATTGATCGGGGCGGTTGGGCTAGCGGTTGCTTTGCTATAAATATATGGTAAAAATGATAAATTTGCCACTTCTTTTCTCTGACTATTGCCCTCTCTCTGCTCCGTTTTTCTTTTCTTTTTTTCCTCCAGTGGCCCTAAAAACACCATCATAGTAAACTCGATTATTAATTCATTATTTTTGTTACTTGTTTCTTTCCATATTTTATACAAGTAATGTAGCATCAACTGTATCATACGGATAGGAATACGTTTGAAAGATTTGTCACTGTATTTAAATCCCAAATAGAGACTGGTTTAATAATGAGGTGACGGACTAGATGAGTGACGTTTTCATAGAAAAGGACAATGAAGAGAAAACGAAGAGGAGGACACAGAGGAGATGATACAAAGAGAGGGTGAACACGAGAGAGGCGGGAGATGCTGATAGCCGAGTCGCTGCATGTCTATTGACCAAGTGGTTGAAATCGATGGCTGTCCTGATGAATATCAGCCAGACGGGGGAGGGGTGGGGGAGGGGGAGTAGCTCACTTCAATGTGATGGAGAACCATGGAAAAAAGAAGCAGCTTACGACTGGAAAGAACCAACAAATTGATATCAGGAAGGAAGTTATTGTTTTAAAGGTTATCACTGTTCACCGCTCCAGATCCTGTGTTTTCATATGTTTTCCCGGCGTAGCGTGAAGTCAGGTGACTGTTGCTTGGCTGCGTTTCAGTTCGAGCACCACACTGTGACGCTGATGGGAATGTATTTCTTTTTTTGGTGGTGGTGCTGGTGGTTCTGGTTAAACGCCTAACAATGTGCAGCAGATGAAGCAAAAAAGTCCCCCGGCTGTTTTTCCGGGGTCGCAGGCGGGAGCTGTCGGGCCTCACGCTGCCTTACTGAGCATTAGCTCGGCTTTCTCGCCTTCGTCTCCTCATGTCAAACATCATTTTAATACTCCCTTCCACCTCACTGACCTTTACCAGTCTACACACACACACACACATAAGGACGTCACACACTGATATAAGCGAGGGGACGCAGCCCAGCCTCCTCGGCCCTCCGGAAGTTCATCTTCCAGTCAGCTCACATCGGCCGTCATCGGGGGAGCGAGCAGCGCCGGAGCTGCTGCTGAATGCAATTAAGATGCCTCGCCGAGTTAAGATCAGTGTTTCTTTTTATTTATTTATTTTACTTTGGCAACGACCGAGCAGGGCTCACCTTCTCTTCATCCGCCGCGACCGCTTCATCCTTTTTATTACTTTTCAATACAAAAAACGTCCATTACCAGAAAATAAGGAGATTTTAAAAGCACTGAACTGGTTGGAAGGCTGCTGTTCATTTAACGTTTAGCCGACGTTACCGGATTAGACCACTGATCTTCAACAGGGGGGTCCGGGACCCCTAGAGGATCCGCAGAGTTACTACAGGGGGGTCGCAAACTACTTTCTTCCAAAGTTAAAATGACATCCAAAAAATAAAATATAAATCTTCCTTTTTGTTTAATATTATGTTCAATTGTGACGTAGAAAATCCATAATATGATCAACAATTATTATTTAATGTCTTAGCATCGTATAAATCATTACAAAGTATTGTTATACATGACACTACACATTCTTATTGGCTGCTTTAATAAGGAACATTATAGATATGTAATGGGGTCTCTGTAAGCCTTGGGGTCCGTTGAAGACCTCTGGACTAGACGCTGATTATTTTTTTTACTTTCTGGACATACCCTCCGACATATTTGTCTATAGACAGAAGAAGCTCATTAAGTCGACATAAAGCATACAGTATTATCAGCGTATAAATATTCATTTGGACTCGACGGCAGGAATCCGCTGCTAGCATGACAGGCCGTTCAGGCCAGTTATTAAAAACACAGCCACAGTTTGTGATAGCCACACCGAGACCATTAATCGTAGCGGGCACATTAATTAAACCCTCCCCCTTTTCTCCGTCTCCCTTTCTCTTGATTGAGTCTCTCCACTCCGTCCGCGCTGCAAATTATACCAAAGTACGCCTTTTGAATATGACACTGAATCCGGAAAGAATTTAATATTTCTTTTTCTAGTTTCCTAACATGCTGACTGGAATCAAGCGTCTTGCCTGAGTGAGCCGGCGGTAAATTAATTAAAGTCGGGGGTGCGGTGTGTTGGTGCTGGGACGATTATCTTAAAGCTATCCGCATCAGGATTAGCTAAAGCAGAACTAGAGGTTATTATGACTCCAAAACAGGCTTAACTTGCATTTTTTCTTCTTTTTTCAATCTCTCTCATAGAATTCCTTTTAATTCCAGGCAGCTGAACTGAAAACCGAGAATGTTAGATTATTTATGAGGCTTGAAATGCATGCCAATCGCAGTGGACTCCATGTGCAGGTAATTCACTTAAATGAATACATGCGGGAGATATGCTTATGAGCAACCTTGGATCATATAGGGACTTCCATATTAATGATATTGACTCAAGCATCCCGCGTTAAGAAGAGCGGTCCGGGGTCCGCCGCGCTACGTGGCGCCGTCTCTTTAACTTTGCTGAGGATTGCCTTCATTGAGACGTCTAACTGTTTCCAGAACAGCTCCCCAGCTCTCAGGAGGGAGTAGAAGATGGGGGGAGGAGGGGGGAGGAGCGGCGGCGGCGGCGATGTCATAAGCAGAGGGAAAGGAAAAGCTGCTCGCCCTCGTTCTTCCTCTCTCCCTCGTTATCGTATTTTAAAGGAGAGGAGCCCCGCCAGGAGCCCCATACATTACATCCCCCCGCAGTTAATACGGGGGACGGCGGATAGCTCATTAAGATTGATCATTCCTCGTCCACCTCCTCCGTGCACGACGCCGCCGCCGGCTCCATTAATCACCCGGATTTTCGTCTTTTTTCAAGATAAAGCTCGGTGGCGGCTCAGTCGCAGGACCCCGATGACAGCCTCCTCGCATGCATCACATCCTCACATGCATAATCACAGACGCAGTGCTGCACCCCCCATCCTCCCATCCTCCACCTACACTCCTCCCCACCTGTCCTCTTCACTGCAATTGTCTGCTTTCTTTCCCTCCCTCTCTTGGCGTCGCCCCTCCCTCGCTGTTGTCTCCTCACATCCACCTCGTTTACCGTGCAGCCTTTCCATCCAGTCGCCTCCCTCCCTCCCCTCTCCATCCTCCTCCTCCGTACCTGCCACCTGTTCACTCCAGCTCCCGCCTCCCCGCTCCGTCTCCTCCATTGATGCAGCCGTTTCTCTAATAGGCTGTTTTCTTTTTGCCGAGCCCCGGTAATAACGCCTCCGTTAGCAAAGAGAAGGAAAGATGAAAGGCAAGAGACGAGAAAAGCAGTCCAGTCATCCCTCAATCGCTCGTTTGCCGGGGACAGCTGGACCGGCTGTTTTCATCCGAGATCATCTCCTCGCATAAAGTCTTGAAATTCTTGACGACTCCTCATTTACATCGTCTGCTCCTGTTTGAGGGGTTGACATGACGAGACGCTCAAGGTCCCCACGCTGAATGAAATATAAGAGGCTTGTTGTTCAGTCCAATACATTTGTTTTTCACTTAGAATAAGAAAGAAATCCTTGAAAAAAAGGAGGATGTAATTAGCTTGAGTCGTCATGCAGAGGTTACGAGGGTTCTATCCGTCTCCTCGTCCTTCATGACAATTCCATTAATCGACTACTTAACCAACTCCACTTAAACATCGATGGTACGACTGTATAGAAAACCAATATCCCCTCTGAGTCAATAAGCTTTCTGCACTGAAATGAACAGAAGGGTTCTTGAGGTCATGTGACGGAGCTGTGAGCGGATCAGCTGTTTTTTTCTATGGTAGAAGTGGATTCAAGTTGAATCATATTATCAAATATCATTCATGTTTTAGAAGCTGTCTGGCAGAGTTTTAGTCCTTGTGAGCTCAAGACCACTTTCTCAAGGTCTAGATTGATCCACAATGTTGTGTTGTCTCGGTCGGACAAAGGGGGCCTCAGGGTTTTATTCCAGGACCAGTCGAAACCATGACCGCTGAGATATATGTCGCTAAGTTGCCGGTGCATGTGTGATTTACTTGATTGCTTATAAAGAAAGTTTGTTTTATTAGAAATATTAGTTTCTTTCAGGTCACTTTGAGGAGTTAACGGTTTATATGCTCGATTTTCAGGGTTTTATTAACCGTTAGTCTGGTATACAGTGTGGGACTCAAACTGGTCTGGACTCAGTCTTGCCTGTCTCAGTATAATTGGGTCTTGGTCTGGACCTGGTCTTGGTTTTAGGCGGTCTGGTCTACAACGTTGTTGTACATACAGATGAGAAATTATATGATTTCATCACAAATTCAGATAAAAAACATAAATATCGTCACAAGTGACTTGAAAAAGTCTTAAAATGCATTTATTTATGATTCTTATTTAACACGATAAAGCATCTTCACTTAAAAAAATAAGCTGTGTGTCTTCTCTGTTAATCAAGACAAATATATGTTAAACATAACATGTTCTTAGTTACATTCCACGACTTTTTTTTTTTCATGTTAATCTCCTCATATGTTTCTGGGTCCTTTCCCAGATCTCACACACACACACACACACACACACACACACACACTTTGCCTGGACTGGTAATACAGTGTGACACAGCTCGGAGACTGGAGTCCGTCACACGTCCGGTTATTGGCGGGAGCAAATTGATTTGCGAGTTAAGTGTCAAAGCGAATGGAGGTGACGCCTCGGACCGGGGAGCCGGATCTCAAACGGAGACTCGTGTCGGAGACTATTTTATATGAGGGGATTAAATACCGCGAGTCAAATGTCAACGTGTTATTATCCGCACGTCGGCCAGGAAATAGGCGGCGATGCGTTATCGAGGAGGCCAAGGCGGATGTGAGCAGGAAGTGAGTCCACAGTGGATGTTTTCTCTCTAATGAGAAGACGTGATCGGGAAAAGACGGGGAGGGAAGTCGGTATCCAGAACGACGACGGCGTATCAGAGCCAATGTAGGGGAAATAAACGGAGCCAAGAGGGGGGGGGGAATATTCCTAGAAAAAAGTAACAAATTTGCCACTTTATAAACTCGCAAATTTGCAAGTTTATTACGATGCTAACAACCGACATCTATGCTAGCTATCTTCCCATGAATGTACATTCATACGCACATTTATGTTTCTAATTAATTGAAATTCCTCGTTAAGGTCCTTAGGGTGATGATGTTGATGCTCATTGTTGGTTTTATTTATGTGGGGTTCATATTGTCACCTTATGGGTGTTTATCGATCAGGGCGGTTGGGCTAACACGCTAGCGGTAACTTTCATATGTTGTCATAGCAACGGCAAACATCCGTTGTTAGCGGAACCAAGAAACTTGTTCATAGCGGCTATATATATATTTATAAAGGGGCAAATTTGTGACTTTTTTTCTCTGAATATTGCCCCCCTCTTTGACTCGATTTAAAATTATTCTTTTTTTTTTCTTACAATACGCCGCCGTACAAAACAGCAGCAGATGCGTCGCCCAAAAAAAAAGAAAAAAGAATCCAGAAGATCAGTATGTAGTGCTCATCAGAGTGTAGAGCCTTTTTTATTTATTTTTTTATTCCTCCCATGAAACTTTAAATGGGTTTGATAATGAACCCAGGGCTTCTAATACATTCTAATGACAGCACCAAACATTAGCATGAATGCTAATCACCCCCCCCCCCTCCTACAAGTCATTATTCCAAAGGGTTAGCAACAGGCTTAGCATGTGAAGCTGTTTTATTCTCCTGTGACGGACGATAATGACCCTGAATTGCAATCAAGAGATCTTTCGTTTGATCCTCTGCGATGTGATTGGACGACGACGAGATGCCGCTTCGTTGCTGCGGCGATCATTATTCCTCGACAGTCGTCTTTGTGCCCATTGTTTCCTTTCTCTCTCTCCCATACAGGCATTGTTTTTCTGATGTCATGCCATTTTTCTTTTTAAGTATTGGAGAGTTAAACTCAGATTCCGACTTTACAAGGACACAGAAAACGCATCGGAGCATGCCGGACGCAATCAGAGGTTTGCAGAGAGTCCAGTCGTCTAATGGATTGTTTTCTATCCCGAGAGAGAAAGGAAGAAATCGGATAAAATGCAAAGATTACTGGGCTGACTCGCTTGTAGGCTCTGAGATCTCAGGTGTGCAGTCTGCTGGGAAGTCGCCGGCGTTGGAGCTCACCCCTCCGCCCCCAACCTTTCTGCTTCGGCTGCCGTGACTTTCACAAAGTTTCCCAGTAAACACATATTGTCTTCTGTGGAGGGGGGGTGACATTTATCTTGGGCTGACTTTTTTATTTATTTGAGTTCTGCGACGCCTCGCTTGTTTCAGGGGTCAACTCCTCCGAAACGTATCCCCCGTAGAGTCGGGGAGTCGGCTCGCCAGGAATGTGCACAAACCAAACTCATAATAAACACAGTGGAGATGTAAGACGACCGGGGGTGGGATCTACTTTCTCTCACTGGCATCTGGGCCTCGAACCACCGGTACGTTTGGCACAGCTGAGGCTGTCGGTTCCAGCCTGCAGACGGAGGCAGCGGAGGAGAAAGTAACTCTAAACTTTTAATAAGAGCTCGAGGAGAGTTTACACTCTGGTTTTGTTTCACGTTTGGTGTATTTAAATAGTCGGGGAGGTCAAACAACTTCACGGCCGTCCTTAAAGGAGCTCGCACGCCATTTAGAGCGTACAGCATTTACATCTTGACATTTCTATTAGTTTGCGAGGAGGAGACGTTGAACCATTATGGTTTCACAGCTTTTTATGCCAATACTACCAGCAGAGCAGCACAAACACACACAGCTAATAGTGTATGGGACACACAGGCAGTAAAACACAGCCCGTGTCCGAGGTTGCATTCATGCCGGCGTCCAGGATGATTCATTCCAGTCGATTAGCCGTGTTTCTCTCCACGGAGGTTTATAATGTGGGTTAGAAGGAACGCTGGCCTCTGCAGTCATTTTCATGAAGAAGTAACTCAACGCAATTATGAGACAGAAACACGCTTCCTGTCCACAGTTTGATATCACGCCGGCCACGCCGTTATCCAGAGGATTCTCTGGTGACGTTGTTTTGTGTTTGTGCAACGCTTTTAAACGTGAATAATCTGTGATTAGGCCCAGTCCACTTTTCCACTTTTCCTTTTCCTTGTGGCGGTTGGCACGGTTAAAAAAAAATAAATAAATAAAATCCATATTGGCATGTTGCCTCTTTGGCACGACGACAAATCAGCCAATCCACAAAAATGTGAGGCTTAGGCTTGGCGGGGAAATAAAAAGTGTGTTTGTTTTTAAAGCACACACGAGGAAAGCGTTTTATCCGCGTTCCCAAAAACGTTTGTGATCAGAAGTGAAGTCCTTGGATTTTCCACATCAGAAACATAGAAAACCAACAAATATCAAATACCACGGCATGGACGTTGGGTTATTGGGTGATTTATGCATCGATCACAGTGGTCATCAAGCGTTGATCTAAATCTCTGGTATTTTTGGGGCGATGGCTCGGAGTGATGGAGGGAACATGAATTATCCAATTAGAGGCGATCGAATAATTATAAATTCTAAATGTAATAATATCAATAAATTCAAGTGAATTATAAATGTGAATAAGTCTGTTGGACACATTTTCATTGAATGCATTCAACAATGTGCCTTTTCTGGTGTTTGCTATTAATAGGCCAGCTTCGTGAGTGGATGTCGGCTTCTCGGAGCCGAGATCTCCGGTTCTCACCTCCGTCTGCTTCCAGTGGCAGAAATGCGACTGCCACTTATCTTGTGAGCGGTTAATTGAACTAATTAGTTTGTCATTATTAGTTAATTCAGTGTTCAACACGTCTCATTAGTCCTTCTCTCCGCTCCACTCACTTTAGTTTGGGAACTCTGACGTGAAAATGCCATTTCACCCCCCGATTTTTAAGTTTTATTTTTAGCTGACATTGTGAATGTGTTTGTCACATGACACGTTAACGTGGCTGGTGCGTTCAAGGCGCCGTCGGAAACGTCAGAATGTTGAGTTCGGACATCGGTGGTGGTCGTCCAAGGTCACGTTTTTTATTTTTAAACTTTTAAACGTGTACGCTGTGAAGTATCGTCACATTTCTTCTCTCTGACTGGAAGTTCCAGAGTTTTTCAGCTCATTTAGTTTCACTATGATTAGAGAGTTTCTATTATGATTCAAGGGTAAATCAGCACAATGTCAAGCACTTCAAGCTTCATGCACTCTAAAAAAAAAAAAAAAAAAAAAAGTCTACACAGGTTACCGCCAGAGCAGACTTTGTTTCTGAATTTGCCTTGTTGCTGAAATGTGCTTCATGAATAAAACGTCTTTTTTTTTGTGAAGCTCTCATCAGCTCTTTCATAGCGTCTGTAGAGAAACTGAAGAAAAACCTGGTTTAATCAAAACCGACGTGGTGTTTGCATTCAGGTGTCTTCAATCTGTCTTTTATTTAACAAAATAAAAGCCCTGTATGTTAATACAGCTGGCTGGGATTGTCACATTGGCACCATATTATCTTCAGCAGGTATAAAAACAGCCAGAGGAAGAGTGAATGTCAGACGGGTATAAAGGGAGAAATATTGGAATATAAGTCTATATTCATCGTTCTCACCTTTGCTGATGTGTCGTTTGCCGGAGCTGAAGGCTATGTAATTACACTTATACCGTTTTTTTATGCTTCCTGCGTTCCGTTTAACGTCTTCTTGGCTTTCCTGTCATGACAACAGAAGCCATGTTATTTCTGCACCCCCTCATCAACACCTGCTTTTAGTGAAAACGCAGTTTCCTGTCATCATATAATTACGGCTCTGCCGCCGATTCTCTTGGAACATTTAAATCGGAGGTGGAAACTAGCATTCTTTTTTTATTATATATATCATTTTCTTACTTTAACATTATTTCAGCTGGAATAAACGGTCTCCTTTGAATTATTTTGGAAAATATTAAATGTGTTCGAGTTCTTGTTGTAGTTTCGCTCCGCATCGATGGCAAAGAGAAGACAAAGATGTGATTTATTCCTTTGTTTGTGTTGTATAATAGGTTTCGTTCAAATACAGATGCAGCGTTTTTTACTTAAAAATTACCAGCAAAGAAAACGAGTAACAAATACAAACGATGCGATCTAATTTGGTGCATTTTCATTCATTTGACTTATTTTTTAGGATTGCTTCGCGTGCTCATAGTTTGAGACATTTTCAGAAAATATTGTTAAAAAAAAAAAGAAAGCTTCATCTCTTTGATAAAAATGTAATTTCATTTTCCAGCTTTAGAAAAAAATATCAGTAAAAGCTCCAGTAAGAGTTTTTTTGGCCTTTTCTTCATAGTGAAGGGGGGAGGGGCAGAAAGGCCCACCGGTGGGATTCAAACCCACGGCCCGCTGCAGGAGAGGACTCAGCCTCCGTTATTCCGGCGCTGACTCTACCAAACAAGCTATCTGGCGGCCATTTTTGCTCAAAGAGTTTGAGACATTTTCAGAAAAATATTGTAAAAAAGAAAAAAAAAAAAAAGCTTCATCTGTCTAAAAGGTAATTTCATTTTCCATCTTCGGAAAAAAATATCAGTAAAAGCTCCAGTAAAAGTTGTTTTTTTTTTTTTTTGGCCTTTTCTTCAGACGGCCGTTCTCCAAATGCGTTGCCATCAGCGATGATTACGCCGATGAGCAAAGTCCCGCCGCCGCGGGATGATCTCGTAATGAGCTGCGCTACGTGTCGTTACGATAAGTTAATGTTGTTTGTACCCTTGTCCTCGTAGAAATCATGATCGGCTTCACTCCGGCATCTGGAGCGGCACATTTAAAAACAGACCACCATCAGCAAGCATCCCACTTTAGACGGGGAACAACGCCGTAACGCGGCAATAAGTGAGCATCATTTAAATGGAAGTTAAATGGAGCACGGGTTAAAGCCCCGCCCCCTCACCCTCCACTCTCTTAAACTTCGTTAGTTTTAAGAGCAGTAGCTCTGCTACAGTAAATGTGTTTTTTTCTTGCTCTTCTGAACTGCAGTTTTAAAATAGCAGCTGCAGCCGGGGAGCAGATCCTCTCAGCTGTAATGTCATAACCGCGGCGCTGGATGTAAATGTTAACCTCCTGTGAACTGCAACCGAGCCGGAGTCGTAACCTCCGGTAAACGCACACGCCACAGATTTCCACTTCTTCTATCTTTTTTCTGTTGCCATTTCGCTGCTCTTATATGTAAAGAGTCTGCAGCTGGAGCAGACGTCGTGGCGGCGGTGGCGGTGGTGCCCGGAGGGAGGAAGTGTATTCTCTGGATGGAGGGCAGCTTGGGCCGCCATCACCTAGCCGTCCCTCCTGCCTGGTTAATGAGCAAGTCGCTGCCACTTCCTGCTCTTTTTCAGAGACGCCCAGAGAACAAGTAGAACATTTGGTGACATCCTGTCAGTGTTACCGCCGACCATCGGATGCTCCCAGGGCGCTCTCTGTTTATGTTCGTGTGTGTGTGTGTGTGTGTGAACAGCATTGAGTGTTTCTCTGCAGGACAACTGCTCTTTGCTTCCCCCACAGGTCTACTTTCTTTCATCTCTATTGGTGGAGGCAACAAAGGAGGCCCAGGCGGCTCTCTTTGAGGGGGGGTGGGGGGGCACAAGTTCCTCACTCGCGCTCCTTTCACATGTCAAAGTGCCGGCTCAGTCCAAGGCCCCGGGGTCGACCAAACGCAGCGTTGGGGGTGAAGCGTCCGGCCTCGAATCGAAAAAGCAAGAGGGGCAGAAATAAAGCTTCCTCATCTTGGACTATCCTCCAAATCAGGACCGCTAGAGACTCTCAAGGGGGTCTGGAGGATCCTCCGACGCCTCGCTTGAGCTGATTTGCCGGGAGTAGTTTACCTCCGATCTGGTAGAGACGTCTCCATGAGTGAATGTGGCCGTGATTGTTAGAGGTACGTGTTAGAGGCTGTTTAGATAATTGCGCCTTGTTGAAGGATGGATTGGGAAAAACCACATGACAGCTGTAAGCATCATTCTAGATGAGTGGCCCTGATAGTGGCCATGCCTTTTTTATTTATTTTTTTCAGCTCAAGTCTGACATTTGTCCACGGTGGCTTTGTGACCCGAGCTGAATGCTTCATAATGGCTTATGAAACGTTCTTTTTTAGAAAAGTGCCTGCTTCCCCTTCTTTGTGCTGACAAATGATTCATATCTGTGTGATTTTTTTTTTTTACAGATGATTTTTTTGTATCCGTTGGGAATGTAAAAAAAAAATCATTTCAAAGACATGAAAATAATTTATACATCAAATATAGTCTCTTTTAGTGGAATCTGATGAGCTCCTCTCGGCTGACAGATTAAATTAAAACTCCTTTCATTCATGGATAGAAAAAAACTTAAAACATTAGACAATGCTAATTAAAAAAATACAAGTTGATGTAATTATTTTTTTTTTGGCATGCATTTACGCAAACGTTTGTTATTCAAGCACCAGATATCCATTTATAGTAATTTAACATGATATTTTTATACACTTTTTTGTTTCCTTCAAAGAAAAAAAAGTTTGTAATTGTATACAAAAAAATTATAATAATGTATTTACTGTTCCTTTTATTATTAGTTTAATGTATGACTAGTTAGGCCCAATGAGTACAAGAGGAGAATTTTAATTGTTTTATTTATTATTTATTTTATATATATTTTAACACATTTTTTAAATATATTATAATGATTAAGATATGCAGATTTAAACCTCTTTTTTTCTCTTTAGAGATTTGAGCTAAATGGAGTAAAGTAGGGGATTTAAACATGCAAATTAAATGTAATATTCTTTTTTAATGATTTTATTTTCCATTCTGCTTCTGTTGGATTAAACAGACAACTTCAGAGTTTAACATAGTGGGATTATAAAATAATGTAGTAGACATTTAAATGTTAATGCTTGTTTTTTAACAATTTCAACTTCACCTGTACACTATTTGATTATAAATAAATTGTACTCTATTGTCTTTACAGCTCCGTTATATTGGATGTAAGCTTCCTCACCAAATCTGATTTAAAATAAGGTTTATCTGCATAGAGAAATAAATAATTGGTCATTGATTCAGTGTTAAGAATATTGTCTAAGCGGCTGCTTGGCATCAGAGCTGGATTTGTTGTACTTTTGGACCTGAGGCTGCAGAAAAGAGAGATTATGTGATTTAACAACTTGTGCTGAATGTGAACTCCTGACCGTCCCTCCGCCTGCCGAATGCTGCATGTGGGTGTTTTTTAATGTGCGCCGTCAGAAACCCGAGAAAAACCATTTAAAGTGTTTGCCTTGTCAAAGTCAGCGGGGGGAGAAACATCCTTCAGACTGCTGCTCAGATCTCCAATAAAGAATGTGGCGATTTCCGAGGCGAAAAACAAGTGCACCCACATAACTGGATATCGTTTATTCACACTTAATTCTGATTTTATAACGACATGGCCGCTCCACATGGGAATATCCATGCACTGGTTTCTGTGGAGACGTTATCGTATGCTGTCGTGTTTTTACTGTGAGCCCTTTGTTCGCTGCAGGGGAGAGATATGTTTTTGGGGACACTGTGAGAGCTTTTATTACGTTTTTTTTTTCTGCTTGGAAAGACTTCTTTTGTGAGCATTTACTATGAATCATGCTCTTGGCCCCGCTCCTCTTATTCCGTTGCAAGTTAGTGTTTGACATGGAATTTCTCAAAGGTCCCGACTTTTCAAAGGGCTTTTGTAAGGAGGAAAGCCTATTTTGATCAGACTCTCTCAGACCAATCCTTTTCATTCTGCCACACTGCTGCTGCTTTAAAACCAGCTCAAATCAGACTTGTTTTTGTTTTCATTTTATCGGAAAAAAAAATACCATAACCCCATTTAACCTAATTTAATTAAAGGTAATTACAACGATCGCCGCGTAAATGGTCAATTTCAGCAAGATTGTTTTCAAACAAATATCCGTTTCACGCATCGCCCGAGGAAATCATTAAATTAAAAACATTAAAAAAATAATCTGATTTTGAAAATAATTATTTTTGATTGTTTTTGGTCATTTTGTTAATGGTGTTATAAATTAACGGGAAACACAAACACATGTGAATGGTGAATTAATTCTATTAATTCTTTTACATTTAATTGAAATGCATTCAAAGATATACAAAAGGTTTCGTTCAAATACAAACGGTGTATTTTTGTCAAAAATAATCAGCAAAGAAAAGAAGAGAGCGCAAATGATGCAATCTAATTTGATTAATTTTCATTAATTTGACATATTGTTAAGGATTGCTTTGCTCACTCACAGAGGTCGAGACATTTTCAGAAAATACTTGGAAATAGAGCCGTTTTCACAGCTTCATCTCTTTGATAAAAGGTCATTTCATTTCCAAGCTTCGGGGAAATGATCACGTAGTGCTCCAGTAAAACATGGGCCATATACCATAGTGTCCTCCCAGCTAAAGAAAACCCATTATATGAGCTGTACATTGACTTATTGATCGGCTGGAATGGTTTGTTCTGGGTAATTAAGCTGCGAGTGTCGGTGGAAAGAGAACAAAAAGGTCAGGGTGAACGGGTTGGCATCCTTTCTGCCGCCAGGCGACGCCGGATGTCGACTGATCGGATGGAGATATGGGGATGACGAGGTGTTTCCTTGTTTTGTAGAAAAGATAAAAAAGGAAAACAAATTTGATAAGAGAAATTATTCTGAGATGGATTAGGAAAGTGTCAAAGTTTAGCTGTATTTGCTGTGTATATGGTACTTATCGCCTTTCTGGAGTATTAGCCTACTCTACTATCAGCTTCCAGTTGCTCTTTCTATTGTTTTACCCCTCCTCATTTTGTATTTTGTCAAGATAGATGGATTGATATCTATTAATATATATGGCGTTTCACACATTTGTCAGCATTTATCACAAAGGTGTTTTAAAGCATCACATGACCACCGACCTGCTTTATGCCAACGACTTTAGCTGTAATTTAAACATTCCTACAGCTACGTTTTTTTTCAGGCAAGTTACTCCAAAAATATGACGAATTTATGAAGATATATCTCAAAGTTTAGACTTTTTGTGCGACCTCAAAATGGAGGCATACAGAGGTGCATCATACGTACATGTAGAAACCCCTAAAATGGCTCCAAGTTCAGCGACCAATGGCACGCTGCGGCGCCCTTTTTAACGGCAGCCTATCGCAGCACGGCGAGCGGCTTACAGTAGGGAGGACATGCCGCGCGCCGATAGGCTACTGGCAATCATATCGAGGGAACCCCATTGGTCCGCGGTGTCGGAGATGTTTGACGGTAGAGTTACTAGGCTGAGCAGCGCCGTTGGCTTCATGCATCCCCCCTCCTAACCCCCCACCCCCCTGTGTGGTGTGTCAACCAATCACAAAGAGACAGCGTGGGGTGTTATTATTATTGTGAAGGGCTTAAGGGCAGGAAACTACCCAAGCACATTTCATCACTCTGATATACTCTAGAAGTGTTGCACGGTATCCCCCCTTTGAGGATTTCTAAACACTCCCCCCGCCCCAAAAAAACAAACATTTGATCCAGAACTCGAAAATTGCTCCTTCAGTCTTGAGACTGATACCACCATGGCCGCACCCCTCCACACACTCCAAACCCCTGAAAATGGGGACGTCACATACGGTTTCATGGTCCTCGGCGGTGATGAGTGTGTTCTAGGGGGCCCCTCCCCCTCCCAAGAAGCCATAATTAGCTTTTTTCCATCGGGGCATTCAGGTGTGTCTGCGCGGCTTCGAGGGAGGCGGCTATTGTTTGCAGACAAGTAAGAGTTCTCCTTCTCCCCCTTTCTCTCTTCTCAGAGGGAGGGGAGGGGGTTCTGGGGGGGTAAATGAATGGTATGCGGTGTGGCTGATCGGAGGTGAGAGCCATATCGCTCGCTGGAGGATCCACTAATGCAAACTCAGAAAGTACCGTGTATTCACTATTCACAGTCCGTGCCCACACAGTAATCAGGGGCTGACAGGCGGCGGCGGCGGCGTGGAATGTGGAAGAGCGATGGATGAAAGACAAGGCGGACGCCAGCCTTTTGTTTGCGCTTGCATGTGTGTGGCTCCACTCGAAAGCCATTGCAGCTGTGCATCTGGACAAAGTAGAGTAGACATATTGTCAAAGAAAAAATTGCATCTATTAT
The DNA here is from genome assembly GCA_029853015.1 of Chelidonichthys spinosus. NCBI lineage: Eukaryota > Metazoa > Chordata > Actinopteri > Perciformes > Triglidae > Chelidonichthys > Chelidonichthys spinosus. The sequence continues at coordinate 2,759,232 of CM056838.1, read as the reverse complement.
TTTTGCCCTATTTGGTATTCAGCATGTTTAATAACCAGGTCGTTTTCTCTTCCTGGCCATTAATTCTTTGATATCTCTGAAGCCACTCGGAGAAAAAAAAGGCTTTTTACCAAAAGCTCACTTCTGAATTGCACCTTATTTGTCACATGCCTTTTTATACTGTATAATTTCAGCTGCTGAATTAATTCGCCGCTGAGCCCCCAGTGTCACTCAGGAGAATGGAGGGAGCTAAATGAGTGGATATTCCAGCCAAACGCAGGGGCAAGTGTCATCCCAGGTTAATTAAATCGCTGCTTTGAGTCTGGCGCCAAACGCAGACCTCTTTCAGGATGATAAAGACAAACCTCCCCCCCCCTTTTAATTCAGCTCCGGTGTCGCCGATGCAATCACAAGTCTGATCAGTTTCCCACAGAAGAAAAAAAAAAGCATATTCACGCTTACGTACTCGCACTTCCCTCGTTACACGTAACAACAAGTTTCAAGAAACGTCACAGGAGCACTTTTTTCCCCCCATTTTGCCAAATAGATGTTCACTATTCTTTTGCAGCCTGCTTTGACAATGCAAAGACGAAGGCATGGACTCCCTCAATGATCATGATGTTGGGCGTGGCCACATGGGTAGCGGGGGGGTGGCACCGGCTACCCTTGGGATCTGATTGGCCCCTCTCCACCAGCGCTGTCAATCAGTTTGTTCGGAATTATAGTTTCATAACCTGAACCGTCTTGGACGACTACACAAAACATTTGCAAGAAGACCTGTCCGTTTGGGTTCAGGATGCCTCAGATTTTGTTGTTCCATTATTCATACCTTTGCCTACCGCTCATTTCAAACTCGTATATAATTTGACTCCATCAGCGTTCTCTTTTTATCGTAATTCTCAATATTTATCCCTCCTAAGGCCGTTGAAGGTGTTGCTAGCTTTGCACCTCCTGGTTTTCCACCCTCAGCTTCCCCTCACGGCGCCTCCATCAGCGGTTTCTCCTTTATCGTAATTCTCGATGTTTATCCCTCCCAAGGCCGTCGAATGAGTTGCTAGAAACCCAACGGTGATACGGTGAGGCCGAGTCCGAACACAGGCGCTAACGCACCTCATTAAACAGCTCGCCATGTAGCGACGACCTTCGACGGCGCATCGGTTTGCTCCAAGCGCGTTTTTTTTCTCGGATTTCATTTCGTCCCATTATTTTCATCGTTCTAGAGAGGAAGACGAGGGCGGGTATCTGAGAAAGAGAGAGAGAGATGGGTATGTTTGGGATTTGGGGATAAGCAGTTGTTTTCTCATTGTGCGACATTTGAAGGTCAAACCCTTCAACCGAGTACACTTTTGTCAGAAGCCAAAGAATTTTATTTCAGTATGAATAATGCATCGACAGTGTCTCTGTTTCTTTGAGACGCTTCTCAGTCTCATTCAGCTCTCCTTCCATTCACATTCTGGTGAATTTTACAGCCAAAAGTCAAATAAAGTGTCTTATATCTCACATCTCTAGTTATCTCATCCCCACTCGCATGCATATTCCCTCAGCACATTAAAGAACATGAGAGATAATTACTTACTTCCTTCCTTTTCACTGTTATTTACACACATAATGCATTCGATGAAAATGTCTGATTTAAAAATCTGCACTTCTTCCTCTGTCACATAATGAACATTGTTTCTTGGCCAGCTATATTGTGTTTTTCTGCAAAACCCTACGCTGCTTTTTTTTCAACATTGCTGTCCCCCGTTGCTCGTTGCCATGCTATTGTTGCTCATGAATGTTACAGAAGAGATGAATTTCTAAACCCAAATGTTGGCGTTGTCTTGTTTCTTTTTCTTGTTCTACAGAGATGTTGAAGGAGTTGAACCAACAACGCAGAGCGAAAGAGTTTACAGACCTGAAAATTATTGTTGAAGGCAAAGAGTTTGAAGTCCACCAAAATGTTCTAGCTTCCTGCAGCTTGTATTTCAAGGACCTGGTGAAAAGGTTTGCCTTCGCTTTTCCCTCCCCACCAGCTGTTGATCCAATCTGTTCTTTTCATAGGGCGCATTTGTGTCGCTTTTTCTTTTTCTTTTTACTTTTTTTTTCTTCCCTTCCCCTCTCTCTCTTGCAGGTGTGTGAAGACTTTGGTTCCTAACACAGGGCCAGCAGCCATTCCTTCCTCTTCCCGCTCAAATGAATGTATCTGAAATTGGAGGGGGAAAAAAAGGTCAACCCTCGTCATTACCTTTCCTCCCCATGTAGGGCAATTTAACCACATTTCCATTTTAATGAGCAGTGAAAATGTTCCATGACTGGGGATGTTTTAAAAAAAAAAAAAGCAAACCCACCACAGGGCCCCCAAAAAACAAAAAGAACATTCTACACGTTGGGTGGTAATTTCAACCAAACGCCACGCTGTGGAGTTTTGTCTCCCAAGCTACCATATTTTTCTGTTGCTAATTTTCTGAGTTTGTGCTTCAAAAAAACAAACAAACAAACAGCCTTTTTCATATGCTAATTCAGCTTGGTTAGCGTCATAAACAAAGGACAAAACAAAAGCAACCGGAGACAGCTCACTGAACCACCACTCTCACTGGTTAACACCACCTTTCACTAATGTATTCATCTGATGTGGATCTAAGTATTCCCCGAGTATCCTCCCCTTCATACGCATCTCTTTTTTTGTCTTCACGGTTTTGTTTCCTTGGGTGCCTGTCTGCAGGCTTGTGTTAGTGTGTGTGTGTGTGTGTCAGTTGCAGTCCTTTTTAGTGTCTCTAGATATGTGTGTGTGTGTGTGTATGACTGGGTAGAGGCTGATAGCGCGAGTATGTGTCTTTTTTCATCCGCCTTGTTTTCCGGGGAGGAAATACCATATTTCCCTAATGTCCTCATCCTCACTTCAAATCCTAGCAGGTGTTTTCGGCTTGATTGAGAGTCCCCTGGACCCCAAATTGTTTTGTTTTTTTGCCGGCTTGGTGCTGTGTGTGTGTGTGTGTGTGTGTTTTGTTCTCGCTTCAATGGATAGGGATGAATCGGCGAGGGTAAAGCAAACAAACAGAAAGACAAACGCGCAGTCGCTAGCGGTTAGCTGGAATGCCTCAGGGAAGTTTTCCACTTCGCCCCACCACCACGCCTCCGCCTCCGCCGCCATGGCGAGCTCATCAGAGAGCCAAGAGCTCCTTATCAGCCGCCGCGACCTCCTCGCTCCAAAGATACACTTGTTCTTCCTGAATGGGAGGGGGGGGGGGGGGAGAACAGAGGTAGAAGGAGCCTCGGCTGTACTAGTGCCATTCATCTCCGAGACGGCGACACTCGTACACACAAAGAGATCCAGTGAGTCCTTTAACCTTGACAGTAGCAGAGAGACTTCCTGAGAGACCCCATGCTGGTCAACCTGTCTATCAGACTGCCTGCGCCCCCTATCTGGGACTAAGCCAAATCACTCATGCCTAAATACGAAGGAAATTCATCAAGCTCATCCTAATGCCTGCTGCTGCCAACAACACTCTGATTCCTCTTGTTTAATTTGACAGTTTAATAGAGCAAATTCTCGTTAATTGGTTAATTAATTGTAAAAACCGATTGATTTATTGTCATAACACTGTCATTCTTCAACCAAGATTATGTCTAAAATAGAAATCTTCTTGTGTCGGCTCCACGCTGGAATATCTAATGGATTAGTTAGACTAATTGTTGTTGTTTTTTTGTAAAGGCCGTCTTTTTGTTTGTTGACGTGATGAAGACGGGTACAGACGGCATTATGCTAACAGCAACCTCGACCGGCGTTGATTCGTGGCACCTTGACTTTATGGAAATGAGAGCTGCGTGGAGGAGGAGGAGGCGGTGAAAGAGTTGACGAGGGAAGGACGGAGAGGAAAGACAAATGAATGAAGAGTCAAACGGGTGTGGAGGACGGAAGGAGGCCATTTTGCTCGAAGCAGCAAAGTGTGGCGAGCTCGGTCAGAGTCAGTCATCGAGTTACGGCTCGGGTCACTTTTTCGTCGGATGATGCTGAGGTCAGCTCACAATAAACCATGTGTGTGTGTGTGTCTGTGTGTCTGTGTGTGTGTGTGTGTGTGTGTGTACTCGACGTGAAGAGTGTGTTTTTACTGTATGTGTATTTGCACGTAGAAATGTGAGGGCTCTAATTGTCATCCAGGCGGGCCGCCGTTATCCAGAGAGGATGTAGCTGTGATAGATAGGTGTGTGTGTGTGTGTGTGTGTGTGTGTGGAGGGGGGGGTTAAAGAAAGGTTGGCTTGTTTAAAGAAATTAAAAGCTTGACTACAAAAAACAAAAAGTTAAGCAGCGTTGACCGAGGAATTCCGAAAATTTTCTTGAAAAAAATGCTGTTTTCAGGGAGATACTCATACTTCATGTTAGGCGTGAGTTTCCAAAGACTTTATTCAGGCCTCACCTAACTGTGCATTCAACCTGCCATCCCCCCCGCCACACCTGAAGGATGTTTTAATGTCCGCTCACGTCCAACCCTACCCCCCCCCCCCCCCCACCCAAAAAACCTATTACCCTACCCTTTAAAGGGCCGGTGCACAGAGCGAGGGAGGCAGATCATCTCCAGTAATTCCATTTTACCCCTCAGGATTTTCCAATAAGTGTGCTCCGCCGGCATTTAATTTATGGTCACTGCATCGTGATGTTGAAAAAACATCTTTGAGCAGTACCGACACATGCTCTCGTGCCATTTGCCCCCCCTTCGGACCTGTGACTTCTCAACGCTCGTGAGTCAGAGAGTGAGACGGGTAGGGAGCTACATTCAGCCTCAGGGTGAGACAGGATACTGTAATACTCAACTCACATTTCAAGCAATAGTGTTCTAACTTGTACTATTTAAAGTATTACTTTATGGCCTTTTTTGCCTTTATTCCCTACCTAGATGTATTTAAAGGGTCAGTTCATGCAAACTACTCTTTGCTTACTCTACCCTTGATGATATTTAGCCATAAATATATACTTTTTTTGTCCAATTTTTGAGATTTTAGTGATTTCTCCCATCCTTTATGATAAACTTCCTCACAGCATTAAACAAAATATATACTTTTTTTGTCCAATTTTTGAGATTTTAGTGATTTCTGCCTCCCTTTTTGATAAACTTCCTCACAGCATTAAACAAATTATTCCTGTGAGGTTCACTGATACAAGAGTCCCACGAGTCTGGCTCCCCTCTGGGTTTAAGGATTTGGAGCTGGTCCTGTTTAAAAGCTGTGCATGAGTAGTGAGTTGGAAGGATATATATATATATATATATATATATACATGTTTTTAAATCTTTACGTTTCTACTTAAAACCCTGTGGAGCTAACGTTAGCACATCGTTAACTAGCGTTAGCTCATCGTTAACTAGCGTTAGCACTTCAGCCAGCTTTCTATTGTCCAGGATATACACATCCTTCAGACCAGCTTTGCAGACTTTATTAGTCGTCCAAAAATCTGCTAAATCCTAGTGCAGGTAGTGACAGCGTGGGCTCCACAGTAACCGTGACAACCTGACGAACTAGCAGACGATGTTCATTTCCAAAGTTGTCACCCAGGAGTTTAAAAAAAGAAGCAACGCTGCAAGTTTCTGCTGTCAGAAATCAGCAGATAACAAATGAGGCATTGTCAGAAAAGTTTGAAAAATACAGATTCCAACAGCATGTCATTAAAAACCTTGGTGGAACCTCTCAGTTAATTTTCAAGCTGCGATGATTATGATAAACTGAAAAGAACGATAATTTGGTCGGTTATCATTTTGAGTTGACATTTTATCTTAAATTCTATCATTAAGGCGTTATGATTCACGCCCTTGTGAAGAAAGACGGTTTTCATCGGGACTATTTCTTTGACAGTAAATAGTTAGACTGCCGGGACAATATGTCATAAAATAGATTCTGCTGTGGATCATTGAAATGTAATTCAATGAGATTCTCTGTCATTGTATTTGAGTAAAAGGGCAGACATGTCAGAGACGGATTTCTGGACAAATAAAACACAGCTAGACGCCTCTGACGCAATGACATCAAACAGTCTTCAAGCAAAGTCAATGTTAGGTTCTCAGTTTTATTATTATTGTTATTATTATTATTATTATTATTATTATAATAAGGTTTGACGTCACCAAGACTCAAAATAATCAGTATATTCAAGTGATGTTTTTGCAACAGGAGTTCTGTCACTCTGATTTCCACGCACTATATAATAATAATAATAATAATAATAATAATAATAAACAAATAATAATCGTACACATAATAATAATAATACAAATAATAATAAAATGAATAATAATAATAATGATAATAATACTAATAATACATATGTTTTATATAGCACTTTTCCAGGTGCTCAAAGTCTCTTTACAAAAATAATAATGATAAAATGTCTCCTTCACGCTGACTCCCCCGTGTTCACACTGGATGGACTTTTTAACTCCACCTGTCACTCCGTCCTTCAGAGACATAAACTGGACTCGTTCCGACGTGTCGACCTTGAAGCCTCCCGCCCCAAACACGCCGTCACATGACCTCGGCCTCGACGCCACCACGCGTACACGGGCCAAACACACAAATCCCAGCACATTATGCTTGTTTACTTTTATAATTTATTGCTGATTCATGTTTGAGACAGAACCATAGACATGTGGAAGCTTTCACATCTGAATATATCTTGACACATCTACATAGGAACAAGTATTTATTTTATTTTGGGTTGAAGGTTGTATTAGTGTGTGTGTGTGTGTGTGTGTGTGTGTGTGTGTGTGTGTGTGTGTGCAGCTTCCTCTCCACCCTTTTTGACAGTCTCTGCTGAGTTTAAGACTTCCTCTTGAATAAGTGGTGCATTTTTCATAAACAAATTTATTTGCCTGAGTGTGCCCATCTTTTTTCTCCCCTCCTCCTCCCCCTCCCCCTCCTCTCTCCTCCCCCCCTCCTCCTCCTCTGTCTCCTCCTATCCTCCCTGCCATCCCTCTTTCACTATTTAAATTCAAGTCTGCAATCAGACGCAGCATAAACATCCACCTCTTTTTAGAAGAAAAACCAAAAGTCATTTCCATAACATAAGTGCTCAGACAAGAAACAAACTGCCACTTGAGCTGGTTCCTATTGCACTAATTGAGCAGGTTGATGAGATTTGTAGCACCCCCCCACCTCCCTCCATCACTTTAACCCCCCTCCCTCCCCTTCCATCCATCCATCCATCCTTACTACCTGCCCCCAGCCGGGCTTTGTGCAGAAACAGGGGGGCAATAACACTATGTGGCTTTTTGCTTTGCAGGAGGAAAATGAGTAACTACTTTGGTTTTTCCAGCCAATGTCCATCCAGAGACAAATGCCATCGTCTTTTTATTTTAATTTACTTTTATTTATTTATTTGGATGTCCTTCTCCCCCCCCTCCCCCCTCCCCTCTCACCTTTCGAGGTCCGCTTTTAAATGACGACTAATGTCTCAGTTCATACACTACAGGCTGCTGATGGTTATTGCAGCGGGAAACAAAGGCTCCGTTTAGGTGTGATGGTGGAGTTTTTTTTTTTTTTTTTTGTCGGGGGTGGGGGGGGATGTCTCTTATTTAAAAGACCAAGGCACAGTCATGGAACAACCCCTCCCTCAGAAGGATGGCTGCTGGCTCCCTGTGGAAGAACCGTCTCTCGCCCCTGCCTCCCTTCCCTTTTGCTTCCTCCTCATCGACCCCCCCCCCCTCCACCCTCCACCCTCCACCTCCAGCCAAAACCTCCTCCTCTCTCATCTTTCACTCCGACCATTACGTCTCCCTGTCTGATCCTGTTTGTTTTGCTGTCTGTGTCTCACTAAATGCTGACTGTTTGTCATGCTTTTAGTCCAACACACACACACACACACACACACACACACACACACACAGCGCTATCATCGAGCTCCAGTGAGTGACAGAGGCGAAGAGCCGCCATCCATCTCAATGTAGGCCACTTTTCATATCGTTGACGCCCGTAGCCGCAGGAGGAGAGGCGTAGTGGCGTTTGATTCCATTTATTTTGCCCTTGAGTGGATTATTGTTTCACATGGGACATTAAGCATGGCGAGGTGTTATTTCGAAGGGGGGGGGGTCCTGCATGTGAACTAATCCTTGCCATTTGATCCCGGGGAAGTCTCCTCCGATCCTCACACATCTCACACATATCTTATTCTATTTAATTTGCTCATCCAAAGCGCTCCGACCGGCCAGTTGGAGCGAAGGGCTTCACCGGCTTTTGATAACCACGCACACGGCGGGATAGGCTCCTCTCCTCCATTCTGTCTCATGTCGGCGTCTGAACTGTGTGTCTTTTTTCTCTCCGTTTGTGTTTCCGTGTGATCAGCTCATATTCTACCCATGTATGCATGTCCACCTTTGTTTTTTGTTTTGTTTTTAAACTATGCATACATGAATTCCCATGTGATGAGCATGCACGTGTTGATAAAACAAGCAATAACTAATCTTTGTTCAGACGAGGACGTTTTGTTTCAGATGCAGCAAATGTAGTTGTAGATGTGTTAGATTGTAGAAAAGTAGAACGCATCCAAAGTTCTGTTTCTGTCCCTTTTTTTTTTCACTTTACGTTGTTATCTTATCGTGTAATGATTTTCTCCCCACTCTTGTACTGGCCCAGGTCTGTTTGGGTGTTGTGTACACGTTATCTTTGTCCCTTTCCTTTTTATTTTTTTGTAGTTTTTATCTCCCCCCTCCTCCTCCTCCTCCTCCTCTCAAAACCCTCCTAACTCGCCTCTCTCTGCCGTGATTGGTTGATCAGGTCGTCGGGGGAGACGCGGAGCGGCGAGACCCTGGAGCTGAACATGAGCAACATCGGCGCCGACGTGCTGGAGCTGCTGCTGGAGTTCGTCTACACGGGCTCGCTGGTCATCGACTCGGCCAACGCCAAGACGCTGCTGGAGGCCGCCAACAAGTTCCAGTTCAACACCTTCTGCAAAGTCTGCGTCTCCTTCCTAGGTAGGTGTGTGTGTGTGTGTGTGTGTGTGTGTTATATATGTTTACATCAGCGAGATCACATATTCCTACGCGACCTTTCCTGCCACATTCAGGATCTACAGCCTTCATCATTATGCACAACCTCACACGGCACTTTGTGCAGGAACCTAAACCCCCCCTCCCCGACTGGCACACCACGCTCCCTCTTTTCTTTTTTTTCTGTCATGTTTCCAACGCTCGCAGCCGTGTGAGAATACTTCCCCCGCTTAGCGCTCCTCGGGTCGGGCACGGTGCCTCTGATCCGGTCCCCGGTGGGCGAGACCGAGCACGGGGGTTCAGATTTCTAAAAAGGTCAGGGAACAATTGTCACTTACTGTAAATGTCAAATCCTCCTTGGCCCCCGGAACATGAGAGAATCGGGGGGAAAACAGATTGATACTTAAACAAGGTATGGAAAGTGGTGCAAAGGAGGGGCCCAAAATACGCAAATGGCATGTTCCAGATTTTAGTGGGCGACCCCCCCAATAAAAGAGAAAACTCTGTAAATGTCAGGCTTTGCATCTCATTTAATACATTGTTTTTGGGCGTCGGTAACATGAGGGAAGTGCATGTTAGCAAAAAGGTCAGCGGCAGGAAAGAGAGAAGGAAAAGTAAAAGAGAAGCCCACGTTATTGATTGTTTTTCTCCATTTGGGCACAAAAAAGAGGGGGGGGGGGGGGGAGCCATTTGTAGACTTCATTGCCAGTGAGACGTCAATCCATTCTTCCTCCACGAAGATTCATGGCATTTCAGCACATTAAAAAAAAGATGGGGGGGGGGGGAATACGGGCGCAAGCCTGTGTCCTTGAGCGAAGAGGAAATTGATACCGTGTCAGATATTATTGAAGTTTGTAACAAATACACGGAGGAGGAGGAGGAGGAGGAGGAGGAAGAGCATCTCCTCGACCTACTTATAACTTTTATTCACACAACTCTGGATTCTAGCAAATAAAAAGAAAACTGCCGCTGCGTGCACGGCGGGAAATCACGTCTGTTTGTTTTTTAGAAGTTTGTAATTGGTTGTCATGGAGACATTAATTAGGGACTATAAACCTTGGTCGTGTATTTGAACAAAACGCAGACGGTCATTTATTTTAATTTGGACCCCCACTTTTATCTGCTATTTGGTTCGGCCCGTGGTTTAGTCCAGCAGATGTGAGGTGACCTTTGCTTATTGGCTGGTTAGGAGTGACTCGTAGACTCAGTCTTCGGCGATAAGGCCTGGCCGTTGTTTAACCAGGCCTCTGGTCGGTGGCGCCGACCCAGTTGGTCCACACGCAGCCTGCCAACGCCCCCCCCCCCCCCTTTAAAAGTACACACACACTGCTTTAAATGCCCTCAGAAGAGATCACATCCATTAGCCTCGTCCTCACCAGCCTGCATATCAGCTTCATATATCCTCCTGTGTGTGTGTGTGTGTGTGTGTGTGTGTGTGTGTGTGTGTGTGTGTGTGTGGACCACTTTTTAGAGTAGTCCAGCTAATCCCAGACCCCTCCTCCTCCTGGCCCGGGCTTGTGAGCGATCGATCCCCCCCTCGTTGTTTGTCCCCGGAGCTGTTTTTGAGTTATTATCCTTGTTCCCTCTCAGTCTCAGGCAGATATATACACTCTGATAGGCTCCCAGCTCTGATACCTGCTCCCCCCCTCCACCTCCACGTCTGTGATCTTTCTATGGATGTCTGGCTGATATTATTTATTTTTCACCATCTTAATCAACCTTCTCGTCCCCTGACCTTGTCCATCCACTCCAGAGAAACAACTGACTGCAGCCAACTGTCTGGGAGTGCTGGCCATGGCCGAAGCCATGACGTGCACCGAGCTCCACAACATGGCCAAAGCTTACGCGCTGCAGAACTTCCCTGAGGTGGGTGGAGAGGCAACATATAACAGCATTAGCATGTCATTGAAAGCCTACAGCAATCCAGGAATTAATAAACGGCCTATTTTAAAACATTAAGAATAAGATGTAATAATACCGAGGAGCTGTTTGATGCCTTAATGTGAAAATGTAATTTCCAAAGCAGGTATTCAAAGAGATCGCTGCTTTCTTGCAGCACACAGAAAATCACAGAGGACAGAAAATTGCTTTGCTACACTCTTCGGGTTTGAAAATACGACCTCACATTCATCTCTGATGCCACAGCGGGGCTTTTTCTTTTCTTTTTTCCTCCATTCAAGAAGAAAACACACAAAAAGTACTTCATCGGCCACGCGGGTTTAACTCATTTAAAACATGTTTGACTCCATTCGGGGACTCTTCAGGTGGCGGGACAGGAGGAGATTCTGAGCGTGTCCAAGGAGGATCTGGTGGCCTACCTGTCCAACGACAGCCTTAACACCAAGGCCGAGGAGCTGGTCTACGAGACCGTCATCAAGTGGATCAAACAAGACCCCAACTCCAGAGTGCAGGTAACGAAAACACAAAGAGAGTTCATCCATTTAGTGGATCAGATCATAATCCCAGAACGTGCTATTCTTATTACGCTTCATTTGTTTGTGAGATATTGTAGTGCATTCAACAGGTCTAGGAGGTCTTCAACGTTCAGGCCAAGGACCCCCAAGGCTGACAGAGACCCCCTATTACATATCGTATGATTATCCTTATAAAAGCGGGTCAATAATAATGTGTAGTAGCACGTATAATGATGTAGTAGTTTTTATTTCTGCTCTGCGGACCCCCTTAGGGTCCCGGACCCCAGGTTTAAAATCTCTGCTGCTCTACGCGACTAAAAGGCGGGAGATTAATTCCTTGAGGCCGTTCATCGCGATTGAACGTTCTATCCCCGGGAGATGTGTTGACACGGAGGTACAGCGGGTCAAATTTCAATCTGAAGCCTCAAGGTTGGTGCGTCGGCGCCCATCCACCGATCCATCGTTATTAAAAAACCCTCATTTTTTTATGGATTCAGACACAAAAACCATGAATTTAAAAGCCGATGATTTTTAAGTATTTTATAGCCGTTTGAAAAACGGAGGTGAGATTATTATCAGATAAATTACATCACTGGCAGAGTCGTTCATTCGGAGTAATGTCTCCTCATCTACTCGGCGCGAGGGGGGGGAGGGGAGGGGGGAGGCGGGAACGGCCTTATATCAGCCGGATCAGATTCAGTTAACACCTCGGCAATCAATGTTACTATCGGCGTCGGGTTTTTACGAGGCACATACGTCAATAGTTGAATATTCCTCGGATCAAACGCCGGGTGTTTTTATCGTCGGTTACGTGAGATTACGATGGAATCCATCAGAGTTTAGATAGATCTGTGCAACGCTAAGCATAAAAACAGGCCGTCGACAGCCGATGGTGCTGCTCGTTAGTCGCTGGTATCGGTGCTGGGATTAGAAAGAAAAAGATGTGTTTTCAATCCTTTCAAACATTGGAATATGTGGCTGGTGAGGTTTGTGACGAGGAGCCACAACAAGGCAGAGAATACGTGACCCCCCCCCCCCTGTCATCTGCATCTGAAGCCTCCGACCGGCTCAGTCCGGCGGACTCCTGCAATCTCACACTCTAATGGAGAGGTGCAGAGGTGAGTTACTGAAATGAAGTAGAAGCAAAAAAAAAAAAAGAAAAAGGAATGGAACATTTTCCCGGTTGTCTGAACAAACCGGCGCCCTGAGACACGACAGCCGGGTCACCGGAGAGAGGGAGGGAGGGAGGGGAGGGAGGAAGAGGAAGCAGAGCGAGACAGGAAGACAGAAGCAGACGAGGTGTGATTGAGAGGAAAAAAAAAAAAAAACGAGACCAAGAAAAGGGGGTGGAAAGAGAGCCCCCTGTGTTGGACTCCGATATCCAGGCGGTTTGTGCCGCCGTGCACAGCCATGACATCCAGGCGCTGAGAGATGTGATTGAGCTCTGGAGTCGAGCTCAAATCTCCTGCCCATGTGTGACCGAAAAAACAAGTAGCGGGCCGGGGGAGGAGGGGGGAGGGGGGCGGCGAGCATCGTGCCACGGTAGAAGGTTATGTTGGCGAGGAGTTTACCCATCCTCTCTCGCCTCCGACCCTCTGTCCGTTCGGAGGCAGTGAGCGGCGCAAATCGCTCCGCCAGAACCTGTGACACTTTTTAATGACATGTCAGGGTAGAATGTCACAGCACTGCTGGGGAGCTGAAGCGGGCGGTGGTGGTGGTGGTGGTGGTGGTGGTGCTGGCGGCGGTTTGTGTGCATTTACATTCACGTATGTGTGTCTTTGTGCGTCTCTACATGTGCTGTGTGTTGTAAGCCGCAGGCTATAGAGTGGAAAAGTGGCATATTGAAGGCGGCGGGTAAATAATATGCAATTTTCTCTCCCTGCTACGCTGTCACTAACATCCGATTGCACCAGGAAGCGGCGGCGGGCGGCGGGCGGCGGCCCCCGGACATCGCTTAGAGACATTTCTGAGCATTTGAGCGTTGATAATGGTTTTGGCTGTGAGACACAGAGCCACCGGATGGAAGGATGGAAGGATGGAAGGAGAGAGCCGTGTCATCTTTGCTTCCGTTTGAGAAATCTCGCTGCAGGTGAAGTCCGCCCTGCCGGCTTCTTTATGGGTTTCGTTAAGAGACGAAGGAAAGGAAAACGCTAAAGAATTGATTGCTATAATGAGGAGTTAATAGCAAAAAAAAAAATGAATGTGCAACAATAGTGATGACCTTCATCATAGACCGGGGTCGTCTGGGAGACTGCCCCGAGAGAGGGAGTTCATGTCCCTTGTTCTGGTGTCAGTAGGGGGTCGGACTGTTGAAGAGGGAGCTGAGCTGGAAGGCAAAGCTCTCCATCTACGTTGTGACCCTCACACCTGGGGTCATGAGCTTTGGGTAGAGAGTGATAGGAGCTTCCTGTAGAGTGGCTGGGCTTTAGAGATGGGGCGACTGCCTCCATGACGTCCAGGGGAGCTGGAAAAGGAGCCACTGCCACCTGACTGATGGATGGATGGATGGATGGATGGATGATGGATGGATGGATGGATGGATGGATGAATGGAAGATGGATGGATGGATGGATGGATGAATGGAAGATGGATGGATGGATGGATGGATGGATGGATGGAAGATGGATGGATGGATGGATGGATGGATGGATGGATGGATGGATGGAAGATGGATGGATGGATGGATGGATGAATGGAAGATGGATGGATGGATGGATGGATGAATGGAAGATGGATGGATGGATGGATGGATGGATGGATGGATGGAAGATGGATGGATGGATGGATGGATGGATGGAGATGGATGGATGGATGGATGGAAGATGGATGGATGGATGGATGGATGAATGGAATGATGGATGGATGGATGGATGGATGGATGGATGAATGGAAGATGGATGGATGGAAGATGGATGGATGGAAGATGGATGGATGGATGGATGGATGGATGAATGGAAGATGGATGGATGGATGGATGGATGAATGGAAGATGGATGGATGGATGGAAGATGGATGGATGGATGGATGGATGGAAGATGGATGGATGGATGGATGGATGGAAGATGGATGGATGGATGGATGGATGAATGGAAGATGGATGGATGGATGGATGAATGGAAGATGGATGGATGGATGAATGGAAGATGGATGGATGGATGAATGGAAGATGAATGGATGGATGGACAGATGGATGGATGGATGGATGGATGGATGGATGGATGGATGGACGGATGGATGGATGGATGGATGGATGGATGGAGATGGATGGATGGATGAATGGAAGATGAATGGATGGATGGACAGATGGATGGATGGATGGATGGATGGACTGATGGACTGACGGATGGACGGATGGATGGATGGATGGATGGATGGATGGATGGATGGATGGATGGATGGATGGACTGATGGATGGATGGATGGATGGATGGACTGATGGACTGATGGACTGACGGATGGATGGATGGATGGACGGATGGATGGATGGACTGATGGACTGACTGATGGACGGATGGATGGATGGATGGATGGATGGATGGATGGATGGATGGATGGATGGATGGACGGATGGACTGACTGATGGATGGATGGATGGATGGATGGATGGATGGATGGACTGATGGATGGATGGATGGATGGATGGATGGATGGATGGACTGATGGACTGACTGATGGACGGATGGATGGATGGATGGATGGATGGATGGATGGATGGATGGATGGATGGATGGATGGACGGATGGACTGATGGATGGATGGATGGATGGATGGATGGATGGATGGATGGATGGATGGATGATGGATGGATGGATGGATGGATGGACTGATGGACTGATGGATGGATGGATGGATGAACTGATGGATGGATGGACGGATGGATGGATGAACTGATGGATGGATGGACGGATGGACTGACTGACTGATGGATGGATGGACGGATGGACTGACTGACTGATGGATGGATGGATGGATGGACGGATGGATGGATGAACTGATGGATGGATGGACGGATGGACTGAAGTCCTACGTTGGGCTTCAGCCCCGTCGGTCCGGCTGTTTGTACTCTGGGAAACGGTGAAGGGCATTTTTCAATTATAAAAGCTGAATCATGATATGGGTTTAGAGACTCATCCTTTAATGATCATAAAACATCAAACCCCCCCCCCCCCCCCTGAAAGGCAGCGGTGCCATTAAGCCGAGCCGTCCCGTCATGTCCCCCTCCCTGAAGCCGCTGACAGGGACGAGCCCCGTCCTTCCTTTTCATCCACCACTTCCTTTTGTGCGATGACCACAGACACATGGCTCCAATTATAACGGGGCCGGTCTCTTGCCAAATCCCCTGAATAGGACCTCCATTACGCCGCACTTGAACATATTTCATAAAGGATCCTATCTCTGCCAGGTGACTCAACGTGACAAAAGAAGCTGATTAATTGCCTCTTTGGAAAGAGGCCAACTAATGTAACAGCTAAAAAGGACAGTTAATGGTGTGGTGTCGTGATAAAAAAGGGCCAGCCTTGACATTAGCACAGACCTGACGTCCACTCATCAGAAATAACAATAGCTTCCCCTGACATCCGCTGTTCCCAGGCCAGATTAATATACTTAAAGGCATTACTTCATCTCCTAACTTAATAGTTATTATTTTTTATACATACATAGATTTGACTCCGGTAATGTGTGAGGTTGATTTATTTTTTTTCCCGCCTCCAGCACTCATTAAGAAGAGGAAGTAAAATCATTTCCCCAGAACAAATGATGCTATCATTAAGTAGTCGGAGTATAAAATTATCAAAGGACAGAAATGCTTTGAGGCCGTGTTGGGAAATAAACGTTTCCCTCGCCGCTTTACGATTCATTTACCTTCAAAAACCCTCACGTATGACCCTTTCACCACCAGCATCACTGTTAATTTAGCGATTCTTCCTTTTGAGCTCCGAGTTCAAAAACTGGAAACCTTTCATCGCCGTGCGCCGACTTCACAACGGGTTCATAGCGGGGTTAGATTTTATTGTTTTGTAGATGAACAATCATCCTTGAAGAGGAAACTGTGAGCGTTGGAGAGTCAGATGAAATGTAGGCGTGGGCCGTCGCCACGGCAGCCTGTGACAAATCTGGAGGAGACGGAGCCAGCCAATGGAGATTGATGGTTCGCTTTTTTCTCTCTCACACACACACTTTATACAAAATTCACTGGATGCCACTGTTTCGTGTCCGAGGCCGACTGGCGTATTAAGAGAGCTGGATGTGAGGCGATGCAAGCCGCTGAACTCCGACCCTCCGTCCTCCTCGTCCTGCTGTCGTCCCCCGGAGGACGCTCGGGTCCTGATGGGTGCAGCCATTCAAACCGGCTCACAGCGGCGTGCGTCTCCGCGGCGAGGTCGGAACGGCGTCTCGTTTCCGCCGGATAGACACACCGGAGATGGAGATGCAGAGACAAACAAATTACACCGTGGCTTCACAAAGAATCTGATTTTCCCCGAGATTCATGAGGAATAATAAAAAAAACGCACTATATCACAAGTTACAAGCTCGGGCTGGAAGATAACTCAGGTTTGAGAAGCCAGAAAGTTTTATGTTAATACATAGGAAGCAATCATTCGTCTTGTATTAAAATGCCCGGAAGCTTATTTGACTTTTTCTTCTTTTCTTTGTTTTTTGTGAATGAAGTCATGCTGAAAAAAAAAGCCTCGGAGAAAAAAACACATTGCACCTGTCAGTCGTCGCTCAGGGCAGCAGTCAGCGTCTGTCCTGTCCCCTCCCCCATCCTTCCTTCCAGCTCACACACACACACACACACACACACACAAGAAACGCCACGCTCAGCAAAGCATCTCTTGAACCCAAATGAAGTGCAATTTGCGAGAGCATATTTTCCTCCATTATGAGGGGAAAAAAAGTAGATGCTCGCTCACACAGACCTGCACAACACTGGGAGAGGGACTCCGACGCCGCGGTCATCTCAGCTGAGTGGGCTTGTTAGAGCTGCGAGGCTAAACATGACCATGCGCTCCACTGAACACACACTGGTGAGTCAGTGAGTGTGTGTGTTGTTGTTTTCTGCTGCGTTATAAACATCGGGTTGTCCGTTTCTCACAGAAAAGCAGACTTCTATCTGCCCCGCAAAGCAAATTATATGACTGTTCATGTGTCATTTATTTGATGCCACTGAATCCTCACACACACACACACACACACACACACACATGCGAGGTAAGAGGTGTTAGTCCTCGCTGACAGTTGTGGAATGGGAAATGCTCAGTGGACATTTGTCATCTGTGTTAGCGGATGGCGGCTCCTCGCTGCCTCTGACAGATCTGAGAGTCTCCCTGTTAGACACATTATCCCCGACTTCCACCGGGCTCAGCCCATTCACATCCGCTGTCCACCTCGCCAGAGTGTGTGTGTGTGTGTGTGTGTGTGTCTGAAGAAGAAGAAGAAGAAGAAGAAGAAGAAGAAGTGTGTTTTTGTGCTTGCTGGGCTGTGCAGCAGCATTTCCTGCAAGATGGTGACCATTAGAGTCGCAAGGCGTTATCTTGGTTGCGTATCAGAAATACCATATGGACGGCTCATAAATGATCCTTGCCCAAGAAAAATGGAAGAGGGGGAAGACGGGGGCGGACAAGCTAAATGTAGCATCTCCATATGTCCAAAGATTCCTTATTCCATATGGCCCATGTGTTGGGGAGGAAAAAACTTTGCCACGTCTTCGGCATCTTTAATTCACGATAATATGCATTCATATTAAAGGCACGACTTATAACACAATCAATTAAAGACCTACTGATGTACTTTTTACACTTGTTTCTCTATAAACGCCAATAAAGTACAAAAAAATAACACAATCACTACAAATAATGACAGAATATGATACTTTATATACATTACAACCATCTGCCCAGAGGGGGCAGTAGTTCATAATCCGTTATTGTATTAATAGAATTTATAATGTGACCTTAAAGTGTTTTAGTTCCAGTTAACTGAAGGAAGCGTTCACCCGTCACACGTCTTTGAATCAAATCTTCTAACCTGTTGGATTTGTGTTTAAGACACAGAATAAGCAAATTCCTCTACTTCGTTTCTCTGGGTTTTTTTAAAATCTTGACCTTGGCATTTTCAGATGGGTGCTGCAGAGCACAGGAACAGTAATTTAATTTCCCCGCTCTGGAGACATAAGCCTTCTCCGGGAGGAGATATTAGTGTAATTCCACGAGTGTATCCACCACAAAGAGAGGAAAAGATTTCATCCACAAACAAAACAAAAAAATGGATAAAAAAACCTCATCCTGGCAGCTGAGACAGGTGGAGGGGATGAAGGGGCTAAACTGTTTAGAGCCGGTTGTATTTAAGTCCTTTTTTTTTCAACTTAAAATCTCAACAAAAAGAGGATTATCGCGGTGCGGCCCCACGTTGTCAAGATAGATATGCCTTTGGGAGATGAAAGTTCAAACCCGAATCATGAATTACTTATCGTTCCACGCCGCGTTGTTACTTGCACTTTGTGTAAAGGTTTTAAAAAGGAGTCGACGTGTGAATCGATAAACCGATGCGTCGCGGGGAGAGACACGGATATTCCGTGGCCTTTAGAAGCAAACACAGAATGAATCCTTTCTCCTGCTGCTCACATGAACCGCATATGAATCCTCATAAATCACTCTGATGTTATAGTTTGTGTAATGTTTATTGGACAGGCAGAGATATCCGTCCGCAGTGCGCAAAAAAAAACGAAATTTAAACTCGTGTTTTGTTGAACAAGCAACAATCTTCTTTGTTTTTTGTTGAATACGCTTTCTTCCGGCTGATGAACAAGAACGTGGAGTCGACAGGACGAGCAGCGATTACCGCTCGAGTAGATTTCAATGGCTGGCACGACGCAGCCCTGCTTGCTTTTCCTTTTTTTCACTTGTTTTTTCACGCGGGGTCTGACACTGTGCATTTGAATTTTAGCAGCCGGCGTGCAACTCCACCTCATTTCCATGCCGATGTATGCGTATGCGTGGGAGTCGGAGCGAGGAGGTAGAGCGAGCGAGTCGGTGGAAAAGAAGTGGGAGAGATAGTTAGTTACATAGAATTAGAGGCAGAGAGTTTTTCACCCTCCCTGGAAATAGAAAGTTAAAGTGGAGAAGAAGAAAAAACAGCCGGATACATCCATCATCAACACACTCTGTTTGAATCCGCGGTTCTTTATCTGATCATCGGTTCGCCCGAGTGACTCTGCGTTGTCTTAATCTCATCAGAAGATCTAACCGGATTAACATCCGTGACCACGACAACCAGCCACGTGATGATAATAGAGCACAAATCATCCTGCAGACTTTACCGCCGTGAAGTGGATCCGTCCGTCTCTTTCCTTGTACGTGGGGGTGTGTTGTGTTTTTGGGGATATTTATGAGGCAGCGGTCCTCACCTGGTTGCTGAGACCAGCTGCCGTCTCTTTTGAGGTGGTTTTACTGCCGTTTTGAAGACGTCGGGAAAAGTGGAGCGAGGCGACGGCAGATGTGGGTCGGGTAGGAGTTGCAGATGGTACAGTAGGGCGCCGGGTCTTTACTTCATTCCCACAGGTGGAGGAAAGTTAAGTTGGCGTGTTGGGGGCGTGGTCTCGTAGTGAGCTCGCTCCCTCCATCACGTGAAGCCCTCGACCCTGCTGACCGGGTCGTGTGCTCTGAATTCATCCGCTCTGTAGCCGGTTTGCTTCTTCAGCTCCCACATGGCCAATTTTTATTCAATTCAAGGTCGAGGATATCTATCCCAGAATGCAATGCAGGGGAGGGGGGAGGCAGGGGGGAAGCACCTAGGATAGGTCATGAATGCATTTCCTGGTTATAAAAAGCAGCGACCTCCGGGCTCGGAAAAGTGAAGGCCGAGGCGCTGTGCTTGCATTGCTTGTATTAGCCAGCAGGGGGCGACGCCTGTAGTTGTAAATAGAAGTCTTGATTTATTATCTCAGCAAACATTACAAACATGAGTTTATGGTCTCAAGTCTTCAGTCCAGCATCATGTAATTTAGTAGATTATGGTCCATTAAGTAGGGCTTTAGGGGGTGGGGCTACCTTGTGATTGCCCCGCCCCCTTTTGGTGTTCCCCACAGGACCTCATCTGGAAAAAAGTACAGTTGGAAACAGCGGGAGATTATAATTTTTTTTTTATCCCGCTGGAATTAAAATTGAATTATAAACGTGATTTTTGCAAGATAAAGTTTGACTTTAAGGAAACTTGCTAACTAGCATCGGCCTCTCTATAGAAATAGTGGTTTCCCAGAGAAAACACCAGAGAAGACCAAACACTAAATGATAGCCTGTTCCATATAGGAGCCACATCTTTTCCCCAGACGTTTTAACACATGTTTCTCTGCTGCACCGAGGGCACCACCTGGCTGGAGCTGCCCCACATACGGCTTTAATTTAGCTCGAGGGGGTCGGGGGGGTCAGACGTGGGCCTCGTTTCCAGACGACCTGCAGATGCACACGTGTGATCTCCTGAGCCACAACTGACTTTAAACACTCCTCTAGATTATTTACTGTCAATTAGGTGTTTGTTTTTAAACACGATTACCAGCATTTATGACACAATGTCATGAAACCAAAGTATGGAGAGATTGCGGCGGGAACCGGGAGAAAAAAGTAGCTTGTGATAAAAAAAAAAAAGAAGAAAAAGGCAGAGCAGTTAAGCCCCGGAGCCGAAGTCGACCACGATTTGAGTGTGACATGACTCAGTAACTACTGGGGCAAATCTCCCACCGTGGTGGCACTTTAATTGGAAGTAGTATCTTCTCCTGAGATAGTGATTCTTCCCTTGAGAGGAATGTCGGGATGCCAAGTAGCCGGCTCTGACTTCTGACTCCCTCCCTCCCTCCCTGCCGTGTGAGCAGAGGCGCTGGCAGCGACCGCCGCTGTTTATGTGGGTATTGAGCTGTTTGCCTGATATACTGTTGGGTAAGCTGTGTGCTTCGGCGAGGGAGGGCAAACAGAGGGACGTCCCATCTGCAGGACAGGGGGGGGGGGATGTTATCGGCGAGACTTTCCCTTGCATCTCCGGTCCTGTCTCGTCCTCCTCTTCCTCACCACTCGTCTTCTCTTTTGTCACATCCTTCTCATGCCATCCCCCCCCCTCCTGCTGTCTTACTTCCTCCCTTCTGGTCAGCTGCGTCGAGGACATCGGTTGGAAACAAATGGGACACATGCCAGAGTAAAAAAAAAAAAAAAAAGGCCTCAGGTGGGAGAGAGGGAGAGAGGCTTAGGCAGAGTGTCGGCTTATTACTAGCTCTCCCCTGAATGATGTTTCCTCTGAGTCTGTTGTTCTGTCTCCCCCACCCTCCCCCCCTCTTCTCCCCCCCACCCCTCCCCCCCGCGAGGCTCGGCCACGTCGCCGTGAGAGCCGACGGGGTCAACGGGGTCGATCTCTCCAGCCTCGCCGCCGTCCGAGCTTGTTTACAGCTTTTACTGTCGACATAGATGAGACTCTCATGGGAGTACAGAGGCACACACACACTTATACACACACACACACACACACACACACACACACTTATACACGCACTCACACTAGAAAGAAAAAGGGAGAAAAACAAAACAAACACTCGGCGAGCAGAGCTATAGAAGGGGTTTCCATGGCAACAGCCTGTCCTACCTCGCCAGGCTGATGCACCTATACAGTATAAGCACACGTGAGCAGCAGTTGGAAACATTCACAGACACAAATATTTGTGTTTATGTGTTTTTCTCTTCACACCATCCTGCCCCCCCCCCCCCTCTCTCTCCGCCCCGCATGACTCTTTTTTTTTTTTAAAGCCCTAATCATCGCATCTCGAATCCTCACATCAAAAAGACACCTGAAAAAGGAAAAGAAGTTGCCAATTATAAGCAGATCTGAAATCCAGCTCTTTATTTTAGTTTTTGTGTGTTTGATCTCTAAAAACCCGATGGCGCCGCCGAACGCCGTCTCGGGGATCGACGCTTGGCTTGAATGGGTTTTGATTAAACCAGAACCAGGGTTTTAATTTAGCTGCGGAAGAACATTAGCCCGCGTGTGTGTGTGTGTGTGTGTGTGTGTGTGTGTGTGTGTGTCTAATTTTGGTGCCTGGGAAAAAACCGGGGAGCAGAAGTCGGAAGCGGCGCCGTTACCCCCCGCTGCCTCCTTCCAACCCAAATGTATGAAAAGTGAGGTTTGAGCGGATCTTCCTGGAAAACTTTAGAGAGAAAAAACGTGTTATTTGTGTCTTTTTGTTCGACGGTGAATGCGTTTTAATGAGGGGGGGGGGGCGGCCTCCGGAGGTGATTTACCTTCTGGAAACTGTACAAGAACAAACTCACCTATCAATGCATGAGAAAGTCCTCATCTGGCCGTTTGCACATGGATGGAAGTAGAAAGCTTTATTTTTATATATATATATTTTTATTTTTTTTTATTGGTACAGTGGATACAAAGAGAGTCAAAACAAATGCCATACTTTCTGACTTTTCTTTTTTAGATGTTACAGGAAGGAATAACCAAACTGTTGTAATAATTAAAATACATAAAAATGAAGTAGAAACCTGAAGCTTTGAGGACTCTGCCCCGATGGAAGCCGATCTCACTGCTCGACGCACATTTATGCTTAATCTTCTTTTTTATGATGTGATTAAGAAAAACATGTATAATGAGTTTGTCAGATAATCCAGCCGTGAGATTCTCTGTAATGTTAAAAATAATCTCTGATCATCTCGGCCTCAATGAATTGAAACGTCTTGGTTTGCTTTTTCAATCCTCCTCTCCTTCCTGTCCGTCTTCCCTCAGACGTTGTCGGATCTGTTGGCGGCGGTGCGGCTGCCCTTCATCCACCCGTCCTACCTGCTGAACGTGGTGGACAACGAGGAGCTCATCAAGTCCTCGGAGGCGTGCCGGGACCTGGTCAACGAGGCCAAGCGCTACCACATGCTGCCCCACGCCAGGCAGGAGATGCAGACGCCGAGGACTCGGCCGCGGCTCTCCGCCGGTAAGCACAGACACACAGCAGATGAACCGCCGTGTGTCGGCTTTGGCCCCGAGAACGAGGCGGCGGCGACACAATGTGCCCGCCCACCATTGTTATTGACCCTGAACTACATCGCCGGGGGCAACCACGCACCCACACACACATTTACTGCAGCGAGTTGACGCTGCATTCTGTTGATTCCATTGTAAATACTTGAACGTACGACGTGGAGGTCAAGAGGTCACATTACCACTTTTTTTTTCCCAAAAGTCAAACAAATTACTTCTAGAGCGCAAATCCACGAAAGTTTACCACGAAAAGTCGAAACTGTAACGACTTTGTGGGCAAGCTGGTGCATATACATATCCTAACTCGTTTTATTTTTATTATTTTTCACATTTAACAAATAATAAATACAGGCATTCAAAAGGATACAAAGTAATAATAATAATAATACAAATTGAGTAAACAAATTAAAATAAGTGAAAAGAAATAAAAAAAGAAAAAATGAAATAATAATAATAATTGAGTAAAAAAAATAAAAAAAATAAATAAATAAGTTAAAGGAAATAAAAAAGAAAAAATTAAATAATAGTAATAATAATAAAATCATTGGACAGAGTAAAAAATACATAAATAAAAAAGGAATTTAAAATATTTAAATAAGTAAAGGGGGGGATAAATAATAATAGAAATAAATACATACATGAAAAGTTCAGCTGTGGTCTTTTCAAACAGTGGATCCAGGTCAGCAGGCCAAGTCGTGGTCCGAGGTCCATAAAAGGTCCTCAAAAATATGTCCAACTTATTTTGTAGAATTTCGTTGTTCCAGACGTGACGTGATTAGGCGACCTTTGATGGTTCCAGTTCAGCAGGCTCCCATATCCCAGTCCCCTAACTGGTTTTTAACCACCAGACCGGTTTATTTACAGCGACCG